>WNWU01013599.1:627102-682940 GCA_012654045.1 Ptyas mucosa | reverse complement strand
CTTAAAAAAAAAAAAAAAAAAAAAAAAGAGGAGTTGCTTTACAATTGTACATAGTTAATATTGTTGTGCTTCTGAAAAATTAATAAAAAAATAAAAAATAATAATAAATACAATAAAATAAAATAAATATATTTAAAAAAAAAAAAAAAAGAAAGAAAGAAATAGAGGAATAATACGATAAATACGGTTAGGCAACTTGTGTAGTGACCCTTAACCGTAATGGCGGAGGAGGAGGAATTCTCATCTGACTTGGAGCAAGCGCCCTCTTCCCCTCCAGTTATTGCCTCCAAACCTGCCAAGGGGAAGAGGTCCAAGCCAAAAGCACCCACGGCCCTTCTTGCTCAAGACAAGGATGCCTTGCGGAGACACAAGGCTCTGGAAAAACAGTTTTCCAAGGCCCAGAAGCATGTTCATGGGGCTCTTGATCAGCCTCCTCCTCAGGAGGACATTGAAAATTTAGATGACCCGTCCCATGATGGGAGATCACAGGGAGGGTCCCATTTTCCCAGCGCCACGGCCTGTTTTGACCAGCCAATGCCCGCTCCCTTATCGACCAGGTCCCGTTCGGCTAGCGTGGTTAACCTCTCTTCCCACCAAGCCAGACCAGCTCCAGAGGCTACATTCACACCCACCGCGGCGGGCCTCCGCGGAGAAGAGGGAGTTCCTGCTGGGCCGTTCTTGGACTTCAATGCCATCATGTCACAGGCCATGGTCCGCATTTTCCAGGCTGGTCTACAACAGACGGCAGGTTTGTTGCCCCCTGACTATGCTCACTCCGCACCTGGGGCTTTTGCGGCTGACCACCTGCATGTGCCTGCCTCGTCTTCGTATGGTCTCCTGAACGACCCTTCAGCTGAGGATGAGGGCCTAGACGACTTTCCCTTGTCAGAGGATGAGGAGTCCGTTCCTGAGGCGCCAGCATTTCCTGGACTCTTTAAACCTTCATTATTCAAATCGCTCCTCCATAAGGCGAAAGTCGCCACCAATATGGATTCGTCCTTGTCGCAGTCCTCATCTCAGTCTCAAGCTGATTCCAGTAGCAGCCTATTCCGGGTACCCAAAGCTGACCACGATTTCGTCCCTTGCCCAGACCTGTTTTCGCAAGTGATTCGGAAACCATGGGAGCATCCAGCTTCAATTTCAGGGCCCAATGGCTTTGATCGTAAGCTATACTGCTCTGCTCCTGATCTTGAGACTCTCCTTCAATTGCCCACAGTTGATGAACCGGTTGCCAGTCTTACGTCCTCGTCCGTCCTTGTCGGTGAAGCAGGTGATGGCCTTAAGTTTGAGGATAAGCGGGCCGAAATGGCTTTCAGAAAAACCCATCAGGCAGCCGCTTGGGCCATCCGGGCAGCATCTGCAGCGTCCTTTTTTAACCGGGCATCATTAGTTTGGCTGCGGCAGTTACGGGATCGGGCTCCTCCAGAGGATGCACGTCTCCGACATGATTTAGCCAAATTGGTGGCTGCTTCTGAATATGCAGCGGACGCCTCCTTGGATGCCACTAAGTTTGCCTCAAGGGCCCTGGCGTCAACTGTTGCCTCTAGACGCATGTTATGGTTGAGGAACTGGCGGGCTGATGCCAAATCCAAATGGCGCCTCACCGCTGCTCCCTACACCGGGTCTTCCCTGTTTGGCCCTTCACTTGACTCTGTCCTGGTCGAGAACCGTGATAAGAAGAAGGTACTGCCCACTCTGTTTCGCCGCCAGGACCGACGTTATTCTCCCTTTCCTCGCCAGTCCTTTCGTCACGACTACTCCTCCGGGGGTTACTTGTTTCCTCGACCGGGCCAATATTCTTATCAGCAACCATCTGACCGTTTGTCCTTTCGTGACAGAGGCCGTCGCCAACCATCTTCCCGCCGACCGTTCCGCGGATCCGCCCCCCGTTTCTCCAGAAGGGGCAGATGACTGTCAGTTTCTCATCCCAATTGGGGGCAAACTCCAGGCTTTTGCCCATGCTTGGGAATCTACGACTTCCGATGCCTGGATTATTCAAACTGTATTCGAGGGTCTCGCTCTCGACTTCAGCTCTACTCCCAGAGATTTTTTTCTCGCCTGCCCATGGCCGACGCATCTCGCCAAACGGGCGCTGTTACATCAGGAAATTCAACACCTCCTACAGATAAGGGCCATAGAGCACGTGCCTTTGAGTCAGATAAGAACAGGATTCTATTCCAATCTGTTTCTCATCCCAAAGAGTTCCGGAGGCTGCCGGGGTATTCTAAATTTGCGCCGCCTGAACCAGCACCTTCGCTACCGTCGCTTCAAGATGCACTCGCTCAGGTCCTTGCTGGGTTGCATCCGCCCCAAGGACCTGATGCAATCAGTAGACTTGAAGGAGGCGTATTTGCATGTCCCCATCCTCCCGGATCACCGAAGGTTCCTGCGGTTTGCCTTTGGGGACAGCCATTACCAATATCAGGCGATGCCCTTCGGCCTCTCTTCGGCGCCTCGCACCTTTACGAAGATCCTAGCAGCCTTGTCGGCCTCTCTGCGGGAGGTCCCGATCCGCTTAGCCTGTTATCTCGACGACATCCTGATATTGTCAACATCCGTGGAGCAGGCGTGTCACGACCGGCGGAGGGTAATTCACGTGCTCCAGTCTCATGGGTTCACTCTGAACTACGAAAAGAGCCATCTCCAGCCCACATGTCGTCTTTTGCATCTAGGGGCCCTCATAGACTCGGAGCAGTGCATCGTCTTCCTGTCTCCCGACAGGCAAGCAGACATTCGCCTACTCGTTTCCCAGGTACTAGCTCAGCGACGAGTTCCCTTGATTCTTCTGTCTCAACTCTTAGGCAAACTGATTTCGTGCATCAACCTGGTCCCTTGGGCGCGCCTGCATCTCCGGCGGCTACAGTGGTTTCTCCTTCCGTTCCAGCGGCAGGGTCGAGCAGAGTCCAACTCCAAAGTTCTGGTGCCCGCTCCAGTACGACTGTCCCTCCGTTGGTGGCTGTCGCCAGCAATTCAAAAGGGCTCTCACTTCTTGGAACCGGATCGTCTTGTTCTTACAACGGACGCGAGCCTCCACGGCTGGGGGGCGCACCTCAGTTCCCAGCTCGCCCAGGGTGTTTGGACTGCATCCGAGAAGCTCCACAATATCAACTGGCTGGAGCTGAGAGCTGTCAGGCTGGCGCTCCTGCACTTCTCCCAGAGTGTATTCCATCGACACGTCCTGATTCTAACGGACAATGTGGCCACCAAGGCCCATCTAAACAAGCAGGGAGGGACCCGCTCTTGGGCCCTGATGCAGGAAGCGGAGAGGCTTTTGGTGTGGGCAGAACGGCATCTGTCCTCTCTGACCGCCGAGCACATCTCGGGCGAGGCCAATCGGGAGGCCGATTGGCTCAGTCGCGGCGTTCTCGATCAGACCGAATGGCAATTGGACCCTCGCCTCTTCCGGCAACTGTCCGCCCGGTTCGGCAAACCCCTAGTGGACTTGTTTGCGACGGAGAGCAACGCCCAACTCGCTCTCTTCTTCTCCCGCTTCCCTTCCTCGAAGGCGATGGGCTGCGACGCACTTCGGTCGCCGTGGCCCAACGGTCTTCTGTACGCGTTTCCTCCTCTGTCAATTCTACCAAAGGTGATCAGGAAGATCCTCAAGGAAAAGGCGGACATTTTGCTCGTGGCACCATACTGGCCTCGCAGGGAATGGTTCGCGGATCTCAGGTGTCTAGCAACCGAACCTCCCTGGCAGATCCCGTCGGACCAGGTCGCTCTGTTCCAAGGAGAGGTTCGCCATCCAGACCCAGGGGGCCTCAGATTAGCCGTGTGGCACTTGAACGCATCAAGCTAGTTAAGGACCATTTGACTGCGGATGTCATCTCCGTCATCCAAGCTGCCAGGCGCCCGTCGACTGTTCGGATTTATGATGCCTCATGGACAGCTTTCGCCAGGTGGTGTAGTGCCGACCACCTGGACCCTACCACGGCGTCGGTACCTGACATTCTTCGCTTTCTGCATGCCGGATTCACCAAGGGTCTGGCGGCGGCTACTCTACGACGACAGATGTCTGCCCTGGCCACTGTACTGCCGGGCTCCGCGGGTCAGCCGTTGTCTCAGGATCCCAGGATACGGGCCTTTTTACGTGGGGTGTCAAACTTGCGACCACCACCAATCCATCGATACCCATCGTGGGATCTCACATTAGTCCTTCAGGTGTTAACATCTCCACCCTTTGAGCCACTGGCTTCGGTAGGGTTGCGCTACATGTCTCTGAAGGTCGCGTTCCTACTGGCTGTGACGTCTGCTCGCCAAATTTCGGAGATCGCTGCGTTCTCCATTCGGAGTGACCTTTGCATTTTCTACCAAGATCGCGTTGTACTACGTTTGGATCAGACGTTCATCCCCAAAATTAATACCACGTTTCATAGGGCTCAGGATATTGTCCTCCCCAATTTCTGCCCTGACCCACGCAATCCATCCGAGAAGCGATGGCACACGCTGGATGTGCGGAGGGCGCTACGGCACTACATTAAACGGACAGCATCATTTCGCAAAACCGAGGCACTCCTGGTGTCATTCCTGCCATCCTCCTTGGGTCAGAAGGTGTCCTCTGCCACGGTGGGGAGGTGGCTTAAGGGTTGCATTTCGAAGGCCTATGAGCTGCAGGGTAGGCCAACCCCTGGGAGGGTTTTCCCCCACTCTACCCGTAGCGCCGCCACTTCGGCTGCCTGGGCTACTCAGGCTTCGGTGGCTGATATCTGTCGGGCGGCCACGTGGTCGTCCATCTCCTCCTTCGTGCGTCATTACCGCCTCGATGCTTATGCGTCGGCGGATGCTGCCTTTGGCAGGCGTGTGTTACAATCAGTAATCTCCCCCCAGAGCCAGGACTAGTCGGCGACCCGCCCGAATCACTAGCTTGGGTATATCCCACTCTAAGAATGTCCGAACAGCGAGGAGGAAAACGGACGTTGCTTACCTGAACGTCCCTTTTATCCTCGCTGTAAGGACATTCTGCCCCGCCCTTGTCTTCGCCTGTTCCTGGCCCTGGGTTGGGCTGTTCGTTGTTCTCCCTCTGTAGGCTTGTCTGCGCCTGGATCTCATCGACTTCGTGAAAAGACTGGAGACCGGGGGAGGAGGCGGGCCTAACAATGCAGAGGGAGAAGATTGACACTCAGCCGATCCAATCGGAGAAGAGAAGATCCCACTCTAAGAATGTCCTTACAGCGAGGATAAAAGGGACGTTCAGGTAAGCAACGTCCGTTTTCTAGTGTCTGCTTCTTCTTTCCCATTTGGTTAGAATTACAAAGAGAGGTCAGCTGTTAGTGTTTGGCAGCTTATTGTATTCACAGTCACAAATATTTATCTAATGTTTGAAATTACAGTAAATCAAAGATTCAGAACAGTTGCATAAAACTACAGTGAAGCAACATGTCTTGCTTTACTGGCAGCCCTCTCATCCCAACACATATATAATTGATATGTGGGATATGATGCAATGGGTGATCTGACGATTGAGAAGTGATCCAGCAATAGTAATAGCACTTAGGTTTATATACCACTTCACAGTGCTTTACAGCCCTCTCTAAGCAGGTTTACAGAGTCAGCGTATTGCTCTCAACAATTTGAGTCCTCATTTTACCCTCCTCAGAAGGATGGAAGGCTGAGTCAATCTTGAGGCTGGTGAGATTTGAACTGCCAAATTGCAGGTAGCCGGCAGTCAACAGAAGTAGCCTGCAGTACTGCACTCTAACCACTGCACCACTGTGGCTTTAGCAGTTCCCAACTGCTGTTAGGTAAATATAAAACTATCAAGTTCTATCATATTGTGATATCTACCGATGCAGTAGAGTGGGACAAACAATTAAAACATCAATGTGTATAAAAGTCATGCATATCTTTTCTCAGCCAATGGACAATCAGCTGTGATAAAGTGTTTACACTAGTCTAGGCTGGCTCTGTCTGGTAATTTGTCAAGGCCAGCTGAGAAGTCAAGCTAATCTATGAAAAATCAGGTGTTCTGTAGCTTATTCCCAAAATCTGGTGAAGAAGCCTGATAGATGACCTTACATGCGAAAGCAGAAATGCCCCCGCTACAGATTCCCTGCCAGCAATCGAAACAAGCCTTTTGATACCTAGTTTGCATTTATCAATCTTTACCAGGCACTGCACCCCCATCCCAATCTGCAATTTGGAGAGTTATTTTAAAGCAACTCTGGGCGATGCAAACCATAAGATTATTTGTAGACCGATGGATATCCTGTTTCAGGAACAAATTCAAACAAATTTCAGTAACCAATAGCTGTGCCCTGCTTTTCCTCCCTCTACAAATTTTTTTTTAAAAAAAGGTAGGTGGCGAGGGGGATAAGGAGACTGCCTTAAACCTCAAGGAAAAGAGTGTGATCAATAAGTAATGGGTTTATCCAGCTCCTGTGGGTCAGCTGAAAGTGCCACCATCTGCATCAGGGATGTCAAACTCAAGGCCCATGGGCTGGATCTAGCCTGCAGAGTGCTTAGATCTGGCGCACGGGGCCGCCCTGGAAACAGTGAAGGACCAGTCCGTGGTACTTCTGCCAGCAAGAACGGGCTCCCGAGCTCTGTTTCTGGTTGTGAAGTCTCTGGCAGAGGGTTGCAGGAAGCTATCTCAGCTGAAAATGGAGCTCAGGAGCCCATTTTTGCTGGCAGAGCGCTTGCACCACCACAGGCAGCAATATGAGTGACATTGAGCTGGCCACACCCACCCTGGCCATGTCCCTCCCCCCCGAGGTCAAACACAACCCTGATGTGGCCCTCAATGAAATCGAGTTTGACACCACTGAACTACATGAAGACCAAACGTGTCCTTTCTTTTTTACCTGTTAATGATTGCTGTCATCTTGAGAAAAGTAAAACTGGCATTAAGACCAATTAAGATTCTCTCAGTCTTAATTAATGAAGGCCTGCAGATGAAGGCAAAAATAATGGGACCCAGGGCAGAATAAAGGGGGAAAGTCCGTATCTCTCAAAATAAATGATCTTTGGTCCTGGCCAAAAAAAAGCCTTATTAACTTACTTTGTTTAATGATGGCACGAGAGAATGAGGAAGGGAGGGAGACTATGAAGTTTAAAATTGTTCTCACCTGAAGATCTTAATGCAAATTGGATGGATAACCGAATATATGGTATATTAAACTCTGTGAAATTATCCGGTTGAAACTCAGTAGCAAAATTGTCATCTTTCTATTATGGACTTTTAGTAAAGCTAACTGTTTAAATAAACTAAATAAAGCTAACTATTTAAATAAACTATTTAAATAAAGGAAATGATAATTTTCTGAAAAAGAAAAAATTGTAACGGTTTGTCAATGCCCTAAACCCTAAACCAAAAGGATTAAACTATTTTGCTTCAATTATTAGATATATATCCATATGACCCTTAAATCATATTTATTTTTTTCTCCTTTTGAAGTCTGTGTAGATTCTTAATCATCCAGGTCATAGTTGTCTCAAAGATGTTTTTTCTTCAAAAGGCAACTGGACTGTTTTTTCCTTGAGGAAGAAGAAGAAAACATTTCACTTCTCATCCAAGAAGCTTCATTATTTCTGAGGATGGGAGGATGGATGGATAGCAGTGGTGGGTTGCTCCCAGTTTGCCCCGGTTTGGGCAAACTGGTAGTGGTGGTGGGAGGCTCCACCCACTCACCCAGACGCTCTGTACATGCGCAGAAGCACTGCATGTTACCGGTAGTGAACCGGTAGCGCCAGGATTTGAAACCCACTACTGAAGAATAGGTAACAACAGTTGAGACCAACCCAACATACATATACACTTTAAATCCAAAAATACACTAAGGCAGAACTTTTTGATTGAAAATCCTCCTGAGCTTTTCAGATATTCCTGCCAGAAAAAGCTGAAAAACTCAGGATTATTTTCAACCAACACAATATACATGTATATTTTAAACCCAAAAATATACTATGGCAGAAGCTTGTCCACCCCAAGGATAAAACATCAGATACAAACTGAGTAATATGATATACGCAATACTACGCAGTGAGACATGTGCAACAAAACAACCACTTCACAAGCACATGACACAACATAAGAGATCAAATCCATCAAGACAAGATTCAGCAGCCCATCTGTATTTGAAAGGCAAAGGTCAGTCTTCTGAAGATTGCAAACTCCACATTTTGAAATAGGAGCATTATTTTAAAAGAGGAGTAAAAGAAACCATCTGTGTAAGAATAGAACACCCTCCTTCAACAGAGAGGGAGGGATAAGACACTACCTATCTCCAGTTTACAACACAGTCTTTGCAACAGTTCCAAGAAGATTGTGCAACCAATTGCATTCTGATTCAGGTGACCCTGAAGGCACAAATAAACCCCCAAATAGCCTCAAGAGCTCTCTGGGAGAGTATAATGACCAGATGACTTTCTATTCCCCCTTCCGCCATCCATCTTTTCCTTCCCTCTCCCACCATCCTATCAGAACCTATCCTTCCATCCCCTCACACCATCCAGTTTCAAGTGCCAGTACCCATTCTTCCATCTTCCCATCATCAGAACTGATGAAGCTTATTGGATGAGAAATGAAATGTTTTCTTCTTCCTCCTCAAAGAAAAAACAGCCCAGTTGTCTTTTGAAGAAGAAGGGGGGGGGGGCGGAACCATACCTTTGAGATATTTTTGAAGTGCAGTTCCTTGGACAAAAATGATTAACCAATTTTTGCTGCAGATGTTGAAATGAACTATGATAATCAAGGTCACTGAGTTTTTGCTTTTTGGTGTGAGAGGCTATATATTTCAAAATGTAATAGCTGTCAAATAAGTGAATTCCCCTTGCAATTAAATTGATTTTTATAGACTTCACAACAAGCCAGCTTTTTAAACGAACCTTAAAGAGTATATTTGGCGAAGACCTTTTGGTAGCGCAGCAGACTAAAGCATTGTTATTAACATCAGCTGCCTGCAATTACTGCAAGTTCAAATCTCACCAGGCTCAAGGTTGACTCAGCCTTCCATCCTTCCGAGGTAGGTAAAATGAGGACCCAGATTGTGGGGGCAATAAGCTGACTTTGTATAAAAAAGAACATCGCTTAGGGGGAGCCAAAAGCCCTACTAAGCAGATATATACAAAAAGTATGAAGGCTATTGCTTAACGCATTGTAAGCCACCCTGAGTCTTCGGAGAAGGGCGGCATATATATCAATTTTTTTAAAAAAATATTTATTTTTGATAAGATGACATATATACTTGATATTTAAATACCACAGCTAATCTTACTAGCCTTGGTTATTTTTGTTATTTAAAAGACTTCATAACAGACTGGGGATTCAATTTTTCTAGTAGAAATTTGCACTGGGGCAAATTAGATGTGATGGCAATTTCATCAAGATGCCTTGGATGCTTTTCTTTTTCATGAAATAATAGCTCCATCAGAACCTCAGTTTTGGTAAAAACGGAATTCTTCCTCCCATCTAAACTGCATGAGGAATGTGCTAATTGCCCAGGGCTGAGGAGAGTTTTCACTTCCTTCTTGAGGTTAATATTATGACTAATATTAACCTCAGAAAGGAAGTGGAAAACTCTCATCACCTCCTGGGCAATCAAGGTCAGTTCTTTAAATTAAAGAATTTAATTTAAAATTGATAGAATTAAAGTAATTCTAAGAATTAAGGCCTCCCTCTTTCAGGATCTCATTGCAGGCCTGTTTTCCTATAATCACTGCTGCGTAAAGAAGAAATAAGCAGGCAAGGCCATTCTTCTAATGATCTTCAGTCTTGGTCATGGAATTTATGTCGTAATACTTAAAACTATTAGTAGGAAAAGTAGTAGTAGAAAAATGCAATAAATATGACCTATTTACATAATAAAAAAAGAGGAAGCGCTCTGACCTTATGAAAAGCAGATCGTATCCAAGCATCCTTGATCAGAACAGCATTAAATAGTCCAAGCAATACCTGATAAATAAATCTCCGCAAATTTTTTTTGGTAGGTCATATTTTTCAAATGAAAGCTCATTCCCCACCCCCTCCTTTGTGAGCATTGCCTTGGTTTGAATTACTGAGCACTTATAATAAATCATCGCCCTTGGACACTTGTTCAAAATCCTGCAAGTTTCCCCTTTTCTTTGTAATATCCTAACTGCCTAGAACAGTGATGGCTAAGCTTTTTGCTGTCGCGTGCCAAAAGAGGGGGGAATGCGGGGCGGTCATGCGTGTGCATGTCCACACCCATAACTCGTTGCACCCCACACCCCACGCATGTGCGCGTGACCCCACCTGCGCTCCCCCCACTTTTGGCACACGATGGCATGATAGGCCTGTTTTTCATCCTCCCCAGGCGCCACAGGCTTTCTTGGAGCCTGGGGAGGGTGAAAACAGCCTTCTCCATCTCCCCCGGAGGCCAGAAAAGGCCCGTTTTCCGGCTTCCAGTAGGACCGGAAGGCCTGAAAATCAGCTGGCCAGCTCATGCATGTGCGCTGGAGCTGAGCTAGGGCAACGCTTGCGTGCCCACCGATATGGCTCCGCATGCCACCTGTGGCACGCATGCCATAGGTTCACCATCACGGGCCTAGAATATTTTAAACTGCAACATCCTCTCTTGACAATGGAGACTGGACTCATATGGCAAAAGACAAGTACCTAACTGAATTGTAGACCACTTGTGAGAATAATTTATCTTCAAAAGCTCATATGGAACAATAGTACTGCAGATAATCTTAAACTGATTTTTTTCACAAACATTTATTTATTTCGATTTATATAGCTGCCCGTCTCACTTATGTATCATTGGATGGCCTTACAATTATATTCCCAATTATAAAATACTATTCTTAGTTTTATTGGAGCCTTTAATGATTTGTTTAATTACAAAAACTCCACATAGGGAAAGAAAAGAATTCTTCTGAAGGCACCATTTTTTTTTCATTATAGAGGCAATTTAGGGTTGATTTTCAAATGGAAAATGGCATGAAGAGGAATTGTTAAGAAGCCTCCCCATTTCTCCTTCATGTTGTCCTTCTTCTTCTTCCAAGTAGAATAATGATACTAGGTGCCTTCTATGGGAAGGAAATATCCAAAAAGCAACCTGGGACTGAATGAAATATGTAGTGTGAACAACAACAAAAAAAAAAGACAAAATGATCAATTTCAAAATACAGAGCAGAAATCTTGAAAACACTTTTTTTGAAAGAAAAAACCACATTGGCAAGCTGAAGATAATTTGCTGAATCACCTTTTATCTTCCTGTCTTGTCATCAGCTTAGGGTTGACAAGCTCAGCGTCTTGAAGCTTTTCTAGACCATGTGCGTCATAAGCATTACTCTGCAGAGCATTTCTTGTGAAGTTCTGTGCAATCATTGCCTTGTGGGACATCATTTCCTGTCCTTTAGTAGCACACATGATAAACCAGGGGGAAGGTTATGGACGCATTTATTACTTATTTACTTGCTTCTGTGGAGAAGAGCCCTAGCTGCTCTGCAGCTTAGAAATAACAGTGGATACCATTTGATATAAAGTATATACAAAACCATGAAACCATCAATACATAGCAGAAACAGGCCCCAGTTAAATAGAACCATTAGCACTGCCTTTTCTAAAACGAGCAAAACAGTAGTTCAGACACACCTCTTTTGGGTTGATGTAACTAAATTTCAGCAGAATAGAATAGAATAGAATAACTGTTGTTCTCCACACCCACACACACTTGATGATGGTGGGGAGAAAGATCAGGTTCTTTGTGGAAGGGCCAGTTTCCCCAGACATGTTGGGAATGTATCTCCTGGCTATGTATGATGGGAATTTGAGGATCTTGACTTTCAACAGTAGGAGGGCAACAGGTTCTTCAAACTCAAAGAGGCTTGGGTGTATAGGATTTTAACTTCAATACATCTGATGGGCACTATATTGGGAGAGGTCTTTTTTAAATTCCTGTAGTTAATATAACAACAACAACAACAACAAAAAGTGTTGCTAAGATTTATAACAGTTAAAAATTCCATAGTAAGGTTTTTTTCAATTAATTTGTATTTCAGTGGGTTTTTACCAAAGCAAAAACAATACAGATTTAAAGAAAAAAGAACAAAAAAGAACAAAAAAAGTGATAAGTAAATAGGAAAAAAAGACTAGAAAAAAGACAAGAAAAGAAAGAGAAAAATGTTAAAAGATATAAAGGCATCACTTCTATCTTCTTTACAGTAGTTATAAATAGATTTATATTTTATCCTTTCTCAAAAGTTACATTAGGACTTCCTATTCTATCCATTCTGATAATCCAACCCATAAATTACAACTTCATTTTTTTGCCATTTTCAGCAAAACGCCCATACAGACGTTCCATCCACTGGCAAATGTAATTGTCTTTTCTTTAAACAAGAAATCTGTTTTCTGCAAATTTCTGTAAATGTTCTTCACCAATCATTCTTGCATTGTAGCTTTTTCAGAGTCTTTCCATCTTTGGCCATATAATAATCTTGCTAAAAATTCCATGGTAAGCTTTAACTTCCATTTAAACAACCAACAGCTAGCAAGACAAGAATATATAGTGGCAATGAATTATTTTTTAAAGAAATAATTGTAACAAAACTAAATGATATCAATATCAATATTTTGTTAAAATAAAATGAGAATTCAAAGTGAAATAAAGTTGTCAAGAAAAAAAATTATTTCAGAAAATGCTCTTTGGAAAACTTATTTTAATTTACATTTTTAATTTAAACTTGAAACAGATTATAATTAACATTCTCTAAAAAAAACCTCATATATATAAATAAGTAATTAATATAACTAATTATGATTTTAAAATCAAACTGTATACTTTCAGATATATAAATAAGAATATAACAGATAAGAGAAAAGACATCTCATCCAAAACAATGGGAAATACCTTACAGTAAATTTTGTAAAAATCAAGATAACAAAGCAAAACTTAATAAATTGAACCTAGATTAGATTGGAAAAAGTTCTGCTTCAGCAGCTTTCAGAAGGTGTTAGAAGGAGTAGCCCTAAATTCTAGGTGGGAGGTATTCCATAAAGCCCAGTAGCAACTGAGTGACAGGGGCTCCTGGCTTCCATTCCCTTCACTTCACAAAAGTGGGGAATTATCACATGGAAGAACAGATCAATTCGGATAGGATGACACAGTCCTGAATTTCCAGATAGGTCAAGAATAAAATAAATGAGTTTGTTGGGTAGCCTTGGGAAATACTTGGCGCTGGAAGAAGAAGAAACATGGCAAAATATAACACACACACACACACACACACACACACGTATATATGTATATGTATATATGTGTATGTATGTGCATATATATATATATAGAGAGAGAGAGAGAGAGAGAGTTTCACTGAGCAGAAGCTTGTAAAAAAAGTTATGCCCAGCAGCCTCTTCTCAATTATCTAAGATTGCCTGTTCTGTTCCAGTTGTTTAGTAAACTTTACTAAGCACCACACTGCACAGC
The DNA here is from genome assembly GCA_012654045.1 of Ptyas mucosa. NCBI lineage: Eukaryota > Metazoa > Chordata > Lepidosauria > Squamata > Colubridae > Ptyas > Ptyas mucosa. The sequence goes on along the minus strand of WNWU01013599.1, from coordinate 669,549 downwards.
CTGCCTTCTGTAATGCACTTGCCTCAAGCCAAACCTCAGATACTATCTGAAAAGTATCCATCATTGTGAAAGGATGTGATTATTTCCATTATGCGGAACTATCAGACAGTTTAAGGCTTCAGGAAATGGGAGGCACGTGTGTCTCAACTGTCCAAACTTCAGTAGGAAGACTTGATAGAATTTTAAATATGGTAATGTTACGGTAATGTTAAAAATACGATAAAAACTGCTAAAACTGCTAAAAACTGAGCAGAATATTTATCTCTACAGTAGAGTGACATTAGTTTTGAAACCTTTGCTATATTGACAACTCTATTTTGTTAATAGTTGCAAGATCTTCATTCAACAATAGCATGCTGATTTCCTTTCTTTTTAGAGTATCCAGAAAATGATTTAAGTGTGATAATTTGAACCAAGCCAGATCGTCAGTCATGTTTAGTGATTCAGTAGTTAAAACATTTTTGGAATTCCAATCTAATCTTTAATGCTCTTAGAATTTTGCAGAGCAAATTATGTTATAGGGTTTTTTTAAAAAAATCAATAGTCCGAGGGCTATCGGTTTTCATTCAAATGTAACAGTTAGTTTGCTAATTCAAGGGAAAGAAAATTATCACGCTTAAATCATTTTCTGGAAACTCTAAAAAGAAAGGAAATCAGCATGCTATTGTTGAATGAAGATCTTGCAACTATTAAAATAGAGTTGTTAATATAGCAAAGAAAAGGAAATTTTAAATAATATATGTGGCTCATGACACTGAGGTTAGTAGGAATCAGTGCCAAATTTAAATTATTATTTAGTCTTTTCATAAATCTTTTTAATAACATGATAACAAAACCCCACCTTGGAGCAGCTGAGGGTGGGATATTTCTTTCCCAATCACCACTTTCTGGTATTAACCCCAAAGAAAGGAGGTAAATCAATACACCACCACTCACTCCCAATCCTCTGAGTCAGTCCAGATGTTTTCCATGGTAAATGGCATCAAAGGCCATTGAGAAGTCAGGTAAAATATGGGTGGATACACCAGCACTGTCCTCCTTACATCAGAGATCATTCAAAAGCACAATCAGTGCCATTTCTACTTCATACCCAAGTCTGAAACATGACTGAAAGGATCTAATCTGCTTCCTTCAGGGTTTTCTGAAGCTGTTGTGCAAACATCTTCTTAACTACATTCCCTCAAAAAAAAGTGGCGGGGCAGTGAGTACTGGACAAAAGTTGTCCAGTATTGAAGTGATAGCTTCTTGACAAGGGGGTGAACCGGGGCTTCCTAAAGAGCTGAAGGAAGAACTCCTTCACTCAAAGAAGAATTAATCACTCCTAGGGCAAACTCACATGACACATACACACCCTGGGCAACTTTCACAAACCAGGATGGACATGGATCTGAAGAGCAAAAAGTATATACCGGTAGTTCTAAGGACCCTGTGCATTTCTTCACGTCAAACAAGTACAAACTATTCCCAGATAACTGGGCAAGATTCCATCTTAGACATCTCCTTCAGACTTGCAACAAAGCCAGCATCCATCTGTGAGCAAATCCAGGCAATTTTGTTGGACAGATGCAAAGCAAATTTGTCTGCAAATTCCTGTTAATAGTTCATGTCACCTAAAACATATCTACATGGTGGCAATCTATTCCACAATTTATGTGCCTTTTAGTATGGGAGTAAATAGAAAGAAATGTTTTAAACATTATGAAGATAGATGTTTTAATATATTGGCATGATTGAAAGAATTCTGTAGCTAATTCATTAAATCAAAGGAAGGTTCATTTTTCTCATACATTTCTCTGGATTAAAGAAATGAGGATTGGTTATAATTAATATAACTTGGATAAAAAAAGTCAGGATTCTCACACAGAATCCTGACATGTTCTCACATGTTTCTGTATATAGATCTTTCCATAGGAGAATAGAAAAACTATTTTCTTCCAGAATTCTTATTTGCGATTCTTGAGGAAGCCTCAGTGTCCAACATTTTTGGTGGCTATAAAAACCACAATTAGACATATCCTGGATCATGCTGGAAATCAAACATAATTATATTGAAAAGGGAATTGCTTAAGATGATACATAAATTTGCAATTATGGCTCACGTGTATTTTTATCTACTATGCATACCAAATGTATGAGAGTTGTCTTACAGAATAGATTTGAATGTAGAGTGGTTATGAATATATACTGTATCATTGACTGTGAATAGTTATCATCAATAGCAATTCCCTTCCTCATGCCAAACTTGATGGTTTTTGGTCCATTATTTAGGTCAGCAAATTTTGGCTAAACAAAAGAGTGATTGCAGCATAATTATGGGATTCTCTGGATTTGCATAATAAAATTATTTCATTAATTCAAACAGGAAAATTTTCCAAATATTCAAAAAAGAGTTTCATATGTGTCATATTGGGTGTTATACTTAGTAATGTATCTATTGAAGGAGAGGATGGGGAAGAAGGAATTGACCCATTAACCCTCTTTGGGTTAAAGGGAACTTTGATCAGGGTGTAAAAAAAAGAATTTATTCCTTAAACCACTGCCTCTCAACCTTAACAGCTTTAAAATCTCTGGACTTCAATTCCTAGAATTCTTGTCCCCACATCTTAATGTTATGGCTGAGAAACATGTCCTTAAAATATAATACAGGTGGTTTGAGGAAGATGTGGGAAAAGAAATGACTGTACAGCAAAACATTACTTTATCAAGTAAATTGAAACTTGCCTGAAGGACAGTGCTCAGAATCAAGGCTTACAGTTGTGAACCTGAAGCACAAAGGGGAGGCTCTGGAAGGAAAAGTGTCCTCACGGCCAGGGGTGGTTTTCAAAAATTCTAGCAAGGGGTTCTATGCCCGGTTGCTGGGTGGGCGTGGCCATGGTAGGCATGGCCTAATCGGCCTCCTGCACCATGGCAGGGGGACATTTTTGCCTTCCCTGGGCTCCGGAAGCTTTCCTCAAGCCTCCGGAAGGGTGAAAACAGCCTACCCAGGCTCCAGAGACCCTTCTTCCTGAACGTCCGGTAGGCCTGTTTTTCACCCTTCCCAAGCCTCCGTGCACGCCCTGCACTTACCTGCATCCAAAACTGGCCGTGTGGAGTCTCCTGGGAGGGGTGGGACAGGATGGGGAGGGCCAGCCAGGATTGAGATTTGGGGGTTCTCCAAACTGCATAGAATCTTAGCTAGAGGTTCTCCTGAACCCCTGTGAACCCCCAGCAGCCCACCCCTGCTCGTGGACGGAACCTTTTATGAAGCCTTCTGCCTGTAGTTCCCAAGCCATGCTCCTGTTCCAGGTTGCATCGTTTTTTTCCTGACCCTCCACATACAATACCAAAACCAGTGGTTTCATCATTATTTGACAAAATCATTGGGGAGCTTCTCCAATTATATTCAAAGGAGCCTGAGTGGCGTAGGAGTCTAATGCTTCCTACTAAGACAGCATTTAACATTCAGCTGCCTGCAATTACTGCAAGTTCAATTCTTACCAGGTTCAAGGTTGACTCAACCTTCCATCCTTTCTAAGGTGGGTAAAATGAGGACTCGGTTTGTGGGAGCAATAAGCTGACTTTGTATAAAATATACAAAAGTATGAAGGCTATTGCTTAACGCATTGTAAGCTGCCCTGAGTCTTCGGAGAAGGGTGGCATATAAATAATTTTTTTTTAAAAAAATTATGCATATCTTTAAATGCTTTAAATAATAAAGAGAAGGCATGAGTTTTCAGAACATTTTGTTCACCCATAGTCAAGGCAGGTAGGCAGCTTTCATGCAGTAACTTCTCGTATGAAAATATAAGAATTAAACAATTGCTGCTGTTGTTTAGTTGCTAAGTTGTGACTGATTCTTTGCAACCTCATGAACCATAGTATTCCAGACCCCCCTGTCTTCCACTGTCTCCCAGAGTTTGCTCAGATTCAGGTTCATTGTGTTGAACCTGAAGAGGATACAATAATTCTTAATATTAATAATAGAATACAATACTAATACTTGGTACCATTCTTTCCTATGAAACAACAAATAGCTTTGTCACGCATTAGAGAGTGAAAAAGAAAGATGTCATCTAGTAGGTTGGAGTTTCAAAAGTTGGCATAAATAGAAAGAAAACATATTCTGAACATAATTTTCTGTGATGCTGTCTCATCATATAAATCAATATTGTCTACTGCTAGTATTCCCAATTTGATTCATGCAGACCTTATATTTAATAGGCTCTTTGCCACCTATTTTACATATATTTTAGATATTATTTTAATGTCAAAATATTAAAATGAAGCTGGCACATTGCCAGCAAGCACTAGCCTCCTTTCCTATTCCCATGCATACCTCTGGATTTCACATACACTTCATAGATAGTTTTTGGAGCCACCTCCTTGACTTCTGGTAAATGTATATTTTGCAACTAGGTGCATTCACTCTGTAAGCCATTGTGTGACTGGAGAAACCTTCACCTAGAGCAGCTACTTCCTTAAAATTACCAACTCAAAGTGCTTTCCAAATATGTTAATTGTGCCCAATGGCTCCAAAAGGCTAGTCAATTGTTTACTTTTTTAATTTAAATTTGGAATAAATTTTCCTAGTTTCAACCAGATGTATTTGTAAAATTGTTTAATTATGCTAAAAGTAAACTTGCAGAAAATAAAAATAATGGTAGAATACCAATGTGCATGGCATCTTAATTAATAAGAACTTCATTTATATTATCACGTTGATCGGGAATTTAAGAAACACGATCTGATTCTGTAGGTAATCAAACAGGGATGTAGGTTTTAGGAGTTCCTTTGCTTCATTCTATTAATGTTGGCCAATGCACCTGAAATTCGAGGAAAGGCCGGCACACCCATAATAAAAATTAAGGAGTGCCTAGTCTGAGGCTCTGAAAATTGACACACCCTTTCATACAGGTTATTCTTTTCCTTCTTCTGTTGGAGCCCAGAGCTAAGTCTCGATGTTACTGATGAAACTTTGGGAAGCTTTGAGATTAGGAAAGATCTGCCTTAGGGAAGGAAGTACTTCTGATTCAGGGAGAAAAATACAGTCATTCCATGTCAGCCACTGTGTACCTGACAGCTTACTTTAAAAAAATGTTCTTTCGCCAAAAGGGGGAAGGGGCAAAACTGAAAAAAATATGAAGAAGCTGAGAACTTCAACATGACAATAGCAGACCTATGTGTCAACTTGAGATTGAATGCTATGTTCATGCAAAGCAAGACAAAGGCAATAGAAAAGCCATCCATCAAAGGGAAAACTTTTGAATGGAAGCAAAAGTTAAAAATAAGATCACCAGAAAGAAAAGCACCTGGGGCATTTTTTTTTAAAAAAAATGATAATAACAATTAGATGCAGAGGGAGGGGCACAGCTATGCTCCTACTGTGATTTCATTCGCCCATTTCTACTTCTCTTACCATATGCTGACTTCAGGGGTGGTTTCACTTAGCTTTGCTACCTGTTTGCTCGTGCTTGTGTGCTCACTTCGCTTGCGCATGCATAGATTGTATTTGATGACATCCAGGCGGGTGGGCAGAGCTATTACCGGTTCGCCAAAACAAGGGTGAACTGGTAGCCAACCCACCACTGGTTTACTTAGTAGGAATCAAGTTAACTCATCCATAATTGATTTAATTCTTATCAAGCTGTGGAGAGGAGATAAATGATCACAACTAACAAGAGAGGAATAAAAAGAAATAAATCCAACTTAGACTTTCTTTCAATGAAAGAAGTTGGAATTAAGGTGATCCCTTAATGAAAGAGATTTTTTTTAATGTGACATTTTATGGAAAGTAAGATTAAATGAGGATTTTGTCTTCAGAGGACATTTACATTCTCAATTATGAAACGTATAGTCTAAGCATGGAAATTCAGTTTGCTATAGATTTCAGCCAGTTCCTATTCTGGAATTTGAATTGGGACTTAAAAGCAGTTCTGGCAAATCAAAAGTAATTAAAAAATAATAAGACAATAATTTTATTTATTTATCCCCACCCCACCCTTTTCAAGATGGCTGTTGCTTGGAAAGGTTTTCTTTTTTCTCTTACCAATGATGAGCTGATTTCACTGCTAAAGCTGGTTCTTTGACAGTGCTGCTCCCTGGTTTTGTATGGGAGCACTTAGGAATGATCCAAGATGACTTTTGGACAATTGTGGACCCACTGGGGAAAGGGGACCTTAAAGATTCCAATTCCCTCTTGAAGGGTTTGAAAAGTTACTGGGCGTATCTATCTTCCTATTAAGCATTTTGTTTTCTAAGCATGCCGGAATTTTAACTTTCACTTTTTGACTTATTTCTTTCTTAAATCACTTGATCAGTGGTTGAATGCTGGTTTATTTCAATCCTTGCTGGACTCTATTTGCTTTTTCTCTCTTTTCCTTCTGATATATATTGTTCCAGATAACATCTGTCCCTTCCATATGAAAATCATGGCAATTTTTGGGAAGCTGGTGATGAGACATTAAACTCTCACCCCTGGATTCTGTATTTTTTGAATTTGCAAAATACCTGGAGTTTATTTCTATTGAATTTTTCTTATAATTTTAGATTGAAATATAGAAAAAAAATATTTTTTTTTGTATCCTGATTAAATTCCATAGATTAAAATTACTGAACAATGTCTGAAATATAAAAAAGAAGGGTAGGAAAATATGCAGCTTCTAGCTGGTTTTCACTTACATAAACTTGATCAAACTTTAATGAATCTTCAAAAAATGTTACAACCTGAAGAGTTATCTTTGGATAAAGATACACAAAAGGACTTTGACCCACTTCCAGAAGAACCAGTGAAACGGATTTCATTTGTTGTTCAGAGGTTTACGTTTAAGTCTGTATAATTCTCCAATATCACAGCCTCAGCTGGAAGAGAGGGAGACAAATTTCCTCTACAAAGACAGAGGGAAACTGGATAGATTTGTTTTGGTTAACTGGTAACTACTTTTGCTTGCACTCTGACTCGAAGATAGACATATCCTGGAAACTGAATGTATTACACTTAAATAGCAATTGGCAAGAGAGGATATCAAGAAACAGACATGGATTTTTGACTCAGGACAATTTATTTATAACTTTTGGAATGATCCAGGGTAGTTAAGATACCATGGTAATTTTCTATGAGTGGGTTACAATAACAGTTTGTTAACAGAGTGGTTTTTACTATTATTGTTTTTCCTGCTAACTACTTTGTCAGCAATATAACAAATAGAAGACAGTTCAACAAGTTGCTAATAGATTTAGTAGTTTAAAAATGGAGAGGGGGCTTGTTTCACAAGGGGTGGGAACTAATTAGTAGTAATATATTAATCAGTATTCAATTAGAAAGCATAATATATATATAAGGTGGGGGTTATTTAGATGCACCCTTTTTTAGTTCTGACTGTTCTGTGTTTTGTGCTTTTTTTCCCCCTTTATGTCTTTTTGGATTTTTACTGAGTTTTGTATTTTAACTTTGTGCCTAATAAAATCAAATAAAAAATTTAAAAAATAATTTTATTTTTTTCAAATTTATATAGCCAAAGAAAACAACTCTGGGTGGCATACAACAAAGACAAAAATATTAATAAATAACTGATAATAATTAAAAACATTAAATCTATAAAAGCACCTAAAAATGAAATAATAGGTAAAAGGATGTTAATAATAATAATAATGGAGTGTTTGTTCACAACAAACAGTATGGTAAAACAAAACATATAACATGTCTCTTAGATTATTACATATTAGCAGAACCAAACAAAAGACAAATTATTTATGATTCTATTATAAATTTATGATAGTACGCTACTTTCAAGTGTCCAAATTAATATTCTTTTCATTGATTTGCAATGAAGTTTCCTCTCTTATCTTCACTTGAAATTGTGTTCCCCAACTTTTATTGATCTTTTCAAAGAAAGGACAAGCGATTTTGATATCTTTCCCTTTCCTCAAAATTTCTATAAACCTCATCTCATCCATGGTCTGCATTCCCTCAGCCCTGAATATTCATCCTTTACTTCTTGTATTGTTAAATCCACTTTCTTTTAGCATGAAGCACGCATTAGGATAACATTGGTTAATGTCAGAAACATTCTTAATTTCAAGAAATAGGCATGGAAAAGTTGCACCTGACAATTTATGACAATGAGTCACAAAAACATTGCAGAGAAGGAAAATTAAAATATCATTGGTAGCCAGTGCTGTGAAATTATGCTGCCATTTTGACTGGGATAACAGCTAGAAAGCATTTGTAAAATAAGAAAGAGAAATCTGATTAAACATGGGCTAGAAATTATTTTAAAATATAATATTGTTTAGGTTGTGATTTACTATCCTTGTATCTTTCAGTGAATAGCAAACCTTTTCTAAGAAATGAGGTTTTTTTCAGTCAACTTGATTGGAGTTTAAATTTTTGCATTGTTCTATTTTATATACCACCATGAATTAAAATTCTCATTAGATGAACATACATATTAGATAAAACAAACTGATCTCATCTGTCCAAACTTCAATTATATTTTTATCTTAGGCACTACAGATATTGTTTCAACAATCCCCATTATTTGAATAGTTTGGATTTTTCAGTCTAAGAGTCCCAATAGTTTACTTAAAGAAATTAGGTTCCTATCACTTGATAAGATTGGTCCTTCTACTTTCTAACTCAGAGGCTTTTATGTGGGGGGCAATCAAAATCTTGCTCTCATTTTTATTCATCACAAGTACAACATTTCTAAAAAGGGGGGCACAAGCCTTTAGACACAAAGTTATGACCACCATCTTGTCTTTTTGACCCACTGTTCATGACCCCCCTCCCCCCCGGTCCTAACTAGTTATTAAAGCACATAAGAAATGTTGCCTTCCTGACTAGTAGAGGTAATAATTACTCTTCTGAGAATAAAGAGTACTCATCATCTTGAAGGAAGCAATTGTATGATTGAATAAGACCACGGAAAAGGGAAACAGTTTAAAATAAAAATTAAATTAATTTTGTACTACCATAAAGTAAATCTCCACATATTTAATTGTATTTATATTATGTCACATTTTAAAACTTCAGTGGAAATCTTTGGAAATCATAATTTGTGCATTCTTGGGCAAGAGGAAGCCAACTTTATTGATTCTTGGCAATATCTCAGTTCTGCTTTCATCTTACATAGAAGAAAGAATCACTGGTTGATTTAGAGTTATTCTTTACCATGATGTATGTTGATGTATAAAATAGAAGCAGAATTTATGCACATTCACAGTTTCACAAGAAAATATTGAATTTAGAATTATGCTAGTATCAACTTTTTCTTCTTTCATATTTTTATTTGCTTTATTGCCAAATACAAAATAGTACATTTTACCTCCTGAAATTTTGCCAGGTTTTGTGAGAGAATTGTATTTTGGCAACCACATGAATGAATTATCAGATGATCAGTAACCTGGTTAGGAACCATTTGTGCCCCAAATTACTCACAATCTGATCCCTAGCATTATACCATTTTTAAATTAATAGAACTAAATAGAATAAAAGATAGATAGATAGATAGATAGATAGATAGATAGATAGATAGAAAGATAGATAGATATGTATATGTATATATAAAAGATATATAGATAGATATAGATTAGATATAGATACAGATACAGATACAGATACAGATACAGATACAGATACAGATACAGATACAGATACAGATATAGCTATAGATAGATAGATATAAGTCTGGGTTAAAGGGATTGATTTTATATTTTGAAATAAAGTTTAAGGAATGACATGAATTAAATGACATTATCTCATTTGATTCTTAGAAAGTGCAGTGCTAAAAGAGATGTGTGGGTTAATAGTTTGTATGTCTAGTGGAGAAAAATGTTCTTTCATTCAGCAGTTTTAATTCTTATCATATTTTTATTTATTCATTTATTAAAGTAATATGTTCCCATCTCCCTGAAAAGGTGACTCTGAGCTGCTAACAGATCATAAAAAGATATAAAGACAAAGAATTAAAAATTTTAAACTATGCAAAAATCCAGAACCAAACAATTTATATTTGAAACATGGGTACAGAAGTCTCAACTGATTCTTGTGGATAGCAAACCTTGTGATACAGGCTTTCCATGTGTTCAGAGAGATGCACTTCCTCTTAGAAAAGGCAAACATATTAATTTTGAAAAGCAAAAGAATTCAAAGTTAAAAGTTGCGTGAATACCCTTCTATAGAAGTAAATAAATCACTATAAGCTGTCATCATTGTAGTTGGAAATAGTTGCTTCCAGATCTCCTAATGACTCATTTTAAGATAGTGCCTTACAAGCCCTGGGAATTTCCTCTGACAAGGTCCATTAGTATATAAGCCAGAGAAGTGGTGGAGCTCAGTCAAACACAGGCTTTCTTGAGCAAACAGTCTTCTGCTCTCCAGGATTCCAGCCAAGAAAACAATTCCTTCTCTTGTCATGGACTTCAAGGCTGTAGCTGCAATTTTGGCTCTTCTCTTAGTCTCTGCAACAGTGACACAAGGTAGGCAGAGTTTGTATGATTTGTATGAGAGGCTATAAACTATTTTCTAGGGAAGGTAAGCTTACTGTTGTCAAGAGGAGGATAATTGCTTGTAATGGAAAAATCATTTTCAGCAAAAAGCTGTTATTTAATAATTAAATGCTAAACAGATTCTCAGAAGTCTTTTGACATCCAAAGGAAAATATACTTTTGTACTTTTTCTTCTCTTTTTAAGTAAAACTTACTAAATACAGCTTATGCATAAATTTATTTCAAAGGACAGATCTTTCAGAAGTTGTAATTAATAAATGACACTTCTAGATCCTAAAATAATCTACCTTTGAGCATTATATCCTAGGAAATATTAATGGGGAATAGTTGTATTTACCACAACTTTTTAATGGTCTGGATGGTTGCTACAATGAAAGCAAAAGGTTTGATTAGAGATAGATCTATAGTCTCAACTAGCAATGCAATAGCTATGCAAATGTTTTAACTGGAATCGGCAAGTCAAAATGTTATTATTTCAGATAAGATTTGAGAGATAATAGATAAGAAAGAACTGATAGGAATAATTAACTTAACGAGTTTAGGGATAATCAAAATGGTTTTCATAAATGGAACTGAATCAGGTTAAAGAAAAGCACATTACAACAAGCCTTTGGAAAAGAGGTTTAAAATATATTATAAAGAGAGTTTAATTATTTTCTACACTTCTGTTTTTTTATAGGAGCTTCATTGGCCAGTGTAGGACTTGAACTTCGGTGTCAATGTATAGAAACTTATTCTAATCCCAGCCTCCGTGGACACATTGCAAGTGTCAACTTGATCAAAAGTGGGCCACATTGCAGTTCCATTCAGGTCATGTAAGTATACTTTTGTTACTTCATATTTGTCATTGGCTTTAAGGCACAGTCTATCATGAAGCATTGCTGCCCAACTGCCCCATGAAAAACTTGTGCACAGATCTGGATTTTCCCACTTGTGGACTGTTAGCATCACTAGATGCTAGTGGCACTAGAAATTCTTTGCTCTTGTGTATTAAAACCAAATGGTTGGTGTGATTTGTAGATTGGAAAATCATAGAAGCCCTGTAGCTTAAACCAATAAACAGACAAACTGAAAGACAGTAATCTTCTGCAAACTCAGTGCTTGATTATCATGATTTTCATTCGTTGCAGTGCAACTCTTAAGGATGGAAGACGAGTGTGCTTGGACCCCACTGCAATCTGGGTGAAAAAAGTCATCACAAATCTTCTGGAAAAGTAAGTACTTATTTTCTTCTAATTAAAAAAAAAATCTTACAGTACAATTTTTTTGAATGTGTTTATTGAATGTCTTATCAAAGATAGTGTTTAGAACATAGAACATAGATCATAGGATTTGACCTCAGAGATCTTCCAGTCCAACCTCCTCCCCAAGGCAGGAGAACCTATACCATTCTGGACAATCTTTTCTTAAAAGCCTCCAGTGATGGGGCACACACAACTTCTGGAGGCAAGTTGTTCCACTGATTGAACTCAAGTCAGAAAATTTCTCCTTAGTTCATTGAGCTGGCCAGAGATAAGCCTCACTGTTAGACAAATACAGGAATGATTCTGGAATTAGACATTCATTCCAGAGCAGACACTGGCATGACTGCATATCAATATTTTCTTCTGGAAATTTGTTTTTATAGGCATATTGCTTATCTCAATCTAAACAACTCTTCATTTTCTCTTATTTTTTCTTACATTTCTTTTACTCCAGGGCTAAGAATAATGCGGAGGCACAGTCATAAGAAAAGCTTCAAATTATCTCACCGTTGGCATCCTTGAAAGAAGCTGAGCCACTTCCAACAAACCTACATTTTAAGAAGAGTCTTTTATATTAAGAATTTTGAAAAATTATTTATTGTATAATTGCATTGAGAGAAAATCATTAGAGATGCATCTATTGTATGCATAGAGGAAATGTTCTAATGCAAAGATAAGATGAGGAGTAAAGATTTGGAAAAGGAAAGACATTACTAAATGCAGTTAAAATGGAAGTCCCCTAGTGGTTGCATAAGATCGCCATGATAGTAAAACAAATTGGCAATAGTTTCTGTTACCCTTGGGCACAGAGCAACCTATAGATTTGCATAAGTTTGGATGAGTCAAAACCAGCTTTGGGCTGTCTATTGTGAGAATCAGATTAGAGTGCCAATCTAAGGAGGTCCAGGTTGAAAGCCCAGTTTGGCCATGAATCTCCTTTATGGGATTGTTGGGAGACCAAGAGGCAGAGAATCTTATATCTTGTGTTGAGCATTGATGGAAACTCACTATATTCACAAACGTGCATTATTAGAGTATTTCTACCTTATTATTTATTAATATACGCATATGTGAAGTATTATTTATTATACTAGGAAATGTTTGTGTCTGAGCATTTTAAAATTATAATGTTTATGTTGACGGAACCAGATGTTTAAGAGAGTGTTTATAGTGAATTTTTATGTGAAGAACTCTTTACCCAGAAGAAGCATCTGGAACTTTCACATCCATAAGATGATCATTTAAGATTTATTTATATATTTATTGAACAATTACTGAATACTGTTAAAATATTTTTGTACAACCAATGTGCAATTAATTAAATTATTGTAATGATGAAATATTATTTTAGTTTTGTCTTGTTGGAAGAAATATCCTTCTGGGTTCAGCTCCAAGTGGGGAAAAAGACACTGGAAACATGGTGGCTGTTTGGAAAGATGGTTTTAATGGTGGATAGGATCCCATGCCTTGAAGATCTTGGGTGAAGAGAAAAAAGGGAAGAGATGCGGGGGCGAGGGGTGCCTGAATTTTATACCCTCTCTGGACTTTTGAATTTGAGCTTGTATTCTGATAGGTTATCATACTCCCATGGGGCCATATAGGGCTAACTTCGTAGGTTGTGTTTTTAAGTCCCAAGTTTGGTTGACTCTTGCTGGGTGATGATGTAAAGAAAGGGCTTTGGGATTCCTATTATGGTTCTGCCTGAAGGAAGTAGATCTTTGTTATGTAAAACAGACTGGCCCAGGCCTTAATGGCCCATTGACAAAGGTGGGAGGGCTGAGTTTCTGCCTCCCTTTTAGGGGAAATATTCTGCCCTTTTAATATTTCCTAAAATATCTCATTTTTCTAGGAGAGGAGTGGGTACTAACTTCCTATAATTCCCCCTTTCCCCCCAAAAAAACATGTTGAGGGACATACATGTTCTTGGCAAAAGATTAAAAATTGATCAGATCAGGGAGACTCGGTGGGTGCTTTTAATTTTTCAGACACAAAGGGGAAGGCATTGACAGAGGCAACAGAAAAGGATTCCTTCAGTGGCTCCCAAAAGGAGAGCTTCCAACCATGAAGGCCTAGTAGTGGTAGATTAAGGCTCACTGGTGCCCTAAGCACTGACAAATCTTGCCCCCCCCTCCTTTGCACATACTGTACAAACAAAGCCAAGCTTAGGCTACATAGAACTTTGTGGTGCCCCCTTTGGGTCTGAGGCCCAAGCACATGCTTCGTCTGCTTAATGGTTAATACACCACTGAGATCTAGCAGCCAGGGCAAAAGTTTTGAAAACAAATTCACAGTATCCAATTTTCTATGCCAATTAATTTCAGATGTCAGATATCACTTTCTGTAAGCTTCCAGTCAGGTTTCAAGCAAGTACAAGTCCCAAAATTCTTCACAGCCATGGTTTTCCCACAGCCATGGTTAAATTACAGGCTGCTCATTTCAAAGGTTGTTTCTTGAACCTGCCCTAGCTCTTACTTTAGTGCATCCAGGATTTGTGACTCCAAATTGAGGTTAGCCATTGTGCAATCCAGGCTTTTTAGTATTTTTAAAATTACACACAATGAGCTCTGGGACTCCTACTAATGAGACCACCAGTGCAACATATCCTGCTTTACTGGGCAGCTGGGCAGCATCATTTGTGAGTCACACTCAGGGCTTAGTTTTGGAGATCTCTTTTCTGCTATCCCTTCAAGTGAGGGAATTGCCTGAGGGGGATGCCCCTCCCCCATGGAATTAGCAGGGAGTGACTGCTTGGGCCTTAATGCCAAAGAGCAAAAAGGAGAAGCTTTGTGAGGAGGTAGATGAAGTCTAATTCTGAATGGTGTGTGTGTGTGTCCCTCTCTCTCTGAGTGTCTGTGTGTATGTAAGTATGCGCCTACTTCTAAAATACAGGCAATACAGACATTCTGGACAAATTTTCCTCTCACCAGACAGAAATCCAAAGTGTTCAGAACTTGCTGTGGTAACCACTCTCAAATACCATACTTACATGAGTACAATAAGCTGATTACAATATAAATGAGACAAGAAAGAAAATGGATTTCCACCCTCCCCCCATAGTCTTTCCAGCTGTCTTCTGGAGATTGAAAAGAGTCTTTTGGTCTTTACTTGTCCATCTTAGGGTCCTTTCTTTTATGTCTGCTGGGTGACATGCTTGGTGGTAAGGCTGGTCAGTCAGGCTTGGGAAGGTGGTAAGGCTGGTGGTAAGGCTGGTCAGTCAGGCTTGGGAAGGTCTGCTCCACTCTGGTTGCTGTGATGAGTTTCTAGTGGAGAACTGGATCCAAACCCAATTCCTGGCTCAAATGGATGGGAAGTCTCCTCTGGAGGAAGCATCTGGATCCATGTGCTCTGCTTCCACAGGTTGCAGAGTCATCTGTGCATGGCTGAAAGACATGAGAACAGGGTCCCCTCCTTCCCAGAAAAGGCATCGTTGGAAGATTAGAGATTGGGGGGGGGGGGATAGATAGCTTGCAGGCAGGATTTGAGGAAAAAACATCAGTATTGCAGTTACTAAACAGATAAACTGATAACAATACGGGGATATCACAGATGAGAAAAGGGAACTGGATTCACATGCTTCAGGAAAGGGATGAACAGGTAAAACCATTTAAACACATACAGTAAATGCAAGACTGAAATTTTCTGTAAATGAACTTAAAACATTCCCTCATAACCTTGGGTTGTTACTTTAAGGTACAGAGAAGGAAGGAAGAATTTTAACAGAGGTTTTTCTTCTCTCTCTTTTTTCTTTTTCACTCAGTTTTGTGGGCCCAACAATACGAAGCAAAGGCTCCCTTTTCAGCCTCCCTTTCAAAGGAAATATTCTGCCCTTTTAATATTTCCTAAAATATCTCATTTTCCTAACTTCCTACAGTCTTTTAAAAGTATAATAGTTTAAACAGTTGATGACACCTCCCTTTAGTTTTGCATCCTGTGCTCAAAGAATTCATTGACAAGCAGGATAGTTGTACAATATATTTTCTTTTCTTTCTCTTTCATCACAAGCAAAGAATTTTGGGTAAAAGACAATCTTAATTCAAAAAAATGATAAGATGCTTGTTCAGAGTACACACATATGACAAAAGAAAAAAGTTTAAATTTAGCAATCTGGGTAGAATAAACATTGATATAGCAGTATAAATCTAAAAATGAATATTGATAGATAAAACAATAAATTATCTAAAAGGCAAATTCTCTTTCAGACCCCTCCAAACTTGAAGGGAATACATAGTAATACAATAGCTGACACAACGTGTACTGTATTCACGAAAGCATAAAAGAATAAGTTAAAATGTAATCCACACTTAATGCTGAACCTGGGCCATTTATGGCTATCTATACTTAGGCAGGTTCAATTGTCTTAATTATTATCTGCCTAATTTTGCATTCCTACTTATCTACTCACAGTTGCATGCTTTCAAACTGCTAGGTTAGCAGGAGTTAGGGTGAGAATGTGAGCTTACCCCATTGTGTGACACTTGGGCCTTAAACCAGCTGAGCCATCACACTGTCCCAAATGGACTTCAGTGGGAAGGTAACAATGCTTCATAATGTTATGCTGGCCACATGACCGCAGAAACTTCAGACAGCATTGGCTCAATGAATCTTGAAATGGAGATGAGCATTGCCCTCTATAATTGGTAATGACTAACAGAGTAAAATCTGCAGGGATTCCTTTTATTTTTAATTTTGCATGCTGCCATGCAAATCCTGACAACCTCATGTGTTTCAGGGTTGATGTCAAAATGGAGAAATGGTTATACTGATGAATCCTGTTCTGTTGGTCAGGGATGGAGTAATTAGAGCATTTTGAGATTCTGTATAAAAGTTGACAACATAGGAGAATATAGTTTCAACCTGTCCTGGGTCATATGGACATACCTGTAATACATACCGTGTCCTTTTTAATCTTCCATCCAAAAGTGCTGAAGGAAAAGCATTATATTGGGCTAAGGTGAAAGCCCTTCTCTGATTTAGGATATTAAGCTATATGATAGACACAGCTGCTGCCAGACTGAATCTCAGAATATCTACCATGAGAAACTGAATGGTATTACCAGCTGTTGTGACCCAGGCCCAAGTAGGTATTATCAGGCACAATAAGTTCTAAACGAACAGACTTTATTAGAACAGTTGAGAATTAACTCATTCTCAACGTAGTCCAGACTAATTCAAAACAAATTCTTAATAACACAATTCTTCAGCCTTATCACCAACCTTGGTCTACTGTGGTAAACTGCCAAAGGCTTTTCTTGGCAAAAATTCAGAAGCAGAAAACGCCGACAAGAAATAAATGTGGCAAGACAAGAAACAAATCTATCAACTTTGTTTTCCAACAAAGAACCCAAGAGCTGTTGCTGGTCTTTTAAGCCTTATGGGAGGGCCCAATGATCTCTTGGCCTTACTCCCAAATCGTGCTTTTTGCTTTAGCTGCTCTTGCCTTCTGGCAACTCTTCTCAGGGGTGCACTAGAAACAGGCTCCTCCTCTTCCTCTGCCGGTTCTGTGGGCATGGCTTAATTAGTGGGCGGAGCTTGGTGGTAAGGTGACTGGGTGGGCATGGCCAAGTCAATGTTACTTCTTTGCCCTTTTTTAACCTACAAAACACAACACAACACAACTGGCTCACCCACAATGTAAAAGCAGCTGTGCTAGACCCAAAATGGCCCCTGCAACAAGCAGGAACCTCACACAGCCACAAAAAGCCCAAAAAACCAACTTTCACACTTTACACACACAAAATTCCATATATAGCTTTGTGAGATTTTGTGTGTTTGTGTAGTTAGAGTGAAACACTACAGAAACACACTCAATCTCAGAAAGCTGCACAAATAGTATTTTATTTTAATTTATTTTTATTTTTATATAAAAGCAGCTAAATTTAAAACTTCCTAAACTTTAAATGGCTAGGTCTAAAAAAAGAACAACTAAAAAAATCCCAATTAACTTTTTTTTTAAAGCTCCCAAAAGGGAAAAAAACTTACCCAATAGAACAGGGGTTTCCAATCTTGGCAACTTTAAAACTTGTGGACTTCAACTCCCAGAATTCCTCAGCCAGCCAGCTTTCCTTCCCAAGGTTGGAGACCCCTGCAGGCAGGAAGGCAGGCAGGAAGGCAGGCAGGCAGGCAGATAGAGCTGCTCACCAATGAGTTTGATTGCAGGCAGGGATATTCAGTTGCTTGCTGAATGGATTGCAGGTATTACAGCAAGCGAAGCGAGGAAGGTGTGTGAAGGTAAGCAAGCTGGAGGCTGGAGGCTGGAGGCTGGAGGCTGGAGGCTGGGGGAGGGGGAGGGATTTTTGCTAGCTAGCTAACCGCAGGCAACTCAGCTGGAATCGTCAGAGCCATTTAAAAGGGAAAAAAAGGCTCTGATGATCGCGCGGTTCAGCTGGGCATGGGGGGCAGGGGCAGGGATTTTTGCTACCGGTTCTCCGAACTGCCCGCCGCCATCGCTACCTACTTGCCCGAGCCTGTCTGAACCCGGAGCATTTCACCCTTGCCTTTTACCTTTCCAAATGGGGGAAATCTTTCTGGGTCTATGTGGCAAAACCTAGTCTTACCCATTGGAGGGTCTGTATTCATACTCAATCTCAGAATTAAAGATGCTCATTTAGTAATGGAATTGCTTATTTTATACAGTGAAAGATTACATTCTTTTAAAACTTCCATTTTGCCAGATTAGATGAGGAAATTTCCTCATTTCTTGTAATTGCTGTTTATGTCTCACTAAAAGCCTACATAAACAAGGCATTGCAAACTCTGGCTGACCAAATTATGGAGGTTGAAGCCAAATACCCTGATTCACTGGCCATTATTTTGGGAGATCTAAACAAGACAAACTTAAGGAAAGAGCTACCAAAGTACTTTCAGCATGTCAATTGTCCCACTAGAGGCAAGAATACTTTAGACCCGTGATGGCAAACCTATGGCACGGGTGCCACAGGTGGCACGCGGAGCCATATCGGTGGGCACGCGAGCTCAGCTCCGGCACGCATGCGTGCACCAGCCAGCTGATTTTCGGGCCTTCTGGGCCCACTAAAAGTCAGGAAACACACTGTTTCCGGCCTCCGGAGGGCCTCTGGGGAGGGTGGGGAAGGCAGTTTTTGCCCTCCCAAGGCTCCTAGAAAGGCTCTGGAGCCTGGGGAGAGCAAAAAACAGGCCTACCGGGCCCACCGTGCCATCACGTGGGGGGGCGGGGCGCATAGAATTATGGATGTGGGCACGCGGGCGTGTGACCCCACCGAGTTTCTCCTGCTTTTGGCACGTGATGGCAAAAAGGTTAGCCATCACTGCTTTAGACCATTGCTACACAACACTAAAAGATGCTTAACGGTCCTTATCACGAACCGCTGTGGGACACTCTGATCATTGCATGATTCACCTTGTACCTGCTTACAGGCAAAGACTTAAAACCACAAAACCAACAATTAAATCAGTGAAGACCTGGATGGAGGAGGCAAAATTAAAGCTGCAGGCCTGCCTTGGCTGCACTGATTGGAATGTTTTTGAAAGTACCTCTGCAGACTTAGATGAACACACAGAGATTGTAACATCATATGTCAGCTTCTGTGAAACCTATGTGTACCTACCAGAAACTTGCCAATATACAGTAACAACAAACCTTGGTTCACAGCTAAACTTAAACAACTACATCATTCCAAAGAGGAAGCCTACAGAAAAGGTGATAAAATGCTGTATAATCAGGCCAGAAATGTATTAACAAGGGAGATCAGAGCAGCAAAAAGAAGCTACTCTGAAAAGATAAGAAATCAGTTCTCAACAAATGAACTAGCAAACATGTGGAAAACTCTTAAAAATATCACCGGCTATGGCAAACCTTCTTTCCAGGCTGAAGGAAATCAGCAATTGGCAGATGACCCGAACGTGTTTTACTGCAGGTTTGAAAGGAAACTATAGCCACCTATCTCCACAACCCCCATCTTAGACACACCAACAACAGCCAAGCCTCCTACAACTGACCCCATCCCATTGGGTTCACAACCCCTAGTGATCAAAGAAAAGGAAGTGCAAGACCTATTTCACAGATAAAAGCCAGGAAAAGCTCCAGGCCCAGACAAGATAACTCCTTCTTGCTTAAAAGTCTGTGCTGACCAATTGGCCCCCATCTTCATCTGAATCTTCAATTAATCACTAGAGATGTCTTATGTTCCTTCTTGCTTCAAATGCTCTACTATCATCCCAGTGTCGAAGAAGCCCACCATCAAGGAACTGAATGACTACAGACCAGTTGCTCTAACATCTGTAGTCATGAAAACCTTTGAAAGGCTAGTGCCGTCCCACTTGAAAATCATCACGGATCTGATGTTAGATCCCTTGCAATTTGCATACCGAGCAAATAGATCAACAGATGATGCTGTTCATATGGCTCTGCACTACATCCTACAACATCTTGAATCTCCGAAGACCTACGCAAGGGTCCTCTTTGTAGACTTTAGTTCAGCATTCAATATCATCATTTCATACACACTTCTAACTAAGCTAAACCAGCTACAGGTACCTGAACACACTTGCAAGTGGATCATAAATTTCCTAACAAACAGGAAGCAGCAGGTGAAGCTAAGCAAAATTGCATCAGATACCTGTACAATTAGCACAAGGGCCCCCCAAAGCTGTGTGCTCTCCCCACTTCTCTCTGTATACCATCTCTAACGATCCGTCTGTTAAACTACTGAAGTTCACAGATGACACAACAGTGATCGGTCTCACTCAAGACAATGATGAATCCGCATACAGACAGGAAGTTGAACAACTAGCCTTGTGGTGTGACCGGAACAACCTGGAACTGAACACACTCAAAACCATAGAAATGGTGGTAGACTTTAGGAGAAACCCTTCCATACTTCCACCTCTCACAATACTACACAACACAGTATCAAAAGTAGAGACCTTCAAATTTCTAGGTTCTACCATATCGCAAGATCTAAAATGGGCAGCTAACATCAAAAATTTCATCAAAAAAGCATAACAAAGAATGTTCTTTCTGTGCCAACTCAGAAAGCTCAAACTGCCCAAGGAGCTGCTGATACAGTTCTACAGAGAAATGTCATCTGCACCTCTATAACTGTCTGGCTTGGCTCTGCAACCCAACAAAACAGACACAGACTTCAGAGGATAATTAAAACTGCAGAAAAAACAATTGCTACCAACTTGCCTTCCATTGAGGACCTGTATACTGCACAAGTTAAAGAGAGGGCTGTGAAAAAATTTGCAGACCCCTCACAACCTGGACATACACTGTTTCAACTCCTACCCTCAAAACGACGCTATAGAGCACTGCATACCAGAACAACTAGACACAAGAACATTTTTCCCCAAACGCCATCACTCTGCTAAACAAATAATTCCCTCAACACTGTCAAACTATTTACTAAGTCTGCACTACTATTAATCTTCTCATCATTCCCACCACCCATCTCCTTCCACTTATGACTGTATGACTGTAACCTTGTTGCTTGTATCCTTACGATTTATATTGATATTGTTTCCAGATTTGTGCCCTATGACTATCATTAAGTGTTGTACCTTATGATTCTTGATGAACATATTCTTTCTTTTATATACACTGAGAGCATATGCACCAAGACAAATTCCTTGTGTGTCCATTAAAAAATTGTAATTGTAGTTCTAATTCTAATTAAAGTAAGTCTGTCCTATGTATAATATACTGTATTCAGTACAGAAGTCTGTTTTGTTGTCTCTGCTTTAACAGAATAACAGAGTTGTCCAACCCGCTGCTCAAGCAGGAGACTTTATACCATTTTAGACAAGTGGTTGTCCAGTCTCTTCTTAAAAGCCTCCAGTGTTGTGGCAGCCACAATTTCTGAAGGCAAGCTGTTCCACTGGTTGATTGCTTTTATTGCCAGGAAATTTCTCCTTAGTTCTAGGTTGCTTCTCTTTGTTCAGTTTTCCATCTCCCAGTTGAATGTATTTGCTATGCATGTACAGGTAAATGAAAGACATGGATTTTAATTTTAAGAAATTAAAGTTCAGTCTTCTTGCATGCCAATGACACACTCACAAGTTCAGAATATTAATTTGTTAGCCTGTTAATTGTCCTTGTACCCCTTTTGGTTTTTAGGTTTAGTTCTTTCAGAGATGAAACAAGAACAACAGCAACCCTCCACCTCAATGCATGTTTGAGGATACCCCACAAAAAACCAAAAGTTCAACAGGGTTCAATAGTTTTTTTCCTGTACAGAAATTTATCATCTGACACATCCTGGATGATGGTTTAAACCAGTGTAGAAATGTGAGTGATATCTCAGGAAGAGGCATGTATATTTAAGCCATTTGAAATTCATGGTTTTCCAATAATAAATTACTCAAGTGGACGTGAAACAGCTACAGGGTGAGACAAGTTTCAGTCCGCCTGTTTATATGTGATTGACTAAAAGATGTATCAGATCTAAACTTGAACACTTCATTAATCTCTACCAACAGTTGCAACACCAGTTTTGAAAGACTCAAACCTGTCTAAGAAATCTATTTGAAGCACAGAGTTGTTCCTTACTGAATGAGTAAAAGGCCTCTAGGATAATTTCTTTGGGGGCTTCCATATTAAATAATTAAATATTATAAACTTGCTAATAGGTCCCCCCCCCCCCGAATTTCCATATAGGAGAAGGATACGAGAATAGCTGAAATTATATATGATTAATTTTATATGTTCTATCTGCTGTATATAGCTCCTGAAGGAAGTTGTTGATAAGCTGTTTTTAAAACAGAATTCTCACGGTTATTTTTGGAGGAAAATGGCTGCAATTCCACCACCACCTCCCCTGAAACAAAGTAGTCTCTCCATATGTTCATGTAAGTAAAAGAAAGGGCAATATTTTCTAGCAGGTTTTTATTAGTTTCATTTTTCATAAATAATAACATTCATTGCAGTTTCACTTCAGCATTTCTCATCAGCCTTCACCCCACATCACTCTAGTTTAGATTTTAGTACTTCTGTAATTTTTTCTCTTTAGACAATTTGAATTTATTGCACTATTACAATATGCTTTGGTAAAGTATATTCATTTCTAATACCCAACAGACCAAATAGAAAGCTAAGTTTACACCAGGAAAATGATTTCAAATACTTGAAGGAGTCCACGAGACATTTTCACATTCTCCTCAGTCCTAGGAGCCAGTATAATCAATACTGAAGAATTATGGCAGTGCTCCTGTAGGAAGTTTGAAATAAATCTGCTCCCTCCATCTCATTCATTTGTGTTCCCAAAATGCTTGCTTGTTCCAGTTTTCCTCAACCTGGTATCCTTCAAATGTGTTGGGAACAACTCCCAAATTCCAAGATAGATAAATTCCTGTATTTCACATTATATTCAAGAAATCTATGTATAATTTTCACATCAAAATAATGGAAAGATAGCGTGGCCCTTGGTTATAAATTCTGGGAAGCGTAATGGCCATGCATTGGGAAAGCGATGGGTTGGGTTGGGCTTGCTTATTCTGTCAATACATAAAAATAAACTGTAGATAGGTGGGAAACATATCTAGAGAATGCATGACAATACATGGACAAGTTGCTTTAACCTGCAATTAACTCATCTAGCTGTCACAGAGATGAGCACAAGCTGTTCAGTTTTCAGTTATCTGATTGTGATTGAGGTTAAGTCTCAAAGGAAATGTTTGGTCAATCACCTGGAGGCACTGACTATAAATATTTCAACACTATGTACAATAAACTCATTGTGAACCTTTTTATGGGAAAAATTAAAATATCAATTATACTTGTAATACTCTTTTATTAATTTGTCCTTATACAATTTATAGGGGCCCAGAGTCCCAACAACTTTGTATGTTTTATAGATAAAAGTATAAAACACAAAACACAAAGAAGTTTCATGAACATCCCGAGGATGAACATAAATACAAAGAAAACTCAAGTAGCAGGGTTTGCTATAGAGCCTAAGAAAATAGCCAGGTCTTTAATATGTTCCTTAGACTTAGAATTCTTTATTGGCCAAGTGTGATTGGACACACAAGGAATTGTCTTTAGTGCATATGCTCTCAGTGTACATAAAAGAAAAGATACATTTGTTAAGAATCATAAGATGCAACACTTAATGATAGTCATAGGATACAAATAAGCAATCAAATCATACTAGGAAACAATCAGGGGTGAAATCCAGCAGATTCTAACAGGTTCTGGAGAACCAGTAGCAGAAATTTTGAGTAGTTCGGAGAACCGGCAAATACCACCTCTGACTGGCCCCAGAGTGGGGTGGGAATGGAGATTTTGCAATATCCTTCCCCCAGGAGGGGAGGGAATGGAGATTTTGCAGTATCCTTCCCCTGCCATGTCCACTAAGCCACACAACACCCACCAAACCACGCTCACAGAACCAGTAGGGAAAAAATTTGGATTTCACCCCGGAAACAATCAATATAAATCATAAGGATACAGCAACAAGATACAGTCCAACAGTCATAAGTGGGAGTAGATAGGTTATAGGAACAACGAGAAGATTAATAGTCATAGTAATGCAGACTTAGTTTGACAGTGTTGACTTTGACTTTTTTCTAGCAATTGGATAAGAAAGTTAAATCTCAATTATGCCATTTTCCCTGTTTGCACAATGTGATTGTGAATCATAACCTAGTCTCTATCACTTACTAGGTCACAGTGTTCACCTGACATTTTTAATTGCTTGTCTTCTATCAATCAAAAAAATAATGGTTTGGCTCCTAGCTTCAGTGGCCTAGTTTCAATAGCACCCTTATTTATAATTAATAAAAGGGAAAGTGGCTAGCTATGGGGGAGGATGGTGTGCTGAACAGATTGCTGTTCTCTTGAATAAGCTCTATTTAAATCTTAGCCAATCAGATTTAGCTAAAAACCTTTGCTGACTGGTTTAAAAAAAATTAGCAGAAATGTCCAGGAAGAAACTTTACAATGAAAAGATGAATAAGGAAGATTAAGAGAGAATTGAAGCAGTAATGAGAAAGAAGAAATTGAAAGGAAGAAGCCAACAGAAAACTAACAACATTCTGACCAACATCTGAATGTTGACTGAGTCCAGAATCGTCAACCCTTTAAGGTAGATCAGACTAGGGAACAAAGTCATGCATGGTAATACCACTGTTATTATAATGTTATAGTAATAGAATCTTGCAAGTCTGGATTCACTTTTAAATAATAATAATAAAAAGGTAAAGATAAAGGTTCCCCTCGCACAGGGGTGCTAGTCATTCCTGACTCTAGAGGGCGGTGCTCATCTCTGTTTCTTAGCCGAAGAGCCAGCACTGTCTGATGACAATTCCATGGTCATATGGCCAGCATGACTAAATGCCAAAGGCACATGGAACGCTGTTACCTTCCCACCAAGGTGATCCCTATTTTTCTACTTGCATTTTTACATGCTTTTGAACTGCTAGGTTGGCAGAAGCTGGGACAAGTAACGGAAGCTCATACTGTTACACAGCACTAGGGATAATAATAAATAATAATAAATAAAATAATAAAAGATAAAAACAGAAAGAAAGAACCATTTGAAGATAGCAGTGAAGACATTTGGGAGAACATGGAGAAGAATGACTTACTGTATTGAAGCACCCTATATACTCGAGTATAAGCCGACCCGAATATAAGCCGGGGCACCTAATTTTACCACAAAAAACTGGGAAAACTTATTGACTCGAATATAAGCCTAGGGTGGGAAATGCAGCAGCTACTGGTAAATGTCAAAATAAAAATAGATACCAATAAAATTACATTAATTGAGACATCAGTAAGTTAAATGTTTTTGACTATGACAACTACTTTCAAAATTGTTACTGGATATTTCGTGTTACATGAAACTGCTAAATGGCTTTTGCAGTCATATAATGCAACAAAATATTTTTAATGATAAAATTAAACTGACATATAAAGCTACTTCTAAATAATTATGTAAGAGAGGAATAAATCTTTTTCTGAAACTTACTGGCGCAAATACACAGAATTATAGCTGTAATGTGTGGTAATATTATTTATAATAGAATTTTGGTGGAGGAAATATAGTTGAGAACTACATGAAAGGAACACGAAAGTGATAAAGTCACTGTATATGAGTTGGGTAGCTATTTTTCATTACCAAGTTATCTTTTATTACCATTGCTATTTATTTATTTAATCGAGTTGTATTGATTTTGACATAGAAACACTAATGGTTGCATAGCTTGATAACAAGGAAATTAAAGGGCTAAAAATAGGAGAAGAACATATTCTGTTAAACATTATGGCTCTGGTGGACTCATTTCTCATGATGAGGAGGAGGTAGCAGACTTATCTAGGGATAATGGTCCTAGAGGGATTAATTCCAGCAATGTTGAAACCAATCATACCGTACTGACTGAGGAAAGCCCAGCAGTCCCTAGGACTCTCTGTCTGCAGCCCCAGACAATCTCTCCAACTCTTGAGGTTCACCACTCAAACACAATCAGAAGAGTGCTTGAAAGATACAGAAGACTGAACTCTGCATTTAGATAGGCTGCCAAGAGAGTAGAATCTAAGGAGTAGTGTACCTCTGCTGTGCATCTGGGTGATGGCTGGGTGACGGGACTTATTATTGGCCTTCCTTGTTGGGAACAACTTTTCAATCCTTGGTTCTGTTGTGTTTATCTTGGGTGGTGCTTTGAATTCTAGACTGAACTTCCCTTGAATTTGTTGCTTCTTTATTAGATTTTTGGTCTTGATCTGTGCCAAAAGTTGATTACATTACAGTTGATATCTTTAGCAATAGGTGTCTAAGCCCTCTGCCTGAATTTACCTGTCTCCAAACAATGGCAGGCATCCAGCTTGCTATTTTATTGGCTGGCACATAAACTTATTTGCTGACTACATTTGCATTCAGATCCTAGACACTCTTCATATTGGAACGGAGTTGCAAAAATTGGTGAACATATTAAATTTAGTAATGAATTTTCAGAAGTGTCAGCTAATATTCTTTGACATACCTGTTAAAATGAAGAAAGAATATATTAATCAATTGTTAAAAAGTTACTTTATTCCTCTTAGGAAGAAAAGAAAGGAAAAAAGAGCATAAGAAATACCAATAGATTATGCTGGCTCAATTGGCAGATGCTAAAATGAAGGGACTTTAAAAATTGAATTTTTATTTCAAGTCTTAGCAGCTGAAATTCCAGGGGGGGAAAAGTAATGAGCTGATTAAGAAAGAATGAAAAGAATTGCTTTAATGTTAAAAAGTTGGTTGATGAGTGAGCAAAATCATTCCCCTCCTATTCCATGGAAAAATTGTCAAGTAATTCCTGATGCCAAAAAGGTTGAGTATGATTGCTTATATTAGAATCAGCTTGTATTGATCTTGTCACAGATTTTCATTGCTGAGTTATCTTTTCTTACCATTGCTATTTTTATTTATTTATTTAATCAACTTGTATTGATCTTGTCATAGAAACACTAATGTAGCATAGCAAGTGACTCAACTTCTGATGAGGAGATGGAGGAAGTAGACCCCACAGCTTTTAGGGATAATAGTCCAAGAAGGTTTGGTTCCAGCAATATTGAAGCCAATGAAAATTGGATTAACATGAGTCATATGTTCTTTGGAAACATATCCTTATTAATTTTGCTATTACTAAGCAGTATAACAAATATATTTACTCAAGCTATCTTTCAGGTTTTCAGAGAAAAAGATATGGGGACTGATAAATGGCATCACCTCAGTAATGCCTGTAATAATGCTTTTTGATTTTTATGATTCATCTAGTACAATTCAGTTCAAATGCAATAATGCGATTTATATTGAATAAAGTATATTTATAATCACTATTATTTATACTGTTATATATAAATAAAACACATTGTTGACATCACCCAATCCAGATAATTGATTCTGAAAGCTTGGCTGTTTTGTGAATCTATTGACTGTAATCTGGTTCTATACAAGTCAATAAACTCCTTGACTTCTCAGTGCAATTTGGAAAAAGAGCTAAATGAATCGTTGAATACTGGACATGAAAAGAAAAAAAAGATTCCCAATACTGCACTTTACTAAGAAAATACTGACAGTAGTTATATTATTAAATATTAACTTTAATTTACAACAGCAAAGTCTTTTTTTCACCAAGCACTAAATTAATCGTCTGACATCTTTTGGAAATAAAAGTTTTAGCAAGGGAAAACAGCAGCAAAGAAGGGAATTCATACAGAAGAGGCAGCCTACTATAAAAACAATTCAGAAGTTCGGATATCAACTTCCGGCGGTGACGTAAGGTCAAGGTGGCATGGGAAAAGAAGCGCTCTGTTCCCAGTGCCGAATTTCTAAGTTTTTGGTGCCCTTCTGGGCGAAGATCGGTCCTGGAGGGATCGGTAATAAGGAAGGGAATCTTTGGAGGAGGCGAGGAGAGGTGTGATCTCCCGCCACACCAAGAAGGACCCTCAATCCAAGCTTAGAAGAAGCCAGCTGGCATGGCTGACTCAGAGGCCTGATGCCCCAAACAAGACCAACAGGAAGCAGAAGAGTGAGTACAGTGTGAAGATCAGCGGTGTGAGCAGATTACAAACAACTTAAACTTTTTTTTTAATTTCGGTGGAAAACTGAAGGGGGAGAAGGTGATTTTCGGAGGGGCAGCAGGCAGGAGAAAGACTCAGAGTGTAAATGGGTGGCAAACAATGAGGAGAGTAAAACGGAAGAGGACGAACTTCAGACCAGTGGAGAGATATTAGAGGATCGAAACATTAAAACACTAAAATATTGAACGTGGAGAGAGGTCGATCTAGATAGCTGAATTGGACACTATTTCTATACCCATCTTAGCTGCCCCAACGGAAGGAAAAAGGTGGTTTGGCAAAGTAAGAAACACTTATGATTGACTGTACAGATTAGAGATCGCCATATTGGATTACTTTACTTTGGAATGGAAACTAGAAACGTGGATGAAAAAAGACCACAGTGGAAATACACCAGACACTTTTAAAATATATAAAACCTGGATATACAGAACTCTTGACAATATATTTTTTTTCTCATATCTTTTGGACATACTTATATATTTCTTGGAACTTACTAAGCATTTATATTTATATCTATTTATTTTGAAGTAAATTACTATTTAATTAATTTAATTACTATTTAAAACGTTATATAAACTCCCCCCTCTCGCGGGCCTGGCCCTCCGTGTTATCGAGGGCCTATCTTGATGACGGGTTTTGGAACCCTGAGAGGTGGCATGCAGCGAAGAGGGGGTTGAGGGGGTTTTTATCAAAATTTGTAAAGAAATTTTTAAGGGAATCTGGGAGGAGGGATGGGAATAATGATTTTTTAAGGGGAATCGGGATGAAGACCAAAGGGTTTGGGGGGGCAAACCCTTCAAGGTTAGAGCCAAGCCCGGCACAGGGGGACGGTTTGGAGGGCGCAAAACAAGGGATGGGGTGGGCTGGAGGATCACCCGGAGGAGGAATTTTCCATCAGCACGGTAAATGGGAGGGGCAGATATGGCGGGAGTAGGGGACCATATCATATGCGGGGGGCGCGCACTTGCTGTTTGAGAGCAATTGCACGTCCCGGTCCCCAAGACTCTACTCAGATACTCGGTGGCTTAGATACTCAGGACCTGGGCTTCCAGCTGATGTTATGCAATACCAGGTCTGGGGTAAATAAGGCCCCCCTCATTTATGATCTTATACCGGAGGGGGGAGCGGACCTGGCAGCTATTACTGAGACTTGGTTGGGCCCAGAGGGAGGGGTCCCCCTGGTTGAGATATGCCCACCGGGTTTCAGAGCGTTCCATCAGCCGAGGGCCCAAGGGAGGGGCGGGGGGGGTAGCGGTGATTATTAAAGAAGATCTCGGTGCGAAGGAATCCACTGTGCCACAGATTGCCGGATGTGAGACCCTCTTTGTGAGATGGGGCCTTTGGGTTCAGATGGGCCTGCTGCTTATGTACCTGGCTCCCTGCCGCGTGGCAACGGCCCTGCCCGAACTACTCGACGTGATAGCCGCGGTGGCAGTTGATACACCCAGGCTTATGGTTATGGGTGATTTCAATCTGCCATCCGTTGGTGAGACGTCTGAGATAGCTCGGGAGTTCATGGCTTCCATGACGGCCATGGACCTGACCCAGTTAGTTCATGGCCCCACTCACAGAGAGTGTCATACTCTGGACTTGATTTTTGTCTCTGGCCAATGGCTGAGTGGGTCTGTTATAGGGGATATAGACATGGAACCCTTGTCATGGTCAGACCACTCGCTCCTTTGCCTAGATCTTCAAACCGCTGCACCCCGCCACAGGGAGGCGGAGCCTATAAGATGGGTCTGCCCCAGGCGCATGATGGATTCTGATAGATTCCAGATGGAGCTTGGGCCATTTCCTGAGGTTCTGGCACACGACTTGGTCGGGGATCTGGTGGCGGCCTGGGATTGGGCCGCTAGTGGGGCCTTAGACCGAGTCGTGCCTCTGCGGCCTCTGACCCGGTGCCGATCCCTCATGGCCCCTTGGTTTACTGAGGAGCTGAGGGAGATGAAGCGCTGGAAAAGACGCCTGGAGAGCAGTTGGAGGGCCAGTCTCGCTGAATCTGATCGAACACTGGTTGCATATTAAAACCTACCTAGTGGCGATAAAAGCGGCAAAGTCTAATTACTTTTCCGCTCTTATTGTGTCATCAGAGAATCATCCAGCGGCCCTGTTCAGGGTGACCCTGCTTCAACTGGGAGTGCGGGAGGACTCCCTGGAGGGCAGGGCTGAGGATTTCGGACGATATCTGTATGACAAAATTGCTCAGATCCGACAGGATTTGGACTCTGACTGGGTACATCCGGACAGGATGATGAGGAATAGTCTTGAGAGCGTTATCTGGGAGGAGTTTGACCTTGTGACTCTGGATGACGTGGACAGGATTTTGGGGAGACTTAATGCGACCACATGTTTATTGGACCCGTGTCCCTCCTGGTTAGTACTGGCTTCCCGGGAGGTTACACGAGGCTGGCTCCAGGGAATTATTAATGCTTCGTTGAGTGAGGGTCACTTCCCCGCCGCCTTGAAAGAGGTGGTGGTGAGGCCTCTCCTCAAGAAGCCCTCCCTGGACCCGGCAGTATTGGCTAACTATCATCCTGTCTCCAACCTTCACTTTGTGGCGAAGGTTGTTGAGAGTGTGGTTGC
This sequence comes from Ptyas mucosa, assembly GCA_012654045.1. Lineage (NCBI taxonomy): Eukaryota > Metazoa > Chordata > Lepidosauria > Squamata > Colubridae > Ptyas > Ptyas mucosa. Next base: position 638,700 of record WNWU01013599.1, on the reverse strand, counting down.
ACGACAGTTCCCACAATTCCTGGAGGAAATGTCCTATCTGGATCTGTTCCAGTCGGGTTTCAGGCCTGGTCACAGCATGGAAATGGCATTGGTCACGTTGGTTGATGATCTCTGGAGGGCTCGGGACAGAGGTTGTTCCTCTGTTCTGGTCCTATTAGATCTCTCAGCGGCTTTTGATACCATCGACCATGGTATCATGCTGCACCGGTTGGAAGAGTTGGGGATGGGGGGCACCGTTCTACAGTGGCTCTCCTCCTTTCTCTCCGACCAGTCGCAGTTTGTGTTGACAGGGGGGCAGAGGTCGACCTTGAGGCCTCTCATTTGTGGAGTGCCACAAGGGTCGGTCCTCTCGCCCCTTCTGTTCAACATTTATGTGAAGCCGCTGGGTGAGATCATCCGTGGTTTTGGGGTGAGATACCATCAGTACGCTGACGACACCCAGCTGTACATCTCCACCCCAGACCACCCCAATGATGCCCTTGAAGTGATGTCCCAGTGCCTGGAAGCTGTACGGATCTGAATGGGGAGGAACAAGCTCAAGCTCAACCCCTCCAAGACTGAGTGGCTGTGGTTCCTGGCATCCCGATATAGCCAGCTGACACCATCGCTGACTATCCGGGGCGAGTCTTTGGCCCCCGTGGAGAGGGCGCGCAATCTGGGAGTCCTCCTGGATATGCAGCTGTCCTTAGAGGAACATCTGACAGCTGTAGCCAGGGGGACCTTTTATCAGGTACGCCTGATTCGCCAGTTGCGCCCCTTTCTTGATCGGGATTCCGTGTGCACAGTCACTCATGCCCTTGTCACCTCTCGCCTGGACTACTGTAACGCTCTCTACATGGGGCTCCCCTTGAGGAGCACCCGGAGGCTCCAACTGGTCCAAAATGCGGCCACGCGGGTAATTACGGGGGTTACATGGCGCTCCCGCATAACACCGCTCCTGCGCGAGCTGCACTGGCTCCCAGTGGTCTTCCGGGTGCGCTTCAAGGTGTTGGTTACCTCCTTTAAAGCGCTCCATGGCATAGGGCCCAGTTATCTACGAGACCGCCTTCTGCCACCGACGACCTCCCATCGACCCATGCGCTCCCACAGAGAGGGTCTCCTTGGGGTGCCATCGGCCAAGCAATGCAGGCTGGTGACCCCCAGGGGGAGGGCCTTCTCTGTGGGGGCCCCCACCCTCTGGAATCAGTTGCCCCCTGAGATAAGAAGAATCCATGACCTCCGTGCCTTCCGCCGTGCCCTTAAAACATTTTTTTTCCAACAAGCCGGGCTGGCCTAAGCAAAGCCTTTTAAGTAATTTTAAATTGGGGTGTTTTTTAAATTTTGGAGCCAATTTAGATATTCTTTTTAATTTGTTCTTAATGTTTATATTGTGTGTTTTTACTTGGCTGTACACCGCCCTGAGTCCCCAGGGAGAAGGGCGGTATAGAAATCTAAAATAAATAAATAAATAAAAATAAAATAAATAAACAACCATAGCCTATATTCTATATATAACCTATAAATATCTTTTAGAAATACTTAAACTTATTTAAATTTCATATATATAATTAATTATTGCAACTATTATTAACTGTTTTATAATTAAGTATTGACTATTTAAGAGGGTGAAAGAACTTTCTCCCCCCTGCTTGCTTGTGTTCATTCCGTTATTTTACTTTCAATATCTTCATAGTAATAATTAATTATTCAAAGTTAATAGATTAGTTAATTGATTGATTAATAGATAGGAATGTTGATTTTGGAAGGTTTTTAAAGGTATTAATGAATTGAATTTGTTAAAGGAATAACTAGAAATTAATTTAGTAGTGTAATATACTACTAGGAGGATAAAGAAGGAAGGAAAAGAAAGAAGCCACAAAGAAATTGGATGGTGATTTGGGAGAAGGTAGATAAAATTTTGGTGGAACAATACCGAATACTTAAGGAGATAACTAGTACCACCACAATGACGGTGAAAACAGGGAAGAAAACCGCATCAATACTAACTGGACCATCAGCCTCCCTAGTGACACAGAGGACTTTAGAGGGAATGTTTTCATCAGAGAAGCAGCCTACCGCATTAAGTATGCCAACAATGCAGGCCACACTTATGATGATACAAGAGACTATGGTTAAAATGCAGGAATGCATGACTAGGAACCATGAAGAAACCAGGAGGGACATGGACGAGGTTAAGAGAGAGGTAAAAAGTGATATTCAGAAGATAGACAAAAAGATGGACTAGATACAAGAAATTATTTTTAAAAATGATCAAAGGATAATAGCTATAGAAAAGAAAACAGAATTGACAGAAGAAAGATTGGAATCTCTAGATTCAAAAATGATGGGACTAAATAAAGAATTAGAAAACACTGTGGCACAATTGGAGATAGAAAGAGCTGCATTTTACTTATGTTTTCAAAACGTGGTTGAAGACAGAAAGGAGGACTTAACATTAGTAATGGCAGAGATGATAGCAGAGGCCCTCCAAAGAGAGAAAGATGAAATAATAAATGAATTGGATGAAGTATACAGAGTCCACACAAATTATGCTCGACAAAATAAACTACCCCAGGAGGTGCAGATAAGATTTGTGAGATGGAAAGTTAGACATTGTATACAAAATAACAAAAGATGATCCTATGTTTTATAGGAGCAAAGAAATAATTACATTGAAGCAAATTCCAAAAAGAATAAGAGAGCTACGGAAAGATTACTGCTTCTTGGCCACGTTACTAAACAAGAGATATATACCTTTCAGATGGATAAGACCAGAAGGAATGTTGGTAAAGGGAAGGGGCAGGGGAAGAAAATAAGGGTGGACTCACAAAGTAAAGCAAGGGACTTACATGATCAAGTGATGGGTATTGAAACAACAAGTAGTTGCAAAGAGGAGTTGGGACGGAACACCAAAGGAAAACAGAGATGAGAACGTGAAAGAGCACCAAAGGAAGGAGAAAAGGAGGAGGAAGGAGAGATCCAGGAGGAAGAAGGAATACAAACAAGAGGGGAAAAAAAGAAACAGAAAGAGACAAAAAAGAAACAACAGGAAAACCACTAAGAAATGGAACAAAACCTAAAAATTCTATCACTGAACGTAAACAGTCTTAATTCACCATCCAAATGACACCAAATTTTAAGAAAAGTTTTGAAACAAAAAATAGATATTGTGTGCCTCCAGGAGGTACACATAAGAAAACAAGACAAAAAATATGTACAATATAAGAAGTCAGATAAATCATATGCAGCATTAACTGAGGAGAAAAAAAGAGGGGTTGTGGTATATGTTAAAGAAGGAATAGATAGTAATTTAAAATATGTAGACTCAGTAGGGAGAACAGTGATGATAGAGGTAAAATTCAATTATAAAAATATCCTATTGGTGGTTATATATGCTCCAAACAGTCGACAATCAGAATTTTATAAAAAGTGCATGAGAAAATAATAGAACAAAAAATGGAGAATGTATATTTGATCAGAGACTTTAATGCAATTATGGATGTAAGAAAGGATAATAAAAGTGGTCAGAGAAATAAAAATAAGAAAAATGTATTGCCCAGAACTTTTATAGATTTGGTAGCAGAATTAAATATGGTAGACAGTTGGAGATTTTATAACCCGGAAGTAAAAAAATTTACATACTATTCTAATCCTCATAAATCCTGGTCCAGATTAGATATGGCATAGGTAACTAATACATTGATACCAGAAATAGAAACAGTAGAAATATTGTCCAACAAGTGGGCCGATCACAACCCAATAACGTTGACATAGAAGGGATGGCAGAGGAAAAAAAGTAGATGGACAATGAATATACAGCTATTGAAAGAAAAGGAATATAAGGAGTACATGGAGAAGGAATTAGAATTGTTCTATAAGGAAAATATAAAACAGCATACCTCCCTACAAAACCTATGGGACACAACTAAGGCATATGTGAGAAGTCTAACGATAGCCTATAATGCAAAACGGAAAAAGAGAGAGAGAAAAAGAATACAATAAAGTACAAGAAGAAATTAAAAAATGGGAATGAAAATTACAAGAGAACCCGGGAGATGAACAAATTAGAGTTAATTGGACAGCAGCGAAACATAATCTGAACATATTAGAACAGGGGAAATGCGCAATGGCATTGAAATACATAAAGCAGAATTATTTTGAGCATGCAAATAAGCCTGGAAGGTGGTTGACATATAGGTTGAGGAAAGAAAGGGAAAAAAGAATAATCCAGAAATTACAGGACAAAAAGGGTATAATGCAACAGAGTTTAGAGAAGAAAAAGGAGATAATAATTCAATACTACCAAGAGCTTTATGATAAAGTAACAGCGGAGGAAATAGAACAATATTTAAGTGGAGAAGGGATGCCAATATTAACAGAGGAAGAAAAAGAGTTACTAGATAAGGAAATTACTATAAGGGAGTTAAAAGAAGCATTGAAGAGACAAAATAATAATAAAACGCCGGGGACTGATGGTCTACCAATGGAGTTTTATAGAAGTTTAGGGGAATCATTAAATGGGATATTATTAGAAACATACAATGACGCAAAGGTACCAAATACATGGAGGGAAGCATATATCTCCATGATACCAAAAGAAGGAGCAGATACAACGTTAATAAAAAATTATAGACCAATCTCCTTATTAAATACTGACTACAAAATTTTCATGAACATAATTGCAAATAGGATGAAAAAAATACTAAACAACAGAATACATCAGGATCAAAACAGTTTCTTGCCAACAAGACAAATAAAAAACAACATAAGAATGGTAATTAATGTTTTAGAATACTATGAGATGCATCCAGAGAGACAGGTAGCACTGATATTTCTGGATGCACAAAAAGCATTCGATCAAGTTAATTGGCAATTCATGGTACATCAAATTAAAAACATAAAATTCGGGGAGAAATTTGAAAGAATGATATCGTAAATATATACGAATCAAAAGGCAAGCATATTAGTAAATGGGGACCCAACAAAAAATTTTTGAATAAATAAAGGAGTACGGCAGGGTTGTCCGCTGTCGCCTTTACTTTTTATTTTGACTCTGGAAAATTTGCTAATTAGAATTAGGTCAAACAAAGAAATAAAAGGATTAAACGTAAAAAAAGAAGAATAAAGGTCCAAGCTTTCGCGGATGACCTTGTCTTCTTCATAGAAGATCCAATAAAAATAACACCAAAATTAATAAAAGAGATAGAGGAATTTGGAAAGGTAGCAGGCTTAAAAATTAACAAAGAAAAAACTAAAATGATAACGAAAAATATAATAACAAAACAAATAGAGAAATTAGCAAAAGATTCAGGATTACAGGTAGTCAAAAAGGAGAAATACCTAGGGATAAATTTGACAGCTAGAAGTGCAATGATAAAAGAAAATAATGGATCTTTGGTCCAAAAAATAAAAGAAGATTTGGAAAAATGGGGAAATTAAAACTGTCATTGTTGGGGAGAATCGCAGCGATAAAATCAAATATACTGCCAAGACCAGGGGTGAAGTGCTCCCGGTTCGGACCGGCTCGGGTGAGTAGGTAGCGATGGCGGTGGGCAGTTCGGAGAACCGGAAGCAAAAATCCCCGCCCCGCCCCCCATGCCCAGCTGAGCTGCGTGATCATCAGAGCCTTTTTTTCCTTTTAAATGGCTCTGACGATCCAAGCTCTGACTATCCCAGCTAAGTTGCCTGCTAATCAGGCAAATCAGCTTGGATCGCCAGACCCATGTAAAAGAAAAAAGTTTTTCCTTTTAAATGGCTCTGACGGTCCCAGCTGAGTTGCCTGCTAACAGGTAGCAAAAATCCCCCCTCCCCCCTCCAGCTTGCTTAACTTAGCTGCCGGTCGCAACATCTGCCTTGCTTCGCTTGCTGTAAACCCTGCAATCCATTGCATCAGCAAGCAACTGAATCTCCCTGCCTGCAATCAAGCTCATCGGTGAGGAGTTCTATCTGCCTGCCTGCCTGCCTGCCTGCCTGCCTGCCTGCCTTCCTGCCTGCAGGGGTCTCCAACCTTGGCAAGGAAAGCCGGCTAGCTGAGGAATTCTGGAAGTTGAAGTCCACAAGTCTTAAAGTTGCCAAGGTTGGAGACCCCTGTTCTATTGAGTAAGTTTTTTTCCCTTTTGGGAGCTTTAAAAAAAATAGTTAATTGGAGTTTTTTTTAGTTGTTCTTTTTTTAGACCTAGCCATTTAAAGTTTAGGAAATTTTAAATTTAGCTGCTTTTATATAAAAATAAAAATAAAATAAAATAATATTTGTGCAGCTTTCTGAGATTTAGTGTGTTTCTGTAGTGTTTCACTTTAACTACACAAACATACAAAATCTCACAAAGCTGTATGTGGAATTTTGTGTGTTTAAAGTGTGAAAGTTAGTTTTTTGGGCTTTTTATGGCTGTGTGAGGTTCCTGCTTGTTGCAGGGGCCATTTTGGGTCTAGCACAGCTGCTTTTACATTGTGGGTGAGCCAGTTGTGTTGTGTTGTGTTGTGTGTATGTAAAGTGTGAAAGTTGGTTTTTTGGACTTTTTGTGCCTATGTGAGGTTCCCGCTTGTTGCAGGGGCCATTTTGGATCTAGCACAGCTGCTTTTACATTGTGGGTGAGCCAGTTGTGTTGTGTTGTGTTTTGTAGGTTAAAAAAGGGCAAAGAAGTGACATTGACTTGGCCACGCCCACCTGACCAACAAGCCACACCCGCTAATTAAGCCATGCCCACAGATCCAGTAGCAAAAAAATTTCACCCCTGGCCAAGACTCCTTTATTTATTCCAAACAATCGCAATAAAATTAGATAAGAAATTCTTTAATAACTTGGACAAAATAACTACAAAATTTGTGTAGGAGGGGGAAAATTCAAGAATTAAATTAGGTATATTACAAGATGATAAAATTAGAGGTGGATTCGGATTTCCAGCATGGGAAAAATATTATAAAGCTTCAAGCTTAACATGGATTAGAGAATGGGTAACCTTGGAAAAACAAAGATTGTTAAAATTAGAAGGACACGATTTAATGAAGGGATGGCATGCCTTTCTATGGAGCCCTAGAAATAAAACATACAAACATTTCAATAATCAAATTATTAGGAATTGGTACATGGCAAGAAATTAAAAGCTAACATTACATGAAAGTTCCCAGCTGCTTATCAACAATAGAAGCAATAACATACCCCAACACATTAGCAAAACAAAAATTGTTAAGATACAGAGAGATATTAGACTTACAAGGAATATTGAAAACAAGGGAAGAACTCAAAGAACAAAGAATATTAATAGACTGGTGGCCCTATTCACAAATAAAAACAAGATACAGAAAAGATCAAGAGGAGGGAGAAATAGAACCAGAACCAGAACCAAAACCAAACCGATTAGATAAATTATTAGAATCCAAAGAAGAAAAATTAATTTCAAAAATCTACAAACACTTACTAGAATTTGATTTAGCAGAAGAACTGGTTAAAGGACAGATGATAGCATGGGCAAGGAACATTGGGCACGGTATACAGTTAGAAGAATGGGAAAGGGTATGGGAAAACAATTACAGTATGAAAAAATCAGTAGCATATAAGGAGAATCATTATAAAATATGGTACAGATGGTATCTAGCTCCTTCGAGGCTAGCGAAAATGTACCCGAATGTAAATTCTGTTTGTTGGAAATGTAAACAAGCTCAGGGTACTTTCTTCCATACCTGGTGGCTTTGCCCAGAAATCAAGAAATTTTGGAGGAAAATAAAATCATGGATAGTAGAAATAATAGAACAAGAAATTGAATTAGAACCAGAAATCTTTTTATTAGGCATGATCAAAGGGAACATTAGAAAGGACATAAAATATTTAACACTACATATAATTATGGTGGCTAGACTGGCATTAGCACAATTGTGGAAAACAGATCGTTTGCCAACGGATCAGGAGGTAATTCAAAAAAATTATACATGTGCGGAAATGGATAAATTAATCTTAGAATTAAAAGACAAGGAAGACTCAAAATATTTTAAAGTATGGAATAGATGGCACAAATGGATAAATCAAAAGAAAAAAGGGTAAAGACAAAATTTATGAAAATCAAATGTAATAAATAAGCACCATCAGGTAGATAGAATAGGTAATAAATCACTGTTTATATATGTGTGTATATATAATTACATATATTTAGTTTATTTCTGGTGTTTTGTACTGTATATGTAATTTTATGATTGAGAAAAATTTGTATATTTTTTAATATTTTTAAACTTAATAAAGTTTGTTTTTAAAATTAAAAAAAAGAAAAAAGTTCGGATATCAGATATCCATTATTTGTGCTCAATTCAGCAAACCAACCTAAAGTAAGAGTGTAAGAGAGAGATGGAGATATTTTTTCCATATATAAATGCACTTCAGATTTAATTAAACAACACATGACAAGAGAAGAAACAAACATGAATTTTTGACCCAGAACAATCTATAACTTTTTGGATGATCTGGGAAGATGCTCTGGTAAATTTCCCTTGAATGGATTATAATAACTGTTGACAAGAGAGTTCTGAAATTTTAATTTTGTTGTGTTTTACTATTATTGTTTTTCCTGTTTAATACTTTGTCACTAATATAACATATAGAAGACTGATCAACAAGTTGTTAATAGATTTAGTAGTTTAAAAAATTTGGGCCTGTTTCACAACTAATGTTGTAGTAATATATTAATCACTATTCAACTAGAGGTATAATATGTGTGTAATATGTTGTTGTTATTGTTTTGATGCACATTTTTTAATGTTCTGATTGCTTTGTGTTTTGTGTATTTTTTTTCTTTAACGTCTTCTTGAACTTACTTAGTTTTGTATTTTAACTTTGTTCAGAATAAAATAATATGTATAAATGTAGAGAAAGGTTAGATTATAATTGTACTTACAACTTGTGAAGAATATTGGAAATTACTTTTTGTATTTTTGAATTTTTTAAAAAAAATTCTTTGCACTTTTTCTTCATTACTTTATATTTGCTTGGATTTTTAATCTTTTTGAAAAGTATCAATAAAAACCATATAAAAAGGCTACATTTTTCAGAAAGCTATCTTCCATTTATAAAAATAAAACCCCTTTTCTTCTTCAAGCTGGTTCCTCCTGATGAATTTGCGATTCATGTTGGGGATTTTTGCACTGATTTTAAAATGAAAGAACTGTTTTGTTTGGATGTGAAACCAATATCTATTGTAACTTAATACATGTTTGTATAATATTTTCACTTCCTAAGAAAATGGCAAAAATGTACATTTTACTGACCTCACAACATCTTTTTTTCAAATTCAAATTCTCCAGAAATGCCCTGATTAATAATTAACAAAATCATAAAATCAGTTCTTTGTTACAAAATGCTTTATAATCAGATGAAGGCATTTTCTTTACCACTTCTCTCTCCCAGTTCTTCAGCCAGGAGAAAATTATTATGGCATGAGCTTTGCTGCCCCTGTCCATCCCTATCCTGCTACTGATGCAGCTTGTATATATGAAATCTATTTCTTGTATTTGTTCACAAGGCAAACCTTGTAACTAAACTATGCCTGGTCATTAATCATTTCTAGAACATTATATGTAAACTAATTGCTAATGGTCTCTGTGTCAAAATATAATCTAATCCTGCTTTATGTTTATAGATAGAACTCAATTTATAATCACAATTGAGCCCAAAATTTTAAGTGAGACATTTGTTAAGTAAATTTTGCCTCATTTTACAACCTTGCTTGCTTCAGTTGTTAAGTGAAACTACTGCAGTTGATAAGTTAGTAACCTGGTTGTTAAGTGGATCTGACTTCCCCATTTACTTTTCTTGTCAAAAAGTTGCAAAAGATGATCACATGATCTTGGGATACAGCAATGCTCAAAAATAGAAACCAGTTGACAAGCATCTGAATTTTGATCGCATGATCATGGGATGCTGGAAAGGTCATAACTATAATAATTCACTTTTTTCAGTGCCATTGTACCTTTAAATAGTCATTGAATTAACTTTTGTAAGCTGAGGACTATCTTTATTGAACATTTTTACTTAAACTGATACAAAGGGAAAAAATTAAAAGACTTTTCAATTTGATGTTTATTGCAAAATAATTTATATTGCTACCAATTGGAAGAAATTTAATATATTAAATCTTACAATGTGATCCTCTAAATTATAAGACATTGCAATAGCTGAAAAAATAACTTCCGTAATAACTTCAGCGATCAGTATAGTTGTTAGTTATAAACAGTTAATTAATGTTAATGTTTTAATTAATACGTTTTCAATGCTAGTCTATTGTTTTATTTATGAATCCTTTTGAAAAATGTAATAATATTATAATGTTTATTGGTGGAGAGACAGAGGGATCTAATTTAAGCATATCAGGTTTAGGCAGGGTGACCTTTTCTAGTCTGCAAAATTTCAGACAATAATTCGGTGGCAACAGAGAAACCTAGGATGAAAAATTCAGATTGTTTTTAGGTGGCAGTAAAATAATTGGCTTCTCACATCATCCAAATTAAGATGGCGATTAAAGCAGAGTCCTCATTACAATTCTGGCTTGTACTTTATTTTGAAGCAGGTTATCAAGGAAATTACTATAACCTGTGGTAGGATTCAACCAGTTCTTACCACTTCAGGAAAACCAGTTGTTAACTTTCTGAACAGTTTGGCAAACTGGTTGTTGGAAGAAATCATTAAGGCAGAGAACCGGTTGTTAAATTACTTGAATCCCACCACAGACTATAATCTTTATACTGCATGCCATTTGAACCCAGGTTGGGGGTGTGTGTGAATTAAACAACTGTTAATTCTGGCTTTCTAACTACTCAGTCTGGTGAAAGAAACAGTAGCAAAACCAAACTCTATCTACCGTATATACTCGCGTATAAGCCGAGTTTTTCAGCCCATTTTTCAGGCTGAAAAACGCCCCCTAGGCTTATACACGGGTCACGAAAAAAATGACCTTTTCCCCTGCAAGCTAGGAAACAGTGGGAGAATGGGGTTTGCTTACCCCGCCCACTCCCAATCTATTGGGACTGCCTCCTGAGTTCCAGCTGATGGCTAGAGGAAAAAAAAACTTTAAATTCTTGCCCCAGGACTCCAAAGGCCCCCCCTACAGCTGATCAGGGTTAAAAGAAAACAAATCAGAAGATCGGTGCCAGCTGCAAAAAGGTGCCTGCTGCAAAGAGCACATTTTTTTTTTCTCCTTGTGCTGAAACCAAAAGCGAAACTAAAACAGCTTGTTGGCTTTGCTGTTTGCTAAGGCAGATTTTTTTTTCTTTTTCCTCATCAAAAAAGGTTGGTGCAAACAATGGGAAATTCATGGCAAAAGAGGGGAGTTCAAGATTTTAAAACACAAAAGAAAAAAAAGCTCTATTTAAATAGGGAATTGTAATAATTGAGATATTATTAATTGTATATTGTGTTGAAAGCAGAAATAGTTAAGTTGTGGTTTGGAAGAATATTGGGGGAAATTATTTGGTTTATTATTATTGGTAAATATAATTAATTGATTTGTAAGAAATTGGATTGCATGGAAATAATTGGAATATTCATGTTCATATTGATTAATATACAAAAAAGATAGTTATATAACTAATTGATTTATATTAAAATGTTGAATTTGTATTAAACAACTGTAATATTACATA
>WNWU01013599.1:535300-597102 GCA_012654045.1 Ptyas mucosa | reverse complement strand
GGGGGGGAGTCTAAATGACAGTTACCACGAGCAAGCTGCAGCGCTATTATGCAGGGCTCCGAGTGGTTGGAGAAGCGGCAGCTGCGCTTTCAGCAGGCAAGCAACGCTGCCTCTGCCGTGAGGAACTTTGGAGAGAGAGGGCGGGAGCGGGGGCAGCTGTGGGAGCAGCCTGTCTCTTAGCTGGCGAGAACGGCCACAGCCAGTCCCTCCCTCTCTCTCCAAAGTTCCTCGTGGCAGAGGCAGCTTTGTTTGCCCGCTGAAAGCGCAGTCCAGGCTGCTATTGCTCCCGCTTCTCCAACAACTCGGAGCCCTGTGGCTTGCTCGAGGTAGCTGCTGTTTGCACTCCCCCCCTTCTTAACATTATATCGGCGTATAACACGCACACATCATTTGCCCCCTATTTTCAGGGGGGAAAAGTGCGTGTTATACGCCGATAAATACGGTACTAAAACTATTGTAAGTTTCACCCCCATTCCCAAATACCTCAAATCAAACCAGACCCAAAAGGTTTCTTGATCTGGCCCATAATTTGTTAATTTGAGAATGAAAATAAAATGCACTAATTTCAAAATAACACAAGTTGAAGATTACACAATAACTACATTTCCAGATGTGTACAGATATCTAAAGTACAAATATTTTAATTTATAAAATTATAATTTCAATTTTGCATGGATTACAAATGGAATAAATATCCTCTAAGAAGGATTCTGAAAAATTAGAATAAACAGAGAGTACACCAAAAAGAACAAAGTTTGTAGAGAGACCGGTGGGTACATTTAGCTTAGAGAAAAATTTATGGAAATATATTATTTATTTTATTTTATTTATTAAATTTCTATGCTGTTGGTCTCACTAACACCGTATCGCTGGGTATCTTACAATATAATAAAAATTAAAAGGTGCTAAAACAATTAAAATTAGAATAAAAAGACTAAAACTTAAGAACCAAGATGATGGGCAGCCTGAGGTGAGAATCTTCTTTATCACATCAGCCATCCCCAATATAGCATCCCTGTTGAGATCCCATTCCAAATAGCAGAGCAAGTTTTTAGGCTCTGGAATGTAGGGATAGTCCTCACCTCTGATGGGAGTTTATTCCAGAGGAAGGGGACCACACCAGAAAACGTCCTTCCCTTGGACTCTGCCAGCTGAAATTCTTTGGCCAATGGATCTGAAGTAGGCCCTTTCCATTGGAATGAGTGGGGCAGATTAGTAACATCAAGATAAGGCAATTCCTTATATACCTTGGACCCTTACCATAAAGGCCTTTAAAGGCAATGACCCACACCTTGAATTGTATCTGGAAGAAACTGGCAATCAGTGAAGCTCATATAACAGCAGACTTACATATGTCACCTAAGGGCCTGCAGAACTGTCAGTGCTGCTGCAATCTGTATTAGTTGTAGTTTCTGAATACTCTTCAAGGACAGCCCCATGTAGAACACCTTGGGAGATGACAAGGGCATGAATAACTAGGCACATAATGTGTGTGTGTGTGTGTGTGTGTGAGCTCTTGCCAAAATCTTCAAAATGTTTAACAAAAAAAGTCAAGATCTGTTTTAACTCCAGAGTGCAAGTCAGAAAATTATCCAGAAGCTGATGGACTTGGATATGTTCAAGTGAAAAAGACTGTAGATACTCTTCTAATTAAAATGGATAGGTGCACCAAGCAGGTACTGGAGTCAATGTTCTAAATGGACCATTTCAATTCCATTATTTTATCTTGCCCCATCAGGCCCTAGGAAAACAACCTGACCCAACCAGATTCTGAAATGCAACTTGAAGCTAAAACAAAGAAAGGCCTGAAACCCAATAGCTTCAGGAAAGGACTGCATCCCAGTCATTTCAGCTGATAGACTGGGGTAAAGTATAGTTTTTGTAGAGTACAATATAGTTTCCTTAGAGCCAGCTCAAGCCTATTACAAGGTCAATGCCATATAGAACAGTGAATCAGAATACAGAATAATAGTTGAAAGGGATCTTGGAGGGCTTGTAGCCCAGCCACCTGCTCAAGCAGGAGAACCTATACCATTTGGACAACTGGATGTCCAATCTCTTCAGAAAAACCTCCAGTAATGGAGCAACTACAATTTCTGGAGGCAGGGCATTCCACTGATTAGTTGTTCTCACTGTCAGGAAATTTTCCTTATTTCTAGGTTGGATCTCTCCTTGATAAGTTTCTATCCATTACATTTTGTCCTGCCCACAGGTGCTTTGGGAAATAGGTTTCTGTGACATTTTTTTCTGTGACAGCTCCTCAAATATTTGAAGATTGCTGTCATGTTATCCCAGTCCTTCGTTAAACTAAATATACCCAGTTCCTGAAACTGTTCGTCATATGTTTTAGCGTCCTGCCACCTAAACATCTTTGTTGTTCTTCTCTGCACTCTTCCTATAGCCTCAACGTCTTTTTTATATCATGGTGACCAAAACTGGACATGGTATTCCAAGTGTGGTCTTACTAAAGCAGCATAAAGTGTAATAACTCTGATACTATGGCTTTGATACGATTCCTCTGTTGATGCAGCCTAGGACCGCATTAGCTTTTTTGGCAGCTACAGCACACAGTGGTTTCCATTAGACTTCTAGATCCCTCTCACAATTACTGCTGTTGAGCCACCAACCACCTATTATATACCCGTGCATTTGGTTTTTCTTGCCTAAGTGTAGCAATCATCACTGAATTGCATTTGTTGGATAGGGCCCAGTGTTCGAGTCCATCTAGATCCATTCCCACCAGCTTGGTGTCCTTTACATACTTGATGGGTTCATCTTCCATTCCCTCACCTAAATTGTTATTGAAGATTTTGAAGAGTATCCCACTGCATGCTTCTCTCCCTGTAGGTGTCGGATAGCTAGTCAGTTCATCTGGTGCTGGTGCTGCCTACCCCACATGTTTCTATTTTATCAAGAGGTAGGTTGTGGTTGTTGTCTAATGCCTTACTAAAGTCCAAGTATATTAGATCCACAGCATTTCACAGGTCCACTACTTTAGTTACTTTGTTTTAAAAAAAATTGTCTGGCATGATCTGTTTTTGACAAACCCACAGTGGCCTCTAGTAATAGCTTTGCTTGCTTGAACACTTGCCTATAAAGTTGCCAAAAGTTGGACACAATGGTTAAAACAAACAAAAAAGTTTCACAGATCTGATGCTTATCTTTTCCAGGATCTTTTCAGATATTGATGTCAGGATGTATTGGGTTGCAGTTTCCTGGATCCATTTTTTCCCCTTTTTTGAAGATACAAACCACATCAGCTCTTTATATATAGTTTGTTTGCTTGTGAGCAATAGGGAAATGTTTGCCACAGTCTTCTTATGGGATTTTTCCCGTCTTTCCAGTCTAGCTTTCATTGTTAGGAATGCCTGGTGATCTTTCCAAAAACTAACCTATCGGTCCCTGATGAGCGTTTTAAATCAGCTAAGGCTGATTAGATGCTAGCCCAGCCATATCTTTGGTACCTTTTTCCAAACAGCATCCCTTTCCTGATTCTTCTTAATAGTTGCAGATTAAGGAGGACACACATTTCCAACGATGTCCAGACAAAATAATTTCCTTTTCATGGTCCCCTCCCTCCCTTTCCTTTTCTTCCTTCCTTCCTGCCCTCTCACTCCCCTCCCTTTCCCACTCTTCAGCTCCTAACCTGGAGTTCGAGGAATTGGCTCAGGGATCGGTCTCCGCCCTTTCTCCCGCAAGGGGTGGGTCTTGGCAGCTTCTGAAGAAACTGCTGCCTCGCCTGGGTCGTTATCCCTTTGGGTCAGCCCAAGAGGGATAAAAGCCCGACGACTGGATGGAGCTGCTCAGAGTGCGCTACAGCCCGTTGTGCCAACATGAGTTGCCTAGCCTTCCGCACGACATCCCTGCTTGTCCTCTTCCTACTGCTCGCCGGGAGCGCCTTGCAGATCCAAGGTAGGCTGATTTCTGACCCCAAGTAGGGAGCTGCAGGTAGGAAGGCGAACGGGCAGCTGACAGCTCTGCGCTCTGCGCTGGTAGCAGTCGCTGCCCTTAGGCCAAGCGGGGTTTCTGAGGAGAAAGAAATCGTACAACTGTGGTTATGGAATCTTTCCCCACCGTCGAGGGAGGTTGCTAGAGAGCGCGAGGGTGACGCGGTCACGGCCACTCGTTTGTCGGGCTTCATGCCGATTTCTCTGCAACTCTACTCACTTGCTTAGAGGTACGTCGTCGTCTTGTAGTCCTATCGCAGAGAACTTTGAAGAAGGCAGAATCCAGCTTCCTAGCCTCACACGCGCAGAAACAAACTCTTGTAGGGGCATCCTATCTCTAGGGTATGTTTTGTGCATCGTCATATTTCAAGTGTTTTCCGTTTTCATGTAGTGCAGATGGGAAGAGAAAGCGGTGGTACCTGGGTAGTGCAATTCGAATATGAGAACGTAGAAAACTTAGCACTAGGCATCTAAAATATCTCAATACCAGAGAGAGAGAGCGCGCGTGCAAAAGTTCTGTGAACAGATGTTTCTGAGGCAGAATGGTCATCCTCTCGGTTTGCTGTTTAAACAACGATGACACCAAAAAACGAAGTATCTTGTGCTTGATTAATCTCTTCTTGAAAACTCATCATTTCTGTGAAATACATATGCTTGCTTGTGATGCTTTTGTAGAACCAAGGATCTTATTGATATTCACATACAGAATTTAGGATTCAAAGAATATTTAAGCACATTCACAGTCCTATTTACACATTGAGGTAGTTTCAAATTAAAGGTGGAAAATATAAGCTTGAATGAAAACAGTGAATATATTTATTGATCAAAAATTGGTATAAGTTTTTTCACTGTAAAAATCCCAAGCAATACCACATATCACAATTATAAAAAGTACTACAAAGTAAAAATAATCCATTATTTGTGTCTCAACTGACTGAGATTGTCCAATAGTGAAATAAGGTAAATTCTAATTTCTATCATGGCAAAATAACTTACAAAAAAATTGACAACTCTTTTATTAATAAAAAGCTATCATGTTATAATAATTTGAAGGTCAAGTTATGTACCATCAGTATGACAAGAGTTTATAATTTAAGTCATTAATAAATAGATCATGTTCAAATAATTCCATAATTATTTTTAGATTAGAATTTAAAATTATCTATTTATTTTTCTTTCTACAAAATAATTTAAAGAACATAAAACACTTTAGCATTCTTTCCAAATATTTTTCTTCCATGAATATTTTTAATTATTTTGTTAAGCACATTAAAATAATCTATATTTATATTTCAAAATCCATATATTTCTATCATTTGACCATTATTATTCAACCTTTCATATCTATGGTAAATGACTCTGACTGCTTCTTTTATTATTTGTTCTCATATTTAACTTTTGTATATTATGTATTATGTATTGAATATATATAGTTGTGTTAAGTCTTGCTAAAGTGAAACTAACCTTTAGATGACCCTAACTGTTAACTTCAACTGTTTTGGAGGAAACTTAGAACATTCATAGCTGGGCAGCCTTTTTCTAATATTATGATTGGTTGAGGCCATGTGGGCCCAGAGTATAAATTACAGGGATTTGTCTATCGTTGGCAGAGTTCCAGTTAAGTCAATAAATGCTGTTGTATCTCTGCTGGCCTATTCTTGCCTACTACACAATAGTGGTGATGAGGGTGGGATGCTGCCACCACACAATAGTGGTGATGAGGGTGGGATGCTGCAGAGGAGAGAGCTGCTGCTAACCAAGAGACTGAAATCACTGGGTGTCAGATCAGGTAAAGACCCCCGGTGGGACCACGCTCCCCACCCTGCCTGCCAGTAAGACACACTGGAGGCACAGACATACCTGAGGGATCCGTCCCCAGGACTCCTCTAAGTGCAGCCCAGCTCCAACTGCAGTAGTACAGGCATTAACCAGCATCACAGGGGCCTTCTCAAAATGGCTAAATTGGGAAGATTCAATGAGTTCGATATTACTCACCTGGATCAGTGGAGTTCTTACATCTCCCAAGTAGGCAACTATCTCAGGGCTAACCAGGTCACGGACGACGGTCTGAAGGCAGCAACCCTACTATGTGTCTGTGGACAAGCCACGTTTGATATCACTGAAAATATGATAGCACTGGCAAGCATAGAGACAGTGGTCTATGCAGACCTCAAGAAAAAATTAAGCGAACATTTTGAGCCTAAACTCTTAGTCATCACCCAGTGCCATGCATTCAAGCAATATGAACAGAGATCCGGGGAATCTGCAGCAGAGTTTGTGGCGGCCCTTTGCCAAGTTCCGCACCAATGTGAGTTTCCTAATCTGGAAGACCGTCTTAGAGACAGGATCATTTGTGGCCTTATTAATAATAAATAAAAGCAGCGCCTTTTCACCATGGAGAAGCTGACTTTCCAAAATGCATTGAAGGAAGTCATGGTGGATGAGGCTGCCAGAGGGGCCATGAAGATTCTCTGGCCACAAAAGATGTACACTAGCCCCCCAGCGATCCACCAAGAGACCGCAGAAGGCTCGGAAAAGGTCAATGAGCTCAAAGAAATCAATGCAGATAGAGCCACCCAGGCGGCCAGGATCCACAGAGCAAGCAACTCCCCCACAGAGCTACGCAAGCTCTGAAATGAAAGAGCAGAGTGCAGATTCTGCACAGCAGCATGCTGTGCTTATGGAAAGCAAGGGCACATTACTAGAGTTTGCAGAGGTCATAAGTGGGAAAAAAACATGTGACACAGCAGTACAGTGGGAAAAGGCCCCCATGGCAAAACAGAGTTGAATACTGTTCAGGAAGGCATAGCATCCAATGCACAGGGGTCCAATGCCCCATCAAAGAAAAGACAAGACTCCTACTAAAACTTCAAGGAGTCCCATGCTCCATGGAGCTAGATACTGGTTGGCCCTGTCCATTATCTTGTCCACAACTTTCGACCACATTTGCAAGCCAATGGCAGATTCCACTCAAATCATTGAGCTAATGGACTTCCAGAATCACTGTTTTTCCGTAAGAGGCGAAACTATCATTAGAGTACAATTCAGAGAGTGTGTAGGTTCCCTCAGCATAGTTTTATAGAGAGGCCATGCACCAGCCTCACAGGACTGGACTGGTTCAAGGCCCTCGGCATCAGTGTAACGGGTATCCACCGAACCCAAATAGCCAATCTAGAAGTGGTGTGCCAACAATATGCTGACATATTCAGCACTGAATTGGGACAATACAAAGGGGCACCCATTGCACTCAACCTTGATCCAGCAGTAACTCCAATCTAATTAAAACCGTGCAGGGTTCCCTTTGCATTGAAACCTAAAATTGATGCAGAAATACACAAGCTGGTACAGCAGGGAGTGCTCCAACCCATGGACTGTAGCCATTGGGATACTCCCATAGTGACCCCAGTTAAGCCTAATGGCGACGTTTAGATTTGCGCAGACTACAAGTGCAGTATAAACAAGATACTACAGCAGCATGCTTACCCTGTACCAGTAGTAAGCCACATCCTAGCCTTGCTCCAGGGAGATCGAATCTTCACTAAGCTAGGTGTCGCCCAGGCCTACCAGCAGTTACTGGTAGATGACGCTACCACAGAAGCACAAACAATAGTCACACACAGAAGTGCATACCGAGTGTGCTGCTTGCAGTTTGGGGTAAGTGTAGCAATCCTTTGGAACAGGGTTGTTCCAAAGTATTATAGAACAAACACTGAAGAACATTCCCAGCATCTGCCCGTACTTTGATGACATTCTGATCATGAGGGAATCAGTGGTAGTCCTGGTGGAACGTCTCCGTACAATACTCCAACGTTTCCACGAGGCAGGCCTAAAACTCAGGAGGGAAAAGTGCCAGATCGGTGTGGAATCTACAGAATCCCTGGGTTTCTGCATCAATGCTGCCAGAATCTACCCATTTGAAGCAAAGCTATAGCCAATTCAGCAAGCCCCCACTCCAAACTCCAAGGGAGAACTCCAAGCATTCCTGGGCTTGTTCTATTTTTGTGCAAGGGATTTGCCTGTCATTCTCAAAGTGCCATTTGAGTCAATAAATGCTGTTGCATTTATGCTGGTCTATTCTTGCCTACTGCAGCCCACACACAATATTATGTATATTTTAATATTTTTTGCAAATTAAAACTTTCTTCACAAAGTAGCTGTGATTTTTTTTGTGTCAGTTAAAAAAATGTCCATGCTATACTAGCTAAGTTAAGACAGTCTGTAGTATAACCCTCAGTAGCCTGGGTTATATTCAAAGGCATGATGTAGCTCAAACCCCATGAAAATAGTTAATTCTTCATATCCAAATACCACTACTTTCAGAAAAAGTGGAGCATATCAGGTATGATTTTAAAAAGCTGCTCTGGTTCTTACTTATGAAACCATACAGCACTATTATACCTCCTGTTAAGGTAGACAAGTTAGCTGGAAATACTGGACTAGAAAAGGTGCAGAAGATGAGAAAAATGGGGAGACAATTTCCCACATTTTCTTATCAGTTCAGGCATGGTGGTTAGGTTATGCTTAGGTTATCTCAGGTATATGTAAGGGTGCTGTATCAAAGGGAAAACGTAAGAATGCAGGTAATAACTGCATAAGCCAGAATTTAAATAGTCTGAAATTTTTTACTTATAAAAGTTGAAATAAAAAAGAAGTTAAGAGTATAAATATGATAGTTGGAGTCTGGATGGTAACAGATTGGGTTAACATTGAGAACACAAAACCTTCAGAATAAAGTAATATTGTAAAAAAAATTGTTCTTATTTTCTGTTTTTATTAATGTTTATTTATTAAGACCAGGTTTCTATAGTGATAATGCAAAAATTAAGAGGAACTGGGAAGACTAAAACAATGGGATTATATAATAAAGGTATAAATTCAAGAAGTTAAGATTATATTGATTCAATTAAAAAATGAAATATCTCTCAATAAACTTCCAAAAAGAAATATAGGTAGTCCTTGACTTACAACAGTTCATTTAGTGACTGTTCAAAGTTGCAACAGCACTGAAAAAAGGTGACTTATGACCATTTTTCACATTTACGATCATTGCAGCATCCCCATGGTCATATCGTATGATCCCCATGGTCATACCAGTTCGTTCTCAAAGGGAGAGACTACTCAGGGTACCGTCAGTCAAATCATGCTGACTGGCGACTCCCAGGGGGAGGGCCTTCTCTGTGAGGGCTCCAACCCTTTGGAATGAACTGCCTCCGGAGATACGGAATATCCCTGATCTCCGTGCTTTCTGCTGTGCCCTCAAGACTCTGATGTTCCAACAGGCGGGGCTAAACATATGAACATGTGAATGATCTTTTAAAATGTACACTGCCTTGAATCCTACGGGAGAAAGGCGGTATAGAAATATAATTAATAATAATAAATAATAATAATATGATTCAAATTTGGATGCTTGGCAAATGACTCATATTTATGAAGGTTGCAGTGTCCTGGGGTCATGTGATCACCTTTTACGACCTTCTGACAAACAAGGGTCAATGGGGAAGTCAGATTCACTTAACATGTTATTAATTTAACAACTGCAGTTAACAGTTACACTTAACAACCATGGCATGAAAATTGAAAAATGGGGCAAAATTCACTTAACAAATCTTTCACTTAACAACAAAAATCTGGGCCTCAATTGTAGTCATAAGTCGAGGACTACCTGTATGTGGTTGAAAACCTTGATGTTGTTGTAGTTCTAATATAAGAACGAATGCTTATAATCATATAAAATATTTTGTTTGCTTGTGTGGGATTCATTTATGAGACTACTGGTAGATTTGGAGTTGTTTATTTTTCAGTCAAAGCATTTATCCTTGGGAGAATATTTGGAGTTAAATATTTGGTATGGATCTCCTTATTATACTTGTTGGAAAGTATAGCCAGGAGACAGATTTTGTAATATCTACATATACATATGCGTAGGATTGCATTGTGAGTCTCTGGTTGTTTTTCCTCCACAGGAAGAGAATTGCGCTGCCAGTGTGTGAAGGTTGTTTCCCATGGAATTCCCACTGCGTCCATTGCTTCTGTGGATTTCATACCTGAGGGACCGCACTGCATTAGGCCTGAAGTCATGTAAGTGTCCAGGGCTAGCCTGCTGCATTTTAGCTATTCCAGGGCTAGGCCAGCTAAGAGCTGTTTGATCTCACTCAGAAATTAATGTTATTCTTTCCACTGTCACAGACTCACCAGGAAAGATGGGAAACAATTCTGCCTGAATACAACAATGCCATGGGTTCAGAAGGTTATCCAAAGATTTGCAAAGGTATTTATAAAGATCATTTAGTAGACCTGCATACAGAAACCACATTCTAGTACACCTATAATCCAGCAACAATAATTGTTTACTGAAGTTAGTGAGATTTCTAAGCAACCCGAATAAAGGATTGCTTTTTTGTTGTTGTTAGAAATTTGAATTATTATTTTGTTCAAATTCTATTGCAATATGTTTCATATATATGTGTGAATACACACACACACACAGATGATTTTAATAATGCCGTCAACAGTTGTAATATAAATACAGTGTAGTCAGCAAGAAAATGTATTTTATACTTAACAAAAGAAGTCCTATAAACACAAGATGTGTTGGTGCTCCTAAAATCTCCATTTACAAAACATAATTAGAATAAGATGATCTGCTGCAGAAAGAAATAGTAAATCTATCACTGAGACTACAAAGTACATGGACAAGAAAGAAAAAGTTGTATGTGGCTGAGACAGCTTTGCCTTTTTCTGCTCTTCATGTTTTCAATTATTTCTGGTCTCTTGCAGCGAACTAGTAACCTGTGATACAAAACACTATTGTTTGGCTATGTAGCTGCAAGAATAAACCCTGCAACTGTGAAGAGAGAGCGAGAGAAGGAAGAAAGAAAATTTTTTGACAGAAGACGACAACCCAAAGACTTAATTATTCATTTTGCGGTTCCCACTTCATTGTATTTATTATTCAAACATATGTTAATGTATTTATTGCTATCTCTCTATATCAGTATTTCTCGACTATAACCATGTTAAGATGTGTGGACTTCAACTCCCAGAGTTTCCATACACTTAAAATTCCAGTGCCATGCTCTTGTGGCCATCTAAATTTTTTCATATCAGATATATGAAAGGAAACCCTTTCAAACAGTGTTGCCTGCAATTCTTGTTACTCCCCTCCATCATTTCTCTTTCTCTCTCTCTCTGCTTCTCTCTCTCACACACAGACATTTGATTGCTTGAAAGGGATAGGCTGCGCTTTGCTTCTACCGTAAGCACACACATCCCACAATCTTTCAGAATTATCTTCCCTTTTGTCCTTTTCTCAAGCAGCAGCAGCTGGGTAGAGGCCGGGGCGGTGGGACCTGATTCCAACGGGTCGCATGGCTTTCTGCCTCATTGCCAGAAACATCTCCAGGCACCTGGAGAGACCGAACTCCCAACCCTTGCTGGATCAGCTGATCTGCGGGCCACAGTTAAGGGGCCAAGGTGACTGGGGAAAGGAAGGGCTGCCTCCTGGGCTGCCCATTCCCACTACCTTCACTAGGGCTTATTTTTGGGATACGCCTTATATTGGGCCCACCCCAAAAAAATCAGGAGGGCTTACTTTCGGGATAGGTCGTATTTTGGGAGAAACACAGTACTCAATGCAATCTACATGATATACTGGTAATCCATGACTTATAGTCATTTGTTTAGTGATTGTTCAAAGTTATAACCCTGAAAAAAGTTACTTACAACTGATCCTCACACTTATGACCATTGCACCATCCCCGTGGTCATGTGATCTGAATGTAGACACTTGGCAAGTGGCATTTATTTATGATAGTTGCAATATCCTGGGATCATATGATCACCATTGGCAATCTTTGCAGCTAATTCCCAACAAGCTGGATTCGTTTAATGATCACATGATTCACTAAAGAATTTATTTAATCATGGCAAAAAGGATTATAATTTTGGACACTTACTCACTTAACAATTGCCTTGCTTAGCAACAGAAATTCTAGTCCCAGCTGTGGTCTTAAGTCAAGGACTACTTCTATGTTGCACATTGAAACTAATGGATGTTGATTGCCTTCTTGAATGTAATAATAGGATGTGAGCCATAGCGGAATTTATAAAAAAAAGTGGGATATAAAACTATTAATACGGTAAATGCATACCAAAAAGCGTAAGTAGAAAGATACCCTATGCTTTCTCTGCCAGCCTTTTTTGGGCCCTATTCATTTCAATGGAGCTTACTAAAGGCTAAATGTAATAGCCATGTAAAAGCATTGGCATGTTTTGACTAATACTTATTTTATATTTCTTAATCATAAGTGGGTTTTTTTAAAAAAAATTGATGACTTCATATTTTCAATGACTGCTTTAGAAAGTGTTTCAATATGACCATTTATGTGGAAATGTTAAGCAATGTTTTAAAACCACTGTATTTTTTTTAGTGCATCTTGTATTGCCAAATTACTTTGAGGCTTGATGGATTTGTTGCTTCTGGAATACAAAAAAATATAACCGCAATGAAGCCACATAGTACAAATTAAACATTTAAAAATATGCAACTTGGGGCTGATTTATATTTATCACTTTGGTGCATGAAATTTATTTCTGGTAATTCATTTATCAATGCTCAATAGTCCAGTTTAGAAATCTTAATCAATTATCTACATGATATTCTTTTTTATGTTGCTTCTTGGACCAAGTGAATCATCAAGATAATATGTGATACATTATTATTTTATATATTAAAAAATTAACAAGCTTTACATCGAGGGGGGCTGTGTAGAGAGAATCTCCTCCTTTAAATTCCTGGCAGTCCATCTCAGCGAAGACCTCACCTGGAAAAATAACACGATCCAGGTGGCCAGGAAACCCAACAGAGACTCCATTTCCTTAGGGCCATGATGGCGAACCTATGGCACGGGTGCCACAGGTGGCACGCGGAGCCATATTGGTGGGCACGCGAATGTTGCCCTAGCTTAGCTCCAGCGCGCATGCACGCACCGGCCAACTGATTTTCACGCCTTCCGGTCCCACCGGAAATCAGGAAACTGGCTGTTTCTGGCCTCCGGAAGGCCTCCAGGAGGATGGGGAAAGCTGTTTTTGCCCTCCCCAGGCTCCTAGAAAGCCTTTGGAGCCTGGGGAGGGGGGGAAACAGGCCTACCAGGCCCACCAGGCCATCACGTGCCAAAAGCAGGAGGAAGTGTGGGGGGGGTCACATGCGCATGCGCAGGAGGGCGGGGTGCATTGAATTACGGATGTGGGCACCCGTACCCGTGACCTCCCATGCTCTCCCCGCTTTTGGCACGCGACGGCAAAAAGGTTAGCCATCACTGCCTTAGGGTCTTGTGTAAAAACAGGATGGAACAACAGCTGATGACCTCCTTTTACCGGTCCACAATAGAAAGGGTCCTCACTTATTGCATCACGATATGGCATGTCAGTTTGACAGCCATGGATAGAAAAACATTACAGAAGGTGGTGAGCACAGCACAAAACATCGTGGCCTGTCCCTGATACCACTAGATGAGATCACTAGGGCTCGCTGCCTTAGAAGAGTGAGGAAAATCCTCAGGGATGACTCACACCCTGGTCAGCACTTCTTTACCCTCCTACCATCCAGAAGGAGATATAGAAGGATAGCCAGCCACACAAACAGGCTGAAGAACAGTTTTTATCCATGGGCTGTAAGACTCCTGAATGCAAAATAACATCATAACTACATAGTACGATGGACTTGCAGGGCCGGCGCAATGTGTAACATGTTCACACTGAATAGCAATAGGACTGGGTGTTTATTAATATGATTTATTGGGTTAGGGATTTTCTGTCTCAACTGTGAGTTGTTTTGTGTTGTGGGGGGTGGACTGAGGGAGCTCAGCCAATCTCATTGTACATATGTTGTGCACTGACTAAAATTCAAAAATTTAGAATTAAAAAAATATTTAGCTGCAGTTAATGTAAAATAATTGAATATCATGATAGAATGTCTTTTAAAAAAATAAACACTTATATCTAATATTGTTCCCCGTGTACTATTTTGAGGGCAGCTCCTGTATATTGAGCCTTCTCCCAGAAGATTCTACTAGAAAAGATGACTGAAACAGATATTTCATCCTCACCTTCAGAAAGAGAAAAAAGGCCCACTAAATTTTAAACCCCTCAACTTCTCATTTATACCAGGCAAGCAGATTATCAAGCAATACTTTTACGAGCACTTATGCAAGCATGCTTTAATTTAGAGGAGTCAGCTTGAGTCTTCATGAAGAAACCATGCCAGTCTAATCTTATAAATTTTATAAACTGATTAGCTTAATAGATCAAGGATGTGCTATACACTTAGTGGAGCCTTTGAAAGAGTGTCTCATGATGTTCTCTTTCATAAAATGGTAGAATATCGGCCAGAAGTTACTCCTATTAGATTCAGTTGGCTGAATGACTGCATCCAAAGAGTCCTCCTCAATCACTCTGCTTGTTTGTTTGCAGATAACATCTGCAAATTTTGAGCGGTTCAAAAACATTTAAGCAGTCTTAAACACTGAATTAGACTGAAAAGAAAGATATCATTTAATAGAGTAATGTAAAATTATTAAATGGGTAGGAAAATTGTAAACCCATGTATATATTTGGGTAGACTTGGCTTGGCAGTAATAGATCTGAAAGGGGTACCATAAGTTAAACCTAAATCAGCAATGCAAGGAGGATGTAAAAAGGGCAAGTACTATCTTATTTATTTATTTATTTATTTATTTATTTACTTACTTACTTACTTACTTATTTAATTTATATTTATATGCCACCCTTCTCTGGAGACTCAGGGCGGCTTACAATGCGTTAAGCAATAGCCTTCATACTTTTTGTATATTTTATACAAAGTCAGCTTATTGCCTCCACAATCGGGTCCTCATCTTTTTATAGTACATTAGCAGAAACATTGAATCAATGGCAAATAATTGTTTCATTCTAATTGCTTTACTATAGAGTGTTGTACCGTGGTCAAGTCTCATCTGTCACTGTGTGGCATGATAGTTCATAGGACAGTAACAAACTGAAGAAAATTCAAAGAAAAGCGGAATGGCTCTTTATGATAGTAAAGAGTCTGCAGGTCATGCCTCATGAGGAGCGTATGGGCATCTTTGCAAGCAGACAGATAAGTTAACAAAATGTATAATAGCAGTCTTCATATATCTGAAGGGTTCTCACAGAGAAGAGGGTGGAGACTTGTTTTCTATTGTCCTAGAAGGCATGACCAGAATCAATGAATTAAAATTATTCATGGAAGAAGAGTCAGGCTAAATAACCAGAATAGGTTTCTGATTATAGGAGCTACCAAGCAGCAAAACAGGCTGCTGCATGAACTTGTGAGTTGTGACCTTCCTAAGATGTCTTCAGAAGAGAAACTCTGTGATTATTTGCAGGAGATGCTCTAGTACAGGGATGTCAAACTTGCAGGGCAGACGCATCATGCGCTGGTCACCCCCACTCTCAATTTAGCGAAGGGGAAAAAAGTCATGATACATCACGTGATGACGATGTGATAACGTGAGTTTGACACCCCTGCTCTGATGGATTCTGCTAGAGATTGGACCAGGTGAGATCTAATGTCAGATTCTATGATTCAAAATGAGACTTGGATCATGCTACCATTAGATAAATAAATAAAAATTTCAATAATCATATAACATCAGTGATTCTGCATCAAGCTGGAAGGAAATACAGCATCAAGATTACATTTAGAATATTACATGTGGGTCTGGGCACCGCATTTTAGAAAGGACTCTTTTGAATTGGAGTGTGTCCAAAGAAGAGTAATCAAGAGGATAAGGAACTGGGAAGAAAAAATTTATGAAGAACAACCGGAGTCACTGGATGTATTTACTCTGATAAGAGGAGACATCCAGGAGACATGATAAATGTCTTCAGACATCTCAAAGACTAACATGAGGAAGGTGGGGCAGAATTTTCAGAGTTGTTCCAAAAGATAGGCATTTCCTAATAGTAAGAGCTGTTCAACAATAGAATAGGCTGCTTTGAGAGATGGTGAACTATCCTTCATTAGACATGTTTGAGCAGATTGAGAGGCTGGATGGCATTTGTTAGGGATGCTGTAGCTTTGGATTTCTGTGCTAGGCAGGAGGTTGGACCTGATGATCTCCAGTATCCATTCCAATTTTAAATTATGTTTCTAGTATTTCTTTACTCCCAGCATCTCATAGCACACACTTCCCTATGTATGCAGAAGGAACATTCAGTTGTGGAAGCAAAAATGTCACCCACAATTGGAAGTGATTAATTCACAAATAAGTTTATTGTTTCAAATGAGAATATAGAATAACAGAGTTGGAACAGACCTTCTAGTCCAGTGATGGCTAACCTTTTGCCATTGCATGCCAGGAGGGAGGGGCGGGGGGGTTGCACGCATGTGTGCCCACACCCATAATTCTATGCATCCTGCCCCCCTGCATGCGCGCAACCCCCCCCCACTCTCCCCGCTCCTGGCACGCAATGGCCTGGTAGGCCTGTTTTTCTTTCTCACCTGGCTCCAGGGCCTCTCTAGGAGTCTGGGGAGGGCGAAAACGGCCTTCCCCACCACCCAGGAGGTCCTCCAGAGGCCGAAAATGGCCCATTTGACAACTTCCAGAGGTCCCTACAACTGCATTGGTTTTTTTGGAGGCTGCAGCCCACTACTGGCTCATATTTAAGTGGCTATCCAGTAGGACTCCTAGATACTTCTCACAATTATGCTGTTGAGCCAAATACCACCTAATCTATACATGTGCATTTGGTTTTTCTTGCCCAAGTGTAAAATCTGATTTTTCTCACCACTGAATTTCATTTTGTTGGCTAGAGCCCAATGTTCAAGTCTATCAGGATCCTTCTGGATCTTGAGTCTACCTTCCGGAATATTGGCTATTCCTGCCAGCTTGGTATAGTTTGCAAATTTGATCAGTTCCCCTTCTATCCCCTATGTAAATCATTTATGAAGATGTTGAAGATTACTGGACCTAACACAAAACCTTGAGGCACTTCATGGCATAGTTCCCTCCATGCAGATGTTGTTCTATTAGGGACTACATGCGGAGTGCAGGATCAGTCACTTATGAATCCATCTAGTGATAATACTATCTATTCCACATTTTTCTATCTTATCAAGAAGTAGACTGTGGTTTACTTTGTCAAAGATCTTACTGAAGTCCAAGTCAATTATGTCCACAGCATTTTTTTGGTCCACTACTTATTGCCAAAAATGCAATAAGATTTGATTGGATTTATCTATTTTTGACAAACCCACGTTGGCTTCTGGTTATACCTATGCTTGCCTATAGGTATTCGCAGATTTATCACTTGATTATACTTTCTACCATTGCTGTCAGGATGATTGGTCTGTAGTTTTCTGCATCCATTTTTCCTCTTTTTTGAAGATGGGAACCACATCAGCTCTTTTACTAGATTTTTATAGAGAATTAGGTTTCAGACAGCATAATGGAGAAAGAAGAGAAGAGAATAGGTTACAGACTAGGATATAGGAAGAAAAAGAAGGGTTAGAGAGAATGAAGTTCAAAAAGATCAGTGATGGTGCAAAACAAGGAAAGAAGGAAGGGAGAGAGAGAGAGAGGAAAGAAGGAGATAAACATGCAATTAAAAGCTTAAAAAATAAGACTTCTGAATTAGTAAATCATAAAAGTATTTACTAATTCATTATTAGTTATACCTACCTTTTTCACTGCCCTGAAACAATCAGGAGAATTTCTTGCCCATTCCTGTAGTTATATTGATAACAGGAAAAATTTACTCATTGCTTGATATAGATATTTCATTTTTTTTCTGCCCCACCCATGTCCACATGATTTCTAAACCCTTGTTAATTTAAAAAGCTCATCATCAAGCTCAAAAACAGTCATGAGGCATGCTTACTTTTTACAATTCCTGAACCATGCTACTATATCCATAACCACATACTGTAATTGCTAAAAATATCAGGAAAAAAAAGTTCCTAAAACCAAATCTCCTAATGTTGTATGCTCTTTTCCCCTGTTTCTACTAACCACATTGTCCTCTACTGCATTCCAATATGGGAACTTTTCACAGTGTCATTGTTTATGAAAGCAACATAACCACATCCTAGAATCCAAAGTTAAGGAATGAAAACAAGGCATTTTGCTAAACTTTTTCAATGTACTCCTAGTGTACATAGTACATTGTTTTTCACTCCTCATAAAAAAGAAGAGAGGACAGACTTATTGGCCTTTGTAGCAACCTAAGACTGTGGGACTTTTGATAATGAATTACAATTATTTCCATTTTCATGTTTGGGCTGCAGTGTTACTACTATATTATACTGTAAAATATTTTGTCTATTTTCTCTCAGAACATCCTCAAACCCTCAGTAAACAAACAATAGATTTCACCAGCTGAATTACTTGACTGGCATAGATCAATGCACTAAATATTGAATCACAAATCCCAGTGATTTGGCCAGACTACTAACTCACATACTGCATATAGATATTTTGAGACCAATCTCTTGGAATAGAATTTGATTTACTTTTATAATTATATTTGTAATTATTTTCTATATTGCTATAATCTGTAATTATTTTCTCCAATTTGAAATGTTGAATAAATTAACATTCCTTTACCCTTAGAAAAATAATATCCCTTCATATTTAGATTATTGAAGTTTTCACCTTATTGTTATAGCAATAGCACAAGGGACAATGTAGCAGAGTTATTGTTTACCATTGAGGCTGGTGGTTTGGTGGCTTACCCTTATTTCCAAGTACACAACCACAAAAGTTATGCAGAAACTCACTCTCTTTGCAAAGTGCCCTTGGACTAAAGGACAGAGATGAATCTCTGTGAATAACTATTAAAATTGGTTCTAGGATTATAGGTATCAGTAGAAGCTGCTATGACGTCAAAACTGTCCTTATATACATCACAATGCTATTGCACAAATGATGCAACAATACTTCTGACATGACTCAAGTACATAATTCATAATGATTTTCATTAGGTCTCACCACATAATTGCATAATTAGGATGATCACCTGTGTCCCAATACCTGGAATGCTTGATTGAATGCTTGATTTTCAGTGAAAAAAAATCAAGGTGTCTAGGACCAAAATAAATCTAGCAGATTGATGGGAGATATTTGAGGTTATTTTGGAAACAGAGAATCTAACCTATGAAAGAGAACAGAGAAGATCAACAAAGATAATTAGGTGCTGAAGGCTAAAATATATGAAGAATGGTTGCAGCCACTGGGTATGGTTAGTCTGTGGAGAAAAGGGCCAGGGGTGACAACATGATACCAGTATTCTAATATTTGAGGAGCTGTCACAGAGAGGAGGGGGACAACCTATTTTCCAAAATACCCAAAGACCAAACAAGGAACAATGGATGGAAATTGATCAAGGAGAGCTAAGCACAATTGTGATGGCAGAGATTGTGCAGTATAAGATGCAGCACTGCAGCACTGCAATCACCCTGGCTGTTTAACCTTACAGCTGTTGTGCAATCTGGGGAAATCCATATTCTGCACAGAAGGCTATGAATATTCTCTATCAGCTTCACAACCTAAGTGAAAAATTGCTAAGGCGTAGGAAGTGACTTGGAACTAACCTCACTAACCTAGAAGACCTTTCAGGAACTCCAGAAATGAAAGAATTATGCAAATATGAATTCCATTCATAAGTTCATTTTTAATAGCTTTTTTCCTTTAGATTTCAGAACTAAAGTTAATTTTTTGAAAAAGTGGGTAATTTTTAGATCTTGGCATGAGAATTTGGTCTTAAATTAAAAATTAAACAATGGTAGTGTGATTATTGTGTTGGACCCTTTATAACCAAAACGCTGAGTTGTGAAGCTCAAGGCACATAACTACCATTGAGAGGACTGGGGAAATCTTAAGGTGACTCTATCACTGTGGTTAATATTCACTCTCTCTTGTACACTGTGTTTTTTAAATTTTAATAATGACTGTTTTGATATATTTATCATTTTAATTAATTGTTGTACACTACCCAGAACCACTTTTTGAAAGAAGTAGAAGTAGAAAGAAGTAGAATGCCACATTGCATAAATTTGATAGGGAGGGAGGGAGAGAGAGAGAGAGAGAATTACAGTTGGGATAAAATAGTATAGTGAAAATATTAGCTAGCATAAGGTAAATTTCTATCTCTAGAAGTAGGGGAGGCTTCAAAAGTATGTCCCCAACCCTACATATTCCTGCAGTCTTGCATAGAAGGAAGGAATTATGAAAGCTCCTCTTGGCAAAAGGCCTTTCCTATGAAACTCCTCTGCAGTGTCTTCTATTAGATTACTCACATCATAACGAAAGCCCAACCAACCTAAAAAAAAAACCTAATTATACTCAAAAAACAATTTGCAAGCTAATCCTTTTCTATGCTGAAATTTGAGATGAATCCCTTAAAGCAGGGGTGTCAAACTCAAGGCCTGGGGGCCAGATCGGGCCCACCGGGTGCTTAGATCTGGCCTGCGGGGCTGCCCTGGAAACAGTGAAGGACCGGCCCACAATGCCTGTCCCAGTGAAAATGGAGATTGGGTGGGCTGCACACGGCTCTCTTGAACACTGTTTTCCCTGGCAGAGGGTTGCAGGAGGCCGTTGCAGCCAGGAATGGAGCTAGCGAGGAACCACAGGTGCCCCCAACACAAGTGACATTGAATGGCCACGCCTACCTGACCATACCCACCCTGGCCGCCTGAGGTCAAACACAACCCTAATATGGCCTTCAATGAAATCGAGTTTGACACCCGTATCTTAAAGATTTCTTCCTGATATCCTTGGCTCTTCAGTCACAAGATTAGACTGAGCAGGCCCATTCACTCAGTGCTGTGTCACTGGACTCTGCTGTACCTCGACAAGGATAGTGAGTCACTGAAGACAGATGGGAAAGCTACTACTTCTTACACAGTGATAGTCAGGAGTGAAATGCTACCGGTTCGCTCCCGTTCAGGCAAACCGGTAGTGATAAAAACTACCAGTTTGAGCAATCCGGTAGTAATAAAAAGCTATTCCTGCAAAACCTAGGAATTCTGACAGAAAAACAGTATCTTTAGGGCCTGATATGCAACAGTGCAGGGTAGAGTCCTCCTGCTTAGGATCCAATCAGCTAGCCAAGTCTTCTTAGGACATAAACACCATAAGGCCCAGTATAATTTTGCAAGAAGGGACAAATGCACTTACTATATATTGCCAAACTGTCTCATGAGTCAAGAAGGAAGACATTATGGATGTGTGGTTTAGGCATCTCTATTTCTTACAAGGAAGTTTCTTAGCCATCATGCTACAACCTTACTTACCCTCTACAGTTCTGAAGAAAACAGACCAAGTATGTTGTTTACTAATCACTTTAATCCAGGAAAATACTCTGCTAACTGGTTTTTCTAGGAAGAAATAAATAACATCCAGTCTGACCTAATCAGAAAGTGTAAGCTAAGGACTAAATTTCTTTCCCAATATTTTGACACATGAAGTATCTTAATATTTATATTACAGAGAAGTCTAGAAGAAAATTGAGAAGAAAAGGGAAAAGAAATGAATAACTCCTTTCTGAAGGAGTTGATCTTGGTCTGTTGCTTTTGGGATCTTATATAGGCAAACACACCAGAACCTCAGCCAAGGTCTCAATCCATAAAACAAAACAAAACAAAACAAAACAAAACATAAATCAATGCTACAATTAATTTCAGCAATTGCAACTCAAGATTTGTTACCACTGGCTGAGGCATTGCTCTTACTTGGCTTCCAGCCAGGCTTGGAGGAGCAAAACAAACAAAAAAACAAATGCTCCAGACAAAAGCAAAATGGAGACGGTCTGCCTCCTTGTAAAAGACAAACAACAAATATCTGAGAGGAGAACATCTAGTAAGTTGATTGGCTGCTCAAAATTTGATTTTCTGGAGATTTGCTTTTCTCCACCCATTAGCATTTAATTTAAACCTTTCTCTGACCAAATTTCCTGAAATGGAATTTATCCATCTTATTTCTGCCAGCAAAGTAAACTGGAACTAATTACCGTATTTTTCGGAGTATAAGATGCACCTCCCCCTCCCCCCAAAAGGGTGAAAATCTGGGTGCATTTTATACTCCGAATGTAGCCCCACCCAGCCTCTCAAACAGAGGTTTCAGAGGCTGAAAAAAGCATCAGAAACGAAGCATCAGAAAAAAAGCCTCCAAACAGGGCTTCAGAAAAAAAGCCCCAGAAAAGAAGTTTCAGAAAAAGTCTCCAAAACAGAACTTCAGAAAAAAAGCCTCTGAAAGGAAGTTTCAGAGGCTTTTTTTTCTGAAGGTCTGTTTTGGAGGTTTTCAGAGGCAGAAAAAAAAGTAGAAAGTTAGCACCCACCCCTCTCCTAGAAGAATGGAATATTTTGAGAAATATTAAAAAGAATATTTTTCCCTGAATGAGAAGTGGAGAAACATGTTTTCTTAGAGGGAGAAAGCAGCCCCCACCTTCCTTAATAGCCCACAGAAGATGTTAGCACCTAAGAGATAAAGTGATAGATAACTATATTCATAGGCAAAAAGGGAATAAGCTTCCCTGCAGCAAGGTCTGAACAAAGGTAGAATGGGATTAGCTCTCACTCAAGATGTTAATTTGTTAATCTGTTTCTTTAGGTTAACATTTTGTAGCTCAAATATGCCCACCCACTTTCTGGAGAGCTTAAATCAGTGATGGGCTGCTACTGGTTCACCCTGGTTTGGGCAAATCGGTAGCAGCGGTGGTGGGAGGCTCCACCCACCCACCCAGACGTCATCAAATACAATCTGTGCATGTGCAGAAGTGGTGCACACGAGCAAACTGGTAGCAAGGTAAGTGAAACCCACCACTGGCTTAAATGACCTCTCCGCGAAAGGGTTTCACTTTATGAACAAAGTAACTTGATGATGATGATAGTTATCCTTGCATTTTAACCAATTTAATTTAATTCCTCAATGTACTCTGGCAACCTGCCTGATTTCTAACTCTGGGCTGCAGGTATTGCTAAGAAAAAGGAAGATATTCAGACAGAATGGTTTAGCTTTCCATGACGGCTGTGACTCATTGATCTTCAGTGTATATTCCCCCATTTCTAATCTAGACTGGTATCTAAGGCAGCTTTTTGAAAGCAAAGAAGTTTTTTGTATTTTTGTACAGGTAATCCTTGATTTACAACAATTAATTTAGTGACTGCCCTGTGCATGCACACATCCTTGCGTATGTTCCCCCCGTTCCCCATTTTGGCTTCCAGGTTGATGCAGGCGGCTTTCCAGGCCCAAAACGGGGCATGGGGCATCCCCCGCATCCTGTTTGGGCCTGGAAAGCCACCTGCACCAACCTGGAAGCCAAAACATGAGAGAAGCTACTTTCAGTCTTTGTTAGTGAAGCTGGGCACAACTCCGCCCCAAGACACTGGCCTGCCACTGCCACATCTTTGCCAGCACGAACGACCTGCCACTACTGCCTCTTTGGCAGTGCCGGCAAAGACACAGATTTAAGGAAAGATCACATACTCCCAGAAAGGCAGTAAAAAAATCAGACAGAATGCCAAGCTTGCATCCTGCCTCTCAGCTATTTCTTCTATGGCTATGCCAACCCTTCTGGAAATAGCTGTTCCAACAATGTTGGAAGTATACTCCAAAAAGCTTTAAACAACCTTTAACAATCTTTAAGAAAGTCAAGCCCCACAAAAAACTCCGGAGAAAGTCAGTCTATAGATAGATAAGGCTTACAATGTAACAAGCTTAACCCAGAGGCAGTTTCTGAAAACACTTAAAGCAGCAGGGCAATTAAGATAAGGATTAGGCTAGAAGTACAGGCATATCAGAATATTTCCTTCCTGCATTCTTTGCAGGATTAGCCCTGTTAAGTGGGAAAAGATTTCTTCCAACAACCAGCTCTCTGAACTGCGCAGAAAATTAACATCCAGTTCGGGAGAACCAGTGCGAACTGGTAGCAGCCCACCTTTGATAGTATCCCACACTATGGCTTCTCTACCTCATCCTTAAAATATTTCCTTTCCTTTTTACTTTTCAACATAACATCCATGCTGAGGGAGAGTTGTATGAAGCCTAAGGATCAGAGGTGGGAACTATGCCCCTTTATGACTTGTGTACTTCAACTCCTAAAATTACTGAGCCAGCGATGCTGTTTGGAGTTGAAGTCCAGAAGTCATAAAGGGGCATAGTTCCCACCCCTGTTATGAATTGTGGAGATTATCTTGTTGATGTTTTGTTTTATATTATTTTTATTATTAATAGTAATATTACATACATTTTATAAATAAATCCGTAATATAATTGTTTACTATAAACATTTCATAAACAAGCTAATTTATTTAAAATTTTTCTTTTTGGCTTCTTTTCTTTTTTTGCAAAATCATTAATTATCTCCTCAAAATCCATTTCTACTGCCAATTCTCATGGATACAAGAAAATATTATCAGTTCTGTTTCATTAGAAAAATCTTTCGACTTCTATATATACTTAAAAAGTAACTTTTATATCATGTCATACTTATGAGTAAATTTTCATACTATTTTCCAAAATGCTGACAAACTCTTTGCCCAATGGAAAATGTCACAAGGAACATGCTCACGAACACTGCATTTCCTTATGAAATTTAGTAGCTTCTTCAAATTCTTCAAAACCCATCATACTTTCCGAGATTAGTATAAAATTAATAATATTAAATGACTTTTGTACTATTTAGGCTGGCAGCTTTTCTTCACCATCAACTGTCACATATTGTACTAAGGTACTATTTTAATAAACAGTGCTAGCAAATATCAAATTTAGTTTATCTGCTAACTAAGCTATGATTGTCTGATTTAATTATTCCTTGGTTCTCCCTGCATTATTTTAGGAAAACCTGCCTCTTGGGTTTGTTGATGGTTTTGTTTTTCTTAAGTGATTTTTGATAAGTATGGGGATTACTTCTGAAAATCAGTTTCCCTAACCCTGTGGATGCATGCATGTGGATCAGTGATGGGTTGCTCCCAATTATGTCCGGTTTTATAGAACTGGTAGTAAAATCGGTGGGAGGCTCCGCCCACCCACCCGGAAGTCATAAATTATGATCTGCGCATGCGGAGAAGCATGCAACCCCATTGCAAACTGGTAGTAAAGGTAAGTAGAACCCACCCCTGATGTGGATACTACATCAGCTACAGAATGATTGGGCTTTGAAGAATGATTAACTATTAAAATATAGAAGCACCCAATCACAACCCCCTCTAGACCAAATTCCCAGCTAACATGGTTATTATAAAGTATTCTGGGAGAAGCCACCTAGAATTCCCAAGTAGGGAAAGGCAGAAGGGGGGGGGGGATAAAATACAGTAGTCTCTTCGTTCCACTACATCAGTAGCCTAGAAGGCAAAGAGAAAGTTTAGCTGAGAGTCTGGGGTCTGTTTTACTTCAAATTAAAGCCCTGCGTTCTGAATAATATTACCACACACAGTGAAAGATTTAATGCAATTTGGTTTATGATATTCTGGATTACTTCACTGGGGGATTTCCACAAATAAAAATGAAAAGAACTCGCTGACTCCAATCTGTGTCAGTGACACAATTGAGTATTTTAACCTCCCACCATCTCACCTTCCATTTAATGCTGAAAAAAATGCCATAAAACAACATATCAGATGTTGTTTTATTAGCAGAATCAAGCTATTGTAGAAAGTTAGCACCCATTTCATTCCTAAAAGAATGAAATATTTTGAGAAATATTTAAAAGGCAGAATACTATATTTCCCTGGATGAGAAATTGAGAAACTTGTTTTAGAGGGAGAAAACAGCCGCCACCTTTCTTAATGGCCCTCAGCAGATATCTACAAAACAAAAGACCTTCAGCTCCAGGGTGATGGGATTAAGAATGACCCTTCAGGATATAACAGGATTAACCAATGACCATCTACCACTACATTGCACAATTCCCTAAAGACATTGCATCACGCAGCAAACTTCAACCAAACCTGGGAGCTCAACTTAGAGCTAGCTATGACCCCTACATAACTCCTACAACAGCCAATATAATACATGTTCTTGCACAGGAACAGGAAGCTCAAGTGCAAATCCCAAGAGAAGGCAAAAAAGCCACCCATTCTCAATGCCATGTGGTCAGCTGCCCAGATCCACCCATGTGCTTCTGCTTCATCAATAAATGGACCCTCTTTCCAGTCAGCCTCCAGCCTCCATTTTGTCTCCAATGCCTTTCTCTCAGCTTGGAACTGAACCAGATGGATATTTTTTCCAACACTGCTAAGATTTTTTTTGACTTGTTAGATATGACTGCTTCAGGGTGCAATGATGTGAAAACTTATCTTTTTGGAAGAAAAAACTTCACCATAAGCATAGTCTTGGTATAAACCTCAACTTTTAATCTTTGGGTTCTGCTGGCTTTGCAAACACACAAATATATTGGTGAGATGAAACGAAGGTGCAGCAGTACAGAATCTATCACAATTCCAAACATTTTGTATTAAAAAAAACCCCAAGAAAATGAAAATGTAATTGGAAATAACAATCAGCAAATACTGAACAATTACAATCATTTTTTTTTAATTTCAGCTTGATTTCAGCTTCATTTAAAAGGCTACTTATATGGAAATTGCAAAACAGAGGAATATCACACAGAAAGGAACAAGAGAGGTGATTTCAGAATTGGTTGGGAACAGTATCACACCTGTATGCATAATTCCCATGCATATGCAGTCCTTGCATCTGAAAGCTAAAATGTATTCAGATTTTGCCTTTCCTCATGACAGTTATACAAGTTTAGTCTCTTAAAACACAGTGCATTAGTAGCATTATCTGGGATGTTGAGGTCTGAACCCAATGAGAGGTTCTGCGGTGAAATCCCATGAAAATTGATGAAAGAATATTGCTTTCGTGCCAACAGTTTAGCGAGTCAGGACAAACGCTGACAGTGCTCTAAAATCACAGTGAAATCTCCTTGTACAGAAGCATGTATTTGTCCCCTTTATTAGACCATATACTCATTGTTTCAACATAATTTCATGTGGATTGCAGCACGTGTGGAGTGAAACATTCTATGGTGCAACCACGGGATTTTACCCTCTAGTCAGATGTTAAGCTCATTTACTGGAAAGGCTGGGCAAATAGCAGCAAAAAGTGTTGAAACCAGAGAAGTCAACAAAACATTTTATCTAGTAGCTTTCTGTGTTGAATCACTCCTGAAAGATAATACAGGATTTGATGCTACTATGAATAAGTTAAATGAAGTTGTATTTTTTCTGGAAGCAGAATATCATATATGTTCTGGACAGACATCACTCAGATTAAATTTATTTGCTGTCGTCAGCAAGTTATATAGCATTGACAGGAGATATATATATAGGAAGCAGGATATATGACACTCATGTAAGATAACGTTCTACAAATTCATTCAGAATTATGAGCTATTAAGCATTTTTTAAAAAAGTTTATTAATAAGATCTAAAGACAAGAAGGTATGGTTCCATCCCTTTCTATGAGATGTGCAGAATAAAAGTGTCCTTCAATTTTCAGAGTATTTTACTAACATGAGAGGACATATGGAATAATGGAAGAGGGATTTTTCAATTCTCTCTCTTTTGTCTCAAGATTCCTGAAATGTACATGGAGATAAAATAGTGACAATTCCCACTACTATCAATTTACCAAATGGGGAACTCTTAGCTTATTCCCCACTTTCCATTCTTGTTCCATCGTTACCATCTATCTAACAATAGGAGATAATAGATAGATAGGATAGATTCTGGATGGATATGACAGCCATTATCACAAAATAAAATTGCCTGACAATCTTTGACCTAAATAATTATTCTGCATTCAAAATGATATTTCTTTAGGAAACAACTGAAGAAACAAAGAAGTATGCAATATTATTTAGTAAGATTTGTTACTAAATCTTTTTTTGGGGGGGGAGGGGTCATTTCCAGAACAAATGATCACAGTAGATAAATTTTATCCCTTTCCATGTTGTAAGCCTTTTATAACTTACATTGAACACTTCTTAACTTCTTTTTCAAAACAGTTTATATTTCATTGCTGCATATAAAATTTGATGAAGTAAAGAAAATCATAGTTTAGAGCCATATTCCCTTTAGCATCTCTTGAATTAATCTATAAAAATACAAGTTTGGGTTGAACAAAGAAATAATATTTGTCTCAAAAGCAGCAGCACTGTCTTTTAAAAGGACAGATTCCAACAATATTTAAGCTTGGAACCAAAGCAGAGTTGACTTCATTTTTTGCATTCACATACCGGTAAATTTTTCTGTTTGAATTGCAAGAAGAAAATGAAGAAAAGCTTTAGAAAATTGTTAAATTTGGAGAGAAACTGATTTCATTCACTTATAAAGAGGCCTTTTTGAAATTGCTACCTTGAATATAAATTCAAATATACATCCTATTTATTCTATTTTAGTATATTATTAGTTAACCCTTGAGAATTTAAAAAAATGATAATTTTCCCAACTAAGTTTTTATGAGCCTTTTATATAAAAATGAACAGACAATATAAAAGCATCCTTACATAAGTTTTCTGCAAAATTTCAGATGAACAAGCACAAAGAGGAAAGAACTACATTTATGGACACCTGTTATGGAATATCCTTGTTTGGATGTTACTAAAATGTATTAGGTAGTGAAAGCTTAAGGACAACCTGATGTGCATTTTAGATTCAAGTTACCATAAATTCCAAGCTAGTTTGAATATCTCTTAAGTGCATTCTTACTTACAATGAGGCAGAGCAATGCAGTCTAGATGCAGATTTATTAAACTGGATTAAGCAAAGATGATGCTTGCCACAGAGATCATAAATTAATTACGTATAACAACAGACATATATAACTGTAACAAAGAGCAGAATTCTGTATCTCTAGAGGGCAAAGATAAAAAGCTGAATATTAAACATATAACACCATATACTGTAATGAGAATTCTTTGTAAAGTTAATAGAATTTGATGTTTTGAAATAGTCTATCATTATTCCATTTGAAAATTATTTTGTCATTATCACCCTTTCCAGACAGGGGAAGTTAGATAACGTCTAAAATTAGTCAAATTCTCCATGAAAATTCTCCATGAACAATTAGTTTAAAAAATCTGTAGGCAAATAATTATTTCTTTAAAATTATTGCAAGTAGACATTTCATTATCCCAAGCAGTTTCACTTATGGATAAAGATATAACTTCCTGGGATATCCTTCAGAATCCCAGATAACCCATTAACCTCCTTAAAACAGCTGTGCCAAAGTGATATAAATAGGTAAAACCACTGACAAGTGAGATGATCTGACATTTTGTTATTAAACTTTGCACAATGGCATTCATCAGAACAAAGCTATATAATGTTGCAAACAAAAAAGTATGTGAAAGTGTCTCTGTGGGATTTGATCTTTGATCTTTTGGTGAATCATATTTAGAAGCTAAAGGCATTTTACCAATGAGAAAGGTCTGCATGATAGAAGCTTCCTGAAATAAACACGGTAGGAAGACTGTCTTCTTCCTTGCACTGCTGTCACTTCAGAAGCCAGTAAGTTGGCTTTCTGACATGTCCAGACAGGTTCAGTTTTCCGCTTCTGATGCTTGAATCATTTCCATCTCTTTTATCACACCCAGGTCCTTGATGAACTATGGAGCCAACTGGGTTCTAACTAAACGAGTTAAGCAGCTCTGAGCTATCAATGTTATCCGGCTCATTTTTTAAATATTCCAACAGAACACAGATAGAATAACATTATCAGAACTAGCCCTGCTTTTTGGAACATTCTGGAATCAAAAGCTTTTTATTAAGAAAGCAAACACTTCAAAAATGATTCAAAAGTGCTTTAAAAACATTTTTTTTCAAATTCATTCAGAAGCCAGAAAAAGTCAAGCAGTATTAATTGTTGCAGAGAGATGCTGTATTCTCAATCATACAAAAACTGTGAACTTCACTAAAATATATCTGTGTGATGAAAACATTATTATTTCTGAACATGTTTGCTCTTAAGATATCCAAAGGAGAACTTTATTTTGTAATTCCCACATTATTTAATCACCTGTTGACATCTAGTGGCTAAAAAAAGAAATTGGATGATTTTGCCAGTTTTTGCTTGACCCGTTTGCAAAATCTCTGGCTTGTTTACCATAATTCGCTGAATAAGCCAAAAATTTAACATTGCTCTAAGCCAGAGATGGCTAACCTTTTCTATGATTAGCATACTATTTCTATGATTAGCATACTATTCTATGGTTAGCATACAGTCAGATGGCTGGCTAACTGACTGCCGAAACTGGAGTGCGCACCAGAACCCTGGAACCTGGAAGAGCAGCTGGTGACAGCCACGTGCCCACAGAGAGGGCTTTGCATGCTACCCCTGGCACGCTTGCCACAGGTTTGCCATGACGGCCCTAAGCTATTGTTTCCCCAAATGTGGGTCACAATTCTCAAGGGATTTGTGAGATACAGAATGAAAATCACCACCTTAGAGGACCTTTAGGAGCAGGAATTGTGATGGAGGAAGAAAAGAAAAGAAAAGAAAAGAAAAGAAAAGAAAAGAACAGAACAGAACAGAACAGAACAGAACAGAACAGAAAAGAAAAAAGAAAGAAGGTAGGGGAGACAACAGTAACAGTTACAGAAACTACAATCTGGGATAGCAATTTCCAAGCTGCAGTATTTTAAGACAGTAAAAGAGAAACTGATTTAAAACAGAATCTGGCTGTCTTCAAAATGAAATGCAGATCTCAGGAATGACGCAAAAGTAAGCAATTTCCATTGAAGTACAGTTTTGGGACTTTTTCTAATGAAAATGTTTTATTCCATAAAGTTGTCCAATTCTATTACTATTGAGTATACAGATAACTATTTAACAGGTAAAAATGGCACATTTCTTGCCCAATTTTAATTTAAATAAAACAATTATTTTAATCATATTGGGAAGGTACACACAAATTCATATTACTTTAGACGGTATTGTGCTGTTTGAAAACCATTGTATTAAGCTGTAAACCAAACTGCTTTGGCTTAGTGCATAATGTATAAACTCAGTCTATGAATTAAACTACACATTAAGAAGCAATTAATTAATTAATTTCTTTTTATACGTTTATTATTCCAGTCTGTGTTATTTTTAACTGTAACTTTTAATGAAATTACCATTTAAAAAATTAGCTGCTCAAAGTAATAAAAACAATAGACATAAATCACTTG
The DNA here is from genome assembly GCA_012654045.1 of Ptyas mucosa. Taxonomy (NCBI): domain Eukaryota; kingdom Metazoa; phylum Chordata; class Lepidosauria; order Squamata; family Colubridae; genus Ptyas; species Ptyas mucosa. The sequence goes on along the minus strand of WNWU01013599.1, from coordinate 565,959 downwards.
CCAGGAAAAAAAACCACAAAGTTCTCTTGGTTTATGCTAGCTGACAGTTTACATTCTAGCCTTATATATCTTCATTAAAACAAAGAACTCTTCTTAAAGCATCCAGATTTCCTTAGGCTTTTGGTATGTAAACACCTTCCAGTGAAGTTGCTGCCACAAATCCCAGTGCCCTGGATAGACTGACTGGGAGATCAGTGAGTCATCAGAAGAAAATGATGACAAATCATTTCTGTATTATTGCCAATTAAACTTCCAGGATAAGACCATAAAGTTACAAGGAACTGACCTCGACCTGGAGAATTTTAGTTTTTCTCCCACAATCTTTTCATAATCATCCCTCCCACACACCTATTCTATAAACATATTTCCCTTTCCAAGATTCCAACTGGAACGGAGAGCAAAACTCCACTTTTACTGAATGCAATAGAGGAAGCATATTTGGGGAATTCCACTTTTCTACAACTCCAAAATAGCATCAAGTCAGATGCACCAAGTTGTTGAAAATAATTATTTCTTGATAATTGATCCATTCCAGTGTACTGGGGATTGGCCAAATCTGGACAACACACTTTTCCAGAGCATTATAGAGTCATGATGGTACTATGGTTAGAATGTAGTGCTGCAGGCTACTTCTGCTGGCTGCTGGCTGCCTACAATTTGGCAGTTCGAATCTCACCAGGCTCAAGGTTGACTCAGCCTTCCATCCTTCTGAGGTGGGTAAAATGAGGACACAGATTGTTGGGAGCAATATGCTGACTCTGCAAACTGCTTAGAGAGGGCTGTAAAGCACTGTAAAGTGGTATCTAAGTCGAAGTGCTAATGCTAGTGCTATTACAACAAATGCAAGAGAAGGTCAGTAATATGGAAAGCCTTTTTATCAATCAATCAGTTTATTACAGTCTTAGACAGAGACCAGAACAAATAAAAATGCTCAGTAAATATAAAATTAAAAATTCTAGTATAAAATAGCAAATAACAACTAAAATCTGTAATAAAATCCAGTCTGTCAATTATATATGGTCTAACTATACTAAAATTACAATCCATAAACTGTGTGTTCCATTGTGGGTTCAATGCTAAAAGGGAAAAGACTAAGAAGTGCAAAGGGTATGCCACATTTGTTACATAACATAACTATGGTGGAGAAGACACATGTTTACAACGAACTGCCAATAACTGCTAGATATTCTGGCCTTTCTGATACTACCTATCTTCAGTGGCTGCTTAAGGATGAACAGTGCATAACTACAGCATAGGTAGCCAGATTCTGTGCAGAATCTGGCCACCTACGCTGTAGTTATGCACTGTTCATCCTTTGTATTGCTAGGTTGTAGTCCATCTTGAGTATTGAAGCTGGGGAGAAGTCTAGTTTGGCAAGGTTGGACTCAACAGCCTTGATCTATGACGAAGAGAATTTGTCTTGGAGGATTAATGGAACAAGACCTTGTGGAAAAAAGTTTAAATTATGATCATAGAAGAATCAGTTAGCATTAGTAACATCAATCAATTACCTGACTTACAGCATCAAGGGAAGAAAGAAATAAGTGAAGATAGAGATAATTACAAATCAATCTAAGCTCACAGCCAGCCGGGACTTTTTAAAGGAGTATATACCAGCCTCTTACCTTTCACTTACCACAGTCCTGAAAGTTCACCAGACCTTCGCATTGGTGAGGCAGGATGCATTGCCTTCTGCTATCCTCTTGGGGTGCTACAAAAATCGTTCCCAGCATCAGATATATGTCCTTGTGATGATGGTTCAGGAGATTCATTGCTCCTCTTAAAAGGAGGAGCAATTAAAAGAGTTATATTAAATCCAATATAACTTTCATCTATTTGGAAGAGAACATGACTTTTAATTGTTCCTTCTCCTACATGACCACTTTCTGAAGGTATTTTTCCAGCATTCCAATTCTTTCTTCTTTAGGAATCTCCTGCAGTCTAAAAATTCATACTAATGTCTTTTTTCTTTAGCCGCATTTTTCAGTTTTACCTGTTTTATTTGTATTTGAAGAGCACAGATATAATGTAGTGGTTGAAGGACTAGACTAGGAGAAAGGAAATTCAGGTTTACAGCAAATGAGAGCCAATTTGGTCTAGTGGTTAGGCACTGGACTAAAAACCAGGAGATATGAGCTCTACTTCTGTATTAGCACAATAGCCAGCTGGATGATTTTCGGCCAGTCATTTTTTTTCTTAGCCCGGCTCACTTCACAAGGTTGTTATTGTGATGGCAAACCATAACTACCTTTACAGTACTTGTTTCCTTCTGCTGGGCATAATAAAGATTTGATTTGATTTAAGGTCTAGGGAGAAAATGTTCATTGAATCCATACGGTGCACCAATTTTGTCCATTAGAATACACAGCCTAATAAACAGGAGTCCATGTATGAGGTTACCATGTTTGAGTGGCAAGGTCACAATGTACACTAGGAAAGCAAAAGTATGCCTTTGCTGCCATGAAGCAGCCACTGGGGTGGGGGTGAAAGGAGATTTCAAGGCAAATATGGTAGCTTTAATCTGCCACAAAAACAATGTATCCCCGGTGGATGAGAGGCAGCCTTTCTTTATTTTATGCTATCATGTGTGATGTGCCTGCCTTGAAGGACAATCCTCTTATTAATTAATAATTTGTACTAGTATTAAACTATCTTTTTGAGACAGGGGCCTCCGTGATTGGTCCTCATTGCTCCTCCTAAAAAAGCTCTTTGCTCATGGGCTGCAGGGTTGCATCTGTTCAGCCTTCCATTCTCTAGGGAAAAAATTCTCTTTCTTTCCCCAAAGGATACCGCAGGTCAGTTCTCAAAAATAATTGCCTCTGGCGGCGCAGGCAGAGCATCTCCGCAGCCATCTCGGACCGGCGCAGGAAGAAGGCAGCCGGCGTGGTTGAGCACCCAGGGACTTCGATATGGCGGCGACAGGCGTCCCCAGCCGTCTCCTGCTGCTACGGGGGAGACGGCGGGGAGGCTTCTTCCTCTTGCCGGGCGTAAGAAACACCACTAAGAATTGCAGCTGGGGCAGTTGCCCCAGCAACGACAGCAGGTAGGAAATGCGAAATGTCGGATGGTATTCAGGGAGCTTTAAGCCTTCCCCTGTTCTAGGCTGCAAAGGAGCAACGTCTTTGCGCTTGTCGAGCGGGAGGGAAAGCAGAAAGGAGTAAAGGAACCGAAGGAAGGCCTGCCAAGGTAACTCAGTTGCAGGTTTCTCTCCGTCCATGAACGTGTGACTGGAGGTTCAACCCGGTAGGGAACCGTGCGTCTGAACGCCTCCGGAACGGAAACGCTGGGGAACCAGCGTGGGTAAAGCGCGCTTCGCTCCAAAAGGCCCGGGAGAGAGAGGGAGGGGGAGATAGATCTCTTGCAACGACTTCAAGGAGAGTCACAGCCCATGAGTGGCGAGGTCATTTCCGCCACAGGTTCAGCTTTGTATTTTTAGGACTATTTATTTACTCGCTATCCAGCTCATTAAGCCGCGTGAATCCCTAATCTCTAGGTTTTGGAATTAAACTGGAGCAGAAGAGATGAAGAAACTGACAGCGGGGACTTGTTAGTGACGACAAATCGTCATTGCATCTTCCTTCTTATGTCAAGCGTATAGGTACCACAACTTGTCATGAGAAAGATATTTCAGTGATGGATAGTTAGATGTCCAGTTTCTTGTATGCCCCTGATTTTGTAACCACATTCCTTCATTTATATGTTATGTCTAACTGTGGGTTTTATTGTTTGAAACTCATCATGGTGATATTGCTATTAGTTAGCGAATTTTCCTTTCTTTTTTGAGGAAGGATGGATTATACACTATCTAAAGGAAAATGCATTCAAAATATTTGATTTGTCCATGACTGCAGTTTTATAAATGAGCATCCCCAATAGATAGCACTCCCTTGGGATGCCACATGATTGTTTTTTAAAAGCTCTATATTCTTCATTTGTGCTGTTCTGTGCTTAATGTTGCAGCTTTCTGCCTGAATTCATAATTTTTCATTAATCAGATATTGAGAGAACATGTAGACAAATGTTTCTAAGGCCATCAAAAGTTAGAACAGAGCAAAGTTAAAGGGTTAATCCTTTCTTTAGTCTCCTAGATTAGTAGGCAGGTAGAACAACCCATAGTTTATTTATTTTATTTATTTGTATCCTGCTTCATTATTTTTAAAAACACGACGGTGAACATAATACTCCTTCCTATTTTTGTCAGACACAAGAAATCAGGAAGCAAGGTGGTTCAAATGCAAACAAGTTTAATGCATGCTAGCACTCTCTACAAAAATGTGAACTACTAGTGGTCAAAGCAAATTGCCTGCAGATAAGAGTCAACTGAATTCAAGATAGGCTGGACTTAGATCTCTTGTGGGTGCACAGGGAGTCAAGACTGATGACACCCTTGACCCCTACCTTGAGCTAAGCCTGGTCATCTCCTATAGTATTCCCTACAACAATTCTGTGAAGTAAGTTGGGCTGAGAGAGAGAGAGACTGGCCCAAGGTCACCCAGCTGACTTTCATGGCTAAGATGGGTAGTCACTTACTTTCTAGCTTGGTACCTTAATCTTTTGCTGTTTGGAGTGAGTGAGAGTGTTTAGTGTCATTTAAAAAAATGGGAACTTTGATAAATTGAGATAGATGGTCAGATATTATTTTCTGTCAGGGCTGGAATACAAGATAGTCCTAGACTTCTTATCACAATTGAGCCCAAAATTTCCATGGCTAAGCAAGACAATTAAGAGAAATTTGTCCCATTTTATGAGCTTTACCACAATTGTAAAGTAAATCACTGCAATTGATAAGTTGGTAACACAGTTGTTAAGTGGCCCGAGCTTCCTCCCCGCCTTTTTAAAAAAAATTATTTATATGCCGCCCTTCTCCGGAGACTCAGGGCGGCTTACAATGCATTAAGCAATAGCCTTCATACTTTTGTATATTTTTATACAAAGTCAGCTTATTGCCCCCACAACCGGGTCCTCATTTTACCCACCTTAGAAAGGATGGAAGGCTGAGTCGACCTTGAGCCTGGTGAGAATTGAACTCGCAGTAATTGCAGGCAGCTGGATGTTAAATGCTGCCTTAGTAGGAGGCATTAGCCTCCTACGCCACTCAGGCTCACTCAGGCCCCTTTGACTTTGCTTGTCAAAAGGTTGCAAAAGGTGATCACATGACACAGGGACCCTGCAGCTATCATAAATATATGCCAGTTGCCAAGCTTCTGAATTTTGGTCATGTGGCCGTGGGATGATGAAATGGTTATAAGTGTGAAAAATGTTCACTTTTTTTTTATTGAAAAAGTTTTAAAAATTTTACATACATTTTCTCCCCCCCTCCCCAAGCACCTCCCCCGACTTCCCAGAGCAAGTACAAAATAAAATACAGCTTAAATTCTCTAAATTAAACTCCATTTCACACTTATTATAATCATGATCATTAAACAAATAGATAAAAGGAAAGCAAGTCTTTTTTTCTCCTTATTCCATCTAATTCAACAAAATTATCTCCATTTATAATTACAGCAATTAAAACAATTAAGTATTATCTAATCAAACCTATCATTACTCAATTTGGCTAATTGTTACTTAACAAATTATTAGGTCTATACAATTTAACAAAATATTTTATAACTTCTTTCATTTAAAACAAAACAACAACAACAACAACAACAACAACAAAAAGAAAAAGAAAAAAGGAAACCCTCACTCAAAAAACCTCCAATTTTAAAAAAAAATTACTATATAAACTCTTCCGTCCTTCACTTTTAAACCATCAAGGTCCAATTATAATCAAAACACTTAATAAGAAATAATATTAACAATAATTTTTAATTAATAATCAAACCTCTTATATCCATGCATATTAACAAATCAACTAAGAACATCATTTAAGAACTTTATCAATCCTTTAAATTCTTCATACTAGATTGAACCAATTGCTAATCTTCTTGTCTTCACATCTTCCAACAGCATATAAGATATCTTCATTTACATCTACCCCCCTAAATAAAAATTGCTTCTGTATATAAAAAAAAAGCCCCCCGAGTGACTTTGTAATTGTAATTATATTTGAAATGATATCCATCAAATCCAGTCAAAAATTAGATTAATAAATTCGTCAGACATATTAGGGAAACCACCAGATCAACTGCAATTGCCCTAGGTCCATAGTCCTTTTGCCTTGTATTCATTACCATCAAGCAAGAAACTTCAATTTGCTATATTCAGTAGAACTTCTGCGATTGCAATTAAGTCCAAATTTGTTGCAGTCCTTAATAAAATAATCCAAATCATTCAAGTCAGGGCATATTTCACAACCCAATACACCAGCATTGCTGTGATCTGTTTATTCTTCTCAAATATTCCAATACAGCTGTAAGTTGCCTCTTCATCGTCGCTCATCGCTTAGTTAACTGGCATTAAACTGCTGTCTGTTTTTTTTTTCTTTTTCCAAAAAATTCAAAATCTTTAAACAGTTAAACAGTACTTTTTAAGGACCATCATCTCATCAAGCAGGGTTATTTTCCATTTCTCCAGTCTTTCTTCTTTTCCTTTTTACGAACTTTCTTCTTAACTTTGATCCCTCTGCCTTTTTTAGCTCCAGTAAAATTTTGCGGTTTTTGGGATTGCATATTATAAAACTTTTGCAGAAATGTAGCTTCTTCTGGAAACAACTCTTTAAGTGCAGATTGAGTTTTATCTTGCTCCTTATTTTGCACAACATTCATCTTTCTCTCCTCAGTAAAATCTGCTATAATCTGTTGTTGTTTTTTTGCATCTTCCAACTCTTCATTCAATCCCCCACTGCTAGATTGCAACTCAGTATTTCCATGTATTTCATTATTTCCAGCTTGAGAAACTTGAAATATAGTATCAATTCTTTTCAATAAAGCAGAGGTAATTGAACTCAAAGCTTCCTCAAATTCAGACCATTGAGGGTTAAATAACCCTCCTTTACTTTCAAAAAGCCCAGCCATCTTGCCCCCCTTCTTCCTTCCCAGAAGGACAGGAAAAAAAAGGGGGAAGAGAAAAGAAAAAAAGAGTTTCAAGAAGAAAAAAAAAGGGAATCCTTTACAATTTGTAATTTGTATTGCTGCTTCAATTATTATTATTCCTTTCTTATTACATCCGCTTTTCAAAAAGGAGTTTTACGTTTCAAACGGGCTTGTCAATAATTACTTTTAGCTTTCGCTTCTTCACGCCCCGTTAAAACTCAAACGCCATCTTGCTTTCACTTTCAGCTTAGGAAGAATCTTTTAAAGAAAGTAAATCTTTGGAGTTAAAAGGAAAAAAAAAATACTTGCTGTTTAATTCATACTGCTTGTGCTCCGCCAGCTCGATTCAAAAAATATCTGTTTAAAGTTGGTGCTGGAATGGTTAACGACATCTAGCTCTGCAAAGCAGAGGCATCCAGGGTCCGGAGTACTGACAGGCTTAACGGGGAGCTCTCATCTTCAAGCGCCAGATTATGTGTGAAATCCGGCACTTTCAGGGAGCTCTACCCCACCCGTCTACTCACTTTCCCCCCTCATACCAGGGGGAAAGTTTTCAAACCGCAAGACAGCTGATAGTCGCTGTTCTTTGCGGTTCTACGGAGCCCTGGGCTGGCGCTTCAAAAAGAAGCGTCTGGCGATGTCGCTGTCCCACTGGAAGTCAAAAATGTTCACTTTTTTCATTGCCATTGTAATTTCAATCACTAAATGGTTGCAAGTCAAGACTACCTGTATTCATAAGCATAATCATTAACAGTTTACTATTACTCTTCTGGGAGAGATAATCGGTTACTCTATTATAATAGGAATGAAGATTTTCAAAGCCACCGTATGAATTATTTTTCTTTGTAAAGACATCTCAGTTCAAACATTTTTGGCCAGTTTTGACATTCCTGCTTCATTGCTCAAATCAGATGGCAAACAAAGCATAAATGGATATTTGCTTTTAATGTCAACCTTAGGACTGTGCTGCATTGTATTTAAGGAACTATTTGTAATCTATCCATAAGTGGATTTGTGATCTTGTCTTTTCTTGATACAGTTCCAGGTTCAGATGTGACACCAGAGCTATCTCTATGTAATAGATAATTGACTAAATGGGAAGAACAAAGATTGCATGGATCTTAACTGCATGAGTTAAGCTTCTTGATTGATCATTGCAAAGATCGATTTATCTAGCAGGGCCATTCAAAAATTTGGCACCATCAATAAGCAGTTTGCTGGCACTTTCTGTTTAAGTATTTCTGCTTTGTTCCTCATTCACTTTCGAATAAGACAATATCTAAAACTGTGTTGTGTCCTCCTCGCCCTCACCCCCCCCCCCAAATTTCACTTCCATTTGTAAACTGTTTGGGAAAAACAAGCCAGGGTTGTATAGTTTATCTAGCTTTTGCTGGCAGTAGAATCCAAACAGAAAAGAGAGAGAGAGATGTATATTGTTCCCAAGAAGAATTCTTTCCTTATGATATCTAAAGAAGGCCATTATGAATAAATGCATCCCCACCCCCCAGATATTCAGCAGAATAAAATTGTGATATTTATGTTTAAATAGGTTTGGGACAGCTTTTTAATGAAACTGAGACATCTATAATGCTGCATTTATTTGGCTTGTAATAATTTTACTAGGGAGCCATTTGAGATTATTCTCCATGTCCTTGGGTGTCTGTGCTTTTTACATGTAGTGTATTTTAGTCATGTTTGTATTACAGTGTTAAAATTATTTTGGAAGGATGATATGCCGTAAAATAAAGAAGGAATGTGACTTGAAAAATACTGTACATTCAGATATATTAAAACCCTGATTGGCCTTTCATATAGACCAATGTTTATGCTAAAAATATAAATTTACAGTTTAAAGCAGTAGAAGTGACATAGGAACAATTTAACTTTTTGTATCCCCCTTCTAATACATACAAGGTACATCTTTGTGAGGGGAAGGGAGTATGCGAACTGATGATGGGCTCCAGGACAAGCCCTAAAGCTTGGAAGAATAAACCTTTGGTCCTGATGACCAACTCAGATTGGATTCTTCAAGTTTATCCCGGGACATGTATATTTACCTTCATTTGCGAGTATGGGAACTCTGACACATATTATTGCTGTTTTTTATGTGGTTTAAATGTTTAATTCATATGCAGATACCTACAAATATCTGAGATTTAAAAAAAGATCTCTTTAGCATAATAGGTGTGCTAGAGGGCAATCATTCCTAACCATGAAGGATACAAGATACTGATCTTGCTGATTGTCTATTTTGTTTATGCTTAAAGTTCATTTGTATCAGTACCCCTCTCATATATGCTTTACCTGCATCCCAAACTATTTCAATAGGGGTACCTTTGTTTAGATTCAATTTAAAAAATTCCTTTATGTGCTTCTTAAGTTCATTTACATTCTTTTCATATCTGAATAAATTTTCATTTAATCTCCAAGATCTTCTTTCTTTCTTTCCCATCTCAATTTCTATCCATACCGGACTATGATCAGTTAATGTCCTGGAAAATATCTTCGTTTTCCTTACTTTAGGAGGTAAATCAACTGTTAGCAAAATAAAATCTATCCTGGAAAAGGATTTATGCCTATCCAAATAGAAGGTAAAGTCCAATTCTTTTGGGTTGTGCACTCTCCATATATCTTTCGTTTCCAAATCCTCTTTCATATCAAAAAAAGCGTGTGGTAACACCTGATTTAGCTAAACTCTTTTTGTCCTTTTTGGGTTCTATTACTCTATTCCAGTCTCCCATAATTAAAATAGTTGTAAAGTCCCATTCTAAAATTTTAGAATGAAGCATTTTATAAAAACTTTCTTGTTGTTGGTTAGGAGCATAAATTCCAACCACCAAGGTTGGACCATTATCTGTATAAAGTTCAATTGCAATACATCTCCCACAGTCATCTACTTCTATAGTTTTAGCTGAAAGTCTTTTATTTATATATATCACCACTCCATTCTTTTTTTCCGAATTTGAGGCAATAAATTGTGTTCCTAATCTTGAATTCATCAAATATTTCTGATCTTGAGTTCTAATATGAGTTTCTTGCAAACAAATAACATCATTATTAAATTGTTTCAAATAATGAAATACTTTCTTCCTTTTTTGTAGAGAATTCAATCCATTCACATTCCAAGACAAAAATTTAATTATCATTTGGGCTACTCTGAAGTTTTGAGAACATTTGCTGAAGGTCCTTTTCCATACAGGTAATCTTTGGCTTTGTTCCTCCCATGACTTCAACTTGTGCCTTATCCTTAACCTTCTTTCCTCGTTGTGGCTTGGATCTCTCCTGTTGCTGTGCTTCCTGCATTTGCTTAGAGGCTGCTCTAGTTATACGTTTACTGTCCGCTTTACATGCCATCAGTTCGAGATCCAACGCCACTTCTCTTGTAGTTTTCGATGTATCCTCTAAAGGAGAAACTGGAAATGGTACAAAAGGATCAACCACAATGCTCCCTGGACCTCCATTGCTTCCTTTTGTAACTGCTTTATTTTTTCTTCAGTCTCCTGTTCAAACTGCCTCGGTGCTTCAGCCTCCTTATCTATTGGTGAAGACGTACGTGGAGATGTTGAACCCGCTTTCAAAATATTATAATAAAAATCTTCCGCTTTTGCTATGGTATTTAAGCGATATGTCACTCCTTGCATCCTCAATATTATGCCAACTGGTGCATCCCATCGAAACTGTATTTGCCGCTTCTTCAATTCTGCCATCAGAAATCCAAAATCCTTTCTGTCCTTTAACATTTTAGGTGGTAATTCTTTAAAACCTCCGATCTCAGATCCATCAACTTGAACAGTAGAGAGAAATGACCTTTGCAAGATATCATTTCTTATTCTTCTATCTGTGAAGTATATCACCACATCTCTAGGCAGTTGTCTATATACTGCCACCCGAGAGTTAACTCTATAAGCCTTATCAATTTTATAAAGAATCTCATCAGAATCATCAACCTTTAATAACATAGCCAAAGCATCAGCACAATTTTTTCTTAAGTCTTCTCTACTGTTCTCTTTTATACCTCTAAGCCTAATGGCAAATTCCATAGACCTGAATTGCATCATAGTTATCTCATTTTCAAGCCGTTGGGTTTTTTCATCCACATCACTGATCTTAAAGTCAGTTTCCTTCAATTTAGTATCCACTTCTAAAGCAAGTTTTTCCACCTTTTTATCAATCTGCAAAACTACATCAGACAGGCCTTTCACCACTGTTTGGATATCTTTGTTAACTATATCAAACTTTTCTTGAACAAATCCTTTAACCTCCTGTTCTGATTTCTTAATTTCTCTGACAATAAATTCCTTTAAATCCTGAAAGCCATCCTCCTTTGTCTGACTTTGTAATTGCAATGTAGGAGACTGTTGTGGCTTGTGAGTGGGGGAGCCCCCCCCCCCCCCCCGCTGGCTTAGCCTCTGATTTTGTTTGCTTTGATGACATTTTGCCACGTAAACGATTTCCTTTCCCAGTACAAAATCCACCAAATCTTCCCAATAATTTCTCCAGGTTAAATCAGATCAGTAAAAGTTACTATAACTATTTAATTATTTTTATTTTCTCCCTTCAAGCTGGATCTGTTACTTTGTAGCGTGTTACAATAATCAAGCCAGTCTACTCTTCAGCTGCTCTTTCCACTGAAAGCAAGCGCCATTTTTTTTTCCCTCTCAAAGTTTCTCAAACTTCAAAGTTGTAATTCTTTAAATTAGTCCACAGGGCTTAAAATACTTGCGTTTTAATTTGAAATCCAAATTCCACCCTGCTGTTTTGTTTGGTTCTTAATTAGTTGAGCGCGTTGTCTGGCTCTGCTTAAAACAGAGTTTCCCCATCGTCTGGAGCTACAGCGAGTTGAATAGGGAGTCCCACCCTGTTAACTCCCCAGAGGCAGAAACACGATCTGGGGGTCTCACAGGGGACTGTACCTGTCGTCGCTGGCTCACCTCACAAAATCCTGACAGATTCGGAGTTTTCCGAGCTGTTTCTCTTCTCCGAAATGGCTCTTTAACGGGCGGCAGGGCTGGCGGTCTTAAAGGGACCGTCAGCAACAAACGCGGCTCAACATGATGATAGACAGGCAGGCAGACACAGACAGACAGACAGACATGATGAATAGATACATAGAAAGATAGATTTGAACCCTGAATGGAGGGCAGGATATATATAAATCACTCAAACTAACAAATAAAATTATGACTGATCTCTCATTATTAGAAATTCTTAATCCACCTAAAAATATCTGAATTTTATAGGCAATAATTTTCCAGAAATCAATGGCAGAGAAATGTGTTTACTTTTTATCCTGGTGTTGTCTGTATTCAGTTAAGTCCTTAGGCTCAATTAAACTTGGGAATGTAACAGGGCTTAGAACTGGAAATATATGGCTTGTCCATTACATTTTCTTTTGGTATACATTAAAGATTAGAATTTATGTAGTGATTTAACTAAGTGAAGAATAGAAAAGATGCTATTTCAAATTTTCTAAAAACATTTCAGTAGAAATAAAAGAAGAGGTAGAGAGTTTTACATCTATACATAGTTGTTTGTTTGTTCACAAACTTCTAAATTGTTCTGCATGTTTATATTTTTAAAATGGTGGCCTGCAAAAGTGTTTGCTGAACAATATGCTAACTTAATAATTTATGTTATTAATAATTTGTTATTGTTATCAATGATCAATAATTAAATACAAGCAGAATCTGCACTGGAGCTTCTTATTGTTTGTGACAATTATGGTGATGATAGAATAAAAAAAAATCTGTTCAATTGATACATAACAGCAGTACCCAAATCGCCATGATGATTGTAGATGTCAGTGTACCCAGCAGGATTGCCTTGGCTTCTTCTAGGTTTCCTAAGTTCTGAAAACAAAATGAAAAAATGAAAAACTAGTACTATATGGAGACCAGTAGATTAAAGCATACTCACAGGTAGTTCTTGAGATATGACCATAAAGGTGCCTGCCTAAGTATCATTAGGTAAAGTGTCTCACCTAACGACCTCCCCCAATCCCTGCTCTCCCCAAGGAATTATTAAACAAAAGAGTAGGTTTTTAAGCATAGCATAGGATGCTGATTCCCACCTCATCAGGCTAAACACCCTCCTCATAACCTTTTGAAGAACTCCAAGGCCTTCTAGAGCGCTTGAGTGGATAGCTTCTTTGCACAGCCATATGGTACAATTCCAGAAGTGGCCGCCATTTTGTCTCACCCACAAAATGGTGGCCACATTTCTTTCACTACTACACCACAGTTTGGCCCAGGGACAAACTGATTCGTTCTGCTGCCTTAATAAGGCACGCAGAAGCTTTTCTGCAGCATTCAGAAGCTTTTGCATCCCTATGCAGACCTTGTTAAGGCAGCAAATGAAGTAGTTTTTTGGGCCACCACCATTTTGTCCCCACCCACAAGTAGGCGGGGATAAAATGGTGGCTGTGTTCAGGTTGTCACCATCCGGCCTGGGAACAAACTGCCTTAGGTTTTCTGCCTTAACAAGGTATGTAGAATGCTGCAGAAGCTTCCTGTGGTATTCAGAAGCTTCTGTAGTGGCTATGAAGTCCTTGTTAAAGCAGAAAAACAAAGCAGTTTGTATGGCAGCTGCCATTTTCTCCTTGTCCACCAGTAGGTGGACAAAAGAGGGCAGCTATCTTCAGTCGCTGCCTTGTAGTCCAAGGACACATGGTTTGCATTTCTTCCTAAACATGAGGTTTGAGGAGCTTCAAAAGGTGAGATAGGGGCAGGCCAAAGCGCTGCAATGTCCCGGCAGAGTAGGATGAGGTGGTGGGTCCTGCAGGGCCCGTGTTATCAGTCACTCTTAAGGGCGTGTAGGAAGATCCCCTCCCCAGATTAAAATATTATTTATTTTTAATATTAAAAAGAGGCAGGATAGAATATTTCCCCTACAGGAGAAAAAATCTGAACAAAAACCAGAAAACAGCCCCAGTCTTCCTGCCATAGGAAAACAACCTCAAGCAGAAGCTTGAAGAGGCTGGTCTTTAAGAATGGAGATTCTGTATCCATTCAGAAAGACTGGGCCAATCTATTCATTGCAAGCCAAAGCTGACAAGATTAGCGCAGACGAACAGCTAGTATTTGCATTTCCCCTTTTGCTTATAGAGCCAGCCATGACTCCTACATGACCCCATAGGAATCTGGCAACAACTATTAAAATATTAAAGGACACATTCTCAATCACAAAGCCCCCCAAAATGTATAAAACCCCATGTACTCTCAACCCCATTTTGTCAGCTACCCCAGAAACCTGCTGCTGTCACTAGTTTCTGGCTACCAAATAAACAGAGACCTTCTTTCCTGCAGACTACCTCCATTTTATTTCAGCATCTTTTTCCTGGCTTGGAACCAGACCGGATTTTACTTCTAGCAAGTGAATAACAACAGAGTTTCTATAGCCATCATAACCTTAAAACATGATCACATATAATTTTGCGGCATCTGTTATCATCTTCCATATCTCAAGGACTACCTGTATATATCATACAGTGCCCCTAGGGCCCATGTGAATAAATTTTTAGAAGATACAAAAATAGTGAATTAGCTGTATGGTGACTAAAACTTTGTTCAGAGGTATATCCAATTGGGAAAGAAAAAGGCAAAAATGAGTGGAATTGGTGCAGAGAACAAAATGTTATCTTAGAATACATGTACTTTTCACTGATGGCCAAATACAGCTTCAAGGTTCATGCCTTGGTGTGCTAGATCCCAATTAAGCAACCGAGACAAGAAAAATCATTTAATTTACATTTTATTTGAAAACTTTCAATTAAAAAGGATTCACTAAGAAAAAGGAAACTGGAACAAAGGCTTTTTACTTTTTATTTTTATTTACATTATGCTTTGCATAACAAAGAAACTTTAAAGTAAAAGTTGATTGGATTAGGAAAATTCATCTGTCCAGTTACCTCATGAAAAATTAGACAGCCAATAATATGTACCATGTTTTCCCGAAAATAAGATCCTGTTTTATATTTTTTTTTTGAACCCTGAAATAAGCGTTTGGCCTTATTGCCATGTGTTCAAAAGCCCAATTGGGCTTATTATCAGGGGATGTCTTATTTTGGGGGAAACAGGATAAGAGTAAGGAATGAAAGGAGCTTTGCATTCTGAATAAAAGTAAAAGAAATATTTGCACAGGAAAAATGTAAAAGATACATTCATTGTGCTTTCCCAGCGCTGGGCTCGAATGCTTCCAACTATATCTGAAAGACCATAGACTCCTTAAAAAAAATCAAAATCCATAGGCAATATCCCTAATACTGGACTTTCTCAGGCACTGGGTGATAGACCCTTACGATAAGACAACCACCCAATTTGAAGCAGATTCTCACAACATGACAGTGATGTTAGTATGGAAAGTAGACTCTACAACAATTGCAGATGTCTATTTTCCCTGCAACATATGCAGATGTCTATTTTGCCAACAGCATAATCACAGACCCAGCAAGTACAAACATAGGATTAGAGGCGCCTTTACATACTCTTCCTCCAATGTGATACAGGTAGTCCTTACTTATAAGTTGCAAATTGTGGTGGTAGTTAAGGAAGGTATCCACACGATCATTTCATTTAACAATCACAATCCACACTCTCCATTGTGGTCATGAAGTGACTGTGTAGATTGTTAAGCGGAACATGGGTTGCCTCAGAGGGGGAAGGCCTGAGAGTACTAGTGAAGTCCTAGGTACACTCCAGCACTTCCCCAATTCACTCACACTTACCCCAGAGATTATTTCCAAAGATTGTGTTTAGGAAGGAGATTTGGTGCTCTACTCCTCAGCCTTCCTGTAGAATATGGAGGTGGAACTCATAAATCCCTTTGTTTAGCGGTCATAATTTTGAACAATTGTAAATTGAGAACTATCTACATGCAATCATGTGCCAGTGATGCCCCTCTGGATTCTATCTAGAACAAATAGAAAACTTTGCATAAAAGAATTAATATACATAAGGTTAAAACGAGGAGTCAAAATAGGAACAAAATGATATCAAAGTATTTCAGTATGCTAGAACACCATTTTGCAATTCTCAGAGTTACCATTTTGGGGGGAAAAACAGTCTTTAACAGCAAGATATTTCTGAACTAATAAACAGCAAAAGATTTCAAATTGTTTCAAAAGACTTCAACAAACGTAATTAACACATCACAAAAGTTAATTGATAAAATATGTAATGTTTCAACTATAGCATTACTAATCTGTCTCTTGCTCCATTACCTTCCCACTCCTGTTCATTTTAGTTTAAGTCCTATCTCAGTTTAGCCACTGATGAACTAGGATGCAGCTCAGTCTATGCATCTGTTGAAGTGAGTTGCATTTCATAAAACCTATGCCTTTCAATGAAATATATTAGTCAGAAAAGGTGCTACCAGACTTCTCCTGATTTTTGATATCACAATACAGCTAATTAATATTAGTCACCTCATTCAGGCCTGTTTTGAAATTGCTATTACAATGTCATGCTAAGTAAGACTTGTTCATTCTGGCTTTAAAAGCCCATACAATTGACCAATGCCACTATTTGATAGCTTGTTCTTGAGTCTTTTTGCCAGTAGGAGCAGCTAAATAAACATGAAAACTACTCCTGTTTTGGTGTGATAGCTTAGCTTTGATGTATTCAGTAGATTCAGAGCTGCTGCAGCTTTCCAAGGCAGAATTTCTATCAACCAGTTATGAAGATGAGTTATGGGACATTGCTGGGGAAAACCCAAGGCAGTGTGCCTATGCTTATTGGTTTCTCTTTTCTCTTCTAGGAGCATCAGAGAGAAGAGATTCCATCTTCGGAATTCAGGCTTCTCTGCTTCCCCCATGCCCCTTAAACTCATTTACTTTATGAATCAAAGGGATGCTGTTAAGTAATAAATTTAGATAATAAAAGGTATTTTTCCATAGATATTTTACTCATCAAATTTTTAGTTTCAATAAACACAATACCACAGCTTCTTAAGTATTTTAATTTGTTTAGAAAAAAATCTCTCCCTTGAAATAATTATCAGCATTTGCATTTCACATTTTAAAAGTTACATGCTAGAAATAGCCAAAAACTCTCTTGATATGTTAATTAATTTTGATTACATTAAGAGTAGCAACAAACCTATTAATAAATGTGAACATGTCAACATGTTGTGATTTTCATGGAAGAGTGTGTTTTTTCTATATTGCTTGATTGCTTATTTCATATCTGTAGGGGATTACATCCAGAAATAGTTTTCCTTTTGTACATGAAAAGGAATTCAAAATTTACTTTAATATATAAAAAAATTAATAAAACTAAAATTAATAATGCTTGCAAAACTGAAAGATATTGGGTTTTCATACAAGTAAACTAGCTGAATGTGTAACCTCAGCAATCTTATTCAGAATGCTGCCACAATGACATATTATACAGTTAATATATGCATTCTGGCAGCATTCTGAATAAGATTGCTATCCATTCCTCCCCTTGCACAACATCATTTAAAAGAATTGGCTCCTGGCAACCGGTTATATTGTTTTCCATATGATGATATAGACCATGGCTGCTGGTCACTGCATTCATAGCTGCAAATGTGAAGAGTTACCTCTTGCAGATATGTAGTAAATTATATTCTGAGGATAAAATTGAGGGTGAAGAATCCCTCAGTATTTTTAAAAAGAAATGTTGTAAAATGAATACAATTAATTATATTAATTAATAGTAGCTAAGATAATCTATATCAGGGGTGTCAAGCACAAGTCCCACGAGCTGGAAGCGATCCACGATATGGTTGGATCCAGCCCGCAGAGACATCCTGGAAAATATAAACATGGCTTCGGCCTGGTCTACCCAATGCAAAGAGGAAACATCGGGCTAGCGTGGCTCCAGCCCAGTCTATCCAATGTGAAGAGGAAACATGCCAGCAGTTTGGGGAGTGGCATCAAGCTGGCCAAGCCCACCCAGTTGGCCACACTTGCCCAGCCCCCCAAGGTCAACCAGAGTCCTGATGTGGCCCTCAATGAAATTGAGTTTGACACCCCTGAGCTACATCAACAGAAATATTTTTAAAATCATCATAATAGCAACATTAAAATAAAAAGTGTCTTTTCTCGCGTTTACAATTGGGCAGAAGACACAGAAGTACAGCCAGCCAGACAAACAGGTTTAAAAACAGTTTTATCCAATGGGCTGTCAGACTCCTAAATACAACTACAATTACTATGCATATATGGAAACATATGACTGGTTTCTCCCTAATTACTTGTATAAGGACCATTTCTTATATTATTCATGTTGTTTTGTGTTTTGTTATGAATTGCACCAGTAGAGGCTAAATCAATTTGGTTGTATAAATGTACAACGACAATAAAGGTTGTTGTTATTAAAAAGAACAAGGAAACAACACGAGTATTATGAAACAGAATCTGTACCCATAGGTACATATTTAAGCTTCAATGATAATAGTAAATGATTAGGACTGGCAGATGTGTGGCAGATTTAAGTAACATTATCATACATAGTTGGAAGGAAATATAAGATAAATTATAATTTTGATCTAAATTCTGATTAGGCTTTTTTAATGTGATGACAATTTTAAATTAATTTATCAATGAGAGGATCCAATGGAACAGAATATTCATAACTTGAGGTTGAATTGTGGAGTTCTCGGTACTCTCTAAACTTGGTTGTTGTTTGCAGATGTTTCATTATCTAACTATGTAACAGCATCAGTGCTAATGAATGTAGGGTTTGCTCTCTACTTGCATAAGATGCTTGTCCTACTAGTGTTGAGGAGGTTATGGTTTTCTTCTTGGTTGTTTCTTGATTAGGGTATTATTTTCTGCTTGTTAGCTGGGTAATAAGCAGGATTGATGTCCTGTCCAGAGTGGAGGGCATGCCACTATATATAAATGAAAGCAAACCATACGTTGACTAGCACTGATTATGCTATCTAATTAGATAAATAAAACGTCTGCAAGCAAACAACTAAGCTCAAAGAGTACCAAGGATGTCCTTGCTTCCAAAGCCCATAATAAATTAAGTCTCTGTAGAGCTAGTAAGTCATAATGTGGCTTAATTCTTTTAAGTTAAGTGTCTATCCATTATGAAGTAATATCTTAGAACCTGGGTATTATGGCTTGTTCAATAAATAATGATTAAACACTGCCTTATTCATAATAAAATTTGTTTAGTTTTGATAGTATTTCTCAATCCTCTGACATCCTCAAAATTTGATGGATCCTTTGCTCAGGGCTTCTGGACTCTTCTTTGCAATCTAGATTTTAGTCAGAGGTTTGTCTCTTAATCTTTTGCTCCTTTTGCAGAATGCTCCAATGGCACTCAGCCTCTTAGTCTTAGAACATATTCTCCTGCTGTTTTTTTTTTAACTGCATCACAAGGTTTAATCAGCAAGTGAGATTTGAACCAATGCTGTACCCTCTTCTTTAAGCACAAATACATTCTCTGCTTCACTTTTCTGAAACTGCCTTTAACACTTTATTAAATTGACTACTTTTATTAATACCACGTTCTGCTGAATACTATCCCTCAACATATCAACTCTACTATAATGGTAACAGACTGCTGTTTTCAACTCCCAACTCCCACATCCCATTTCCTTTCCCTCCTACTCTTATTTTGTGGATATTAGTAGAATACAATATTTGCAAGAAATGTCGGTAAAATATTTATGAAAATTATTTTCCAAGCATTCTATTGCTACGCTAATAATTTTATCTATGAAAAAGGACTCATTTCAGTCAGGGATGTTGCATTAATCTATAATTTGCTAGGCACTTCTGAAATAGGCCAGAATGAAGCCCTAGCTCATGGGTCAGCACCTTAAATCCTCAAAAGAGCCACAAAAGTCCTAATTGTTCAATTCTGGAGCCAACCAGAAGTCCAGATGTCTGGTTCCCCCACCATAGAGTCTCCTAGTGTGGTGTCCTTTTTCTTGTCCTAACCAAAAGCCCTATCAATTGTGGAGCCGACTGGAAAACCTGCCTCTTGCCATAGAGTCTCCTCCTGGCAAGCCACGCTTGCGCCACAAAACTGGAAGCTCCTCTCGAAATTGTGGCCCGACCAGCAACAGAGAGCCACATGCGGTTCCAGAGCTGCGGGTTGCTAACCCCTGTCCTAGCTGAATCTGAAAATTTAAGAGGCAATCTTCAGAAGATGTAGGAGAGGAATTTGCCATTCCAAAAGTCTTGTTTCAGTTTCCCCTCAAATATTATATGTTCACATGAATTGTCCAATAACTAAATGTGCTGCAATAAAACATACAGTACTTTATATCAGGGGTGAAATCCATCAGGTTCTGACAGGTTCTGGAGAACCAGTAGTGGAAATTTTGAGTATTTTGGAGAACCGGCAAATACCATCTCTGGCTGGCCCCAGAGTGGGGTGGGAATGGAGATTTTGCAATATCTTTCCCCCAAGAGTGGGGTGGGAATGGAGATTTTGCAGTATCCTTCCCCTGCCACGCCCACCAAGCCATGCCCACAGAACTGGTAGTAAAAAAATTTGGATTTCACCACTGCTTTATGTTTCAAAGTATGACATGCTATATTGAAATTTCCTTGGCTGTAAAAGTTTAGACGGATTCTCTTTAAAGTTTTCATTTTATCTCTTATAGGAATGAAGCAACTATTATCTCAGGGAGAAGGCTGGCTGCACAAGTCTGTGAGGAAATACAAAGAGATATTGGATCATGGCTTACCCTTGGCCACAAGAGACCTCATCTCACTGTTGTTTTAGTAGGCGAAAACCCAGCTAGTCATACTTATGTAAGAAATAAAGTAAAAGCAGCAGCAGCCGTAGGTATGACTTTTTTTTTTTATAAAAAAAAGGGTTTGTATATTGCCAACCCAGGTTGTTTATAATATATACAATATTTTACTTGCGTACAATTTTATTTTTTTTGAATAGTGAGGCTTCAGTGGATGTGGCAATGATGCAAACCAGGAGAGCCAACACACCTATTCAGGGACAATATTTTCATAAGATTTGAGTGAGGTAGGACAAGATTGATATCAGCCTTACCAAGAACAACAGAGAGGAAACATGGCCCAGTGGAGCTTATTCTACTTTATTGTAAGGCTACATTAATAGAATCTTGCAAGGCTAAAACTTGTGCCATCTCCTTTGCCACCTGAGAATTGGGAGGGTGGGGAGATTTCCTTTCTAAGCCTCTTTTTCTGTCCGTTATCTGTGTCCTAGACAACATCTCTCTGCAGGTCTCCCAAAGTCATTCCTATGTACCATTACAGTATGATGCCTATTTTATTATTTATTTATTTATTAATAAAATTTATAGCCTGCCCATCTTATCTCAAAGTAACTCTGGGCTGTTTACAATAATAAAAAATAAGAGCTATATAAACTAAAATCATACGTAAGTTAATACAAAAGCCAAGCACTATGGTCCAATTAAAAAATGGGGAAGGGAGGAGCGAGAGGTGGATTTGTTGTTAATTGATCAACCACATTCACTGTGATGCTTCCCATTGGAGCCCCAAGCTAACAAACAGAGATAGCTCTTTAGGATCTTCTGGAAGGTCACACTAGAGGGCAAGATGTTTCACAGGTCAGGCGCAATGGCAGAGAAGCCCCTTCTGGACCCAGCCAGAATAATCAGGCTGACGGGATCTGCAGCATGCTTCCTCTGCCAGCATGAGTGGGATCGGCCAATCCCAGTGGAATTAGATGGTCTCTCAAGTAGCCTACTCATTTATTGATGTCTAAATTCATGTATTTCTCAAAAAGGCACCCAATCAGGATCGCAATGATGTCAACATTTTAAACATGTCATGACATCACAATTCAAGGTTTGAATTGTGTTTCAATTTCACAGGGAAGTTTGTAAAGTGTCCTAGGAAAACCATTTCTTTAATTTTCAGTAAATTGGGTTTCAGAAAAGAGATTCAACAGTTCCACTTGCCTACATATGTCATTGATAGTTAAGCAGTGTATGCATTTGTTTTACCTGTTTTAGAAGCTGCAGCAAAGATAAATAACAGTGCCATTAAATGTGGAAGTACATAATTTGATTTGTGTAGCAAATTTTGCAAGAGACAAAATGCAAACCATCGTTGCTAAGGACATTTCTTTTGTGGATTGTTTTAGGCATTTGTAGTGAAATAATACTGAGACCCAAGGAAATTTCTCAAGAAGAACTTTTAGATCTCACTGGCAAATTAAACAAGAATTCAAGAGTCAGTGGCATATTAATCCAGTTACCTTTGCCAGGTAATGAATTCTGTTTCATATGGAGTCAGAAAATAAAATGACTGAGAATATATGAGAAAAATGCAGTTAAACTAGTACCTCTGTTCTGGTACAAGGGATTTATGAATAATCAACTTCCTTAGGTCATTGTTGTCTTTATTAATATTTATTTTTCTAATGATTTTTTTCTAAATATTTGTTATTTCTATTACAATCCTTAGTCCTTTACAAGCGTAGCTGAAATCTGATTGCCAAATCGCCATATATTTTACCAGTAGGACATCATTGCAGGTGGCAAGAGATCAGTTCTGTCCTTTCCAAAAATGTTCCCAAAATTAGCAGTAGC
This sequence comes from Ptyas mucosa, assembly GCA_012654045.1. NCBI lineage: Eukaryota > Metazoa > Chordata > Lepidosauria > Squamata > Colubridae > Ptyas > Ptyas mucosa. The sequence goes on along the minus strand of WNWU01013599.1, from coordinate 543,454 downwards.
TCCAGAGAAAGTTCAGCTTTAAGTTGCCATGAATGAAGCTGAGAGAATCATAAAGACGAAAGTCTTCCCAAATAACTTTTATTTAAGGCCATAAAGGGCTTTCCTGGCAATAACCAGCTCTTTTGGAAAGAAAATGGCAAAGACCAAAAGAATGGCTTCCAACTTTCTTTGGTACAAATGTACATAAAAATCCAACACATAGTGAAAAATTAACAATTGTCTATATTACTTCTGCAATTCCATATAATTCTAATCATCAAATCCCAAAATCAAATTTTCATTTCTCTAATTTTTTCACAACAAGTCCAAAATTGACTTCTAAGTACAGTAGAAATAAAACTGCTTTTCTTTTCTTTAATCAAAGCTGTCAATTTTGCCATTTTGCCACTTTTGCCATCAGTCTAACCATTCATTCTATATACGGAAAGTACTTCCACCTTCTTGGATATAGGAGTCTTGTTGTGGTTATTGTACATAAAATAATTTTTCATTCCCAATTGCACATGGACATTTGGAGAGCCACTCCATTATCAGTCATTATCTGGTAGGGGTATAGAAAAATAATTTGAGTGCCATCAGTATATTGGTAACACTCAGCTTAAAATTCCTAATATTTAGCGGTATCATGTAGATAGTGAAATGTACAGAATTGGAGAATTGATTTAGGTCATGCAATTGTCCATTTCATAGAATCAGGACTAGAAGGGACCTGAGAATTAGGAGACTATTCCATCCTGGACCAATGGCTGGCCAATCTTTTCTTGAGGACCTCCAGTGATGGAGCACTCAAATTGTAAAAGGCAAACTGCACCATTGATTAATTGTTCTTCGGGTCAGGAAATTTCTTTTTTACTTCCGGGTTGGAGGTCTCTTTAACAAGTTAACACCATTTACTTCTTGTCCTGCCCTCAGGTGCTTTGGAGAATAAATTGACCCTCTCTTCTCTGTGATAGTCTCTCAAATACTGGTAAATAGCTTCTATCATTTCACTTCTAATCCTTCTCTTTGTTGTTCTAGACCTTAAACACTCAAAGAGCCATTTGGACCATTTTCACACAGAAAAGAAAACACCGGAAGCCACAAAACCTGGGTGGGCGTGGCCAACTCAACATCACTCATTTCCACCAGTCACATGACTCCCGCTCTGTGTCTATCTATGTCTCTCTTTCTCCCCCTCTCTCTTTATCTCTCTGTCTCTTTTCAGCCAGGCGAAGAGTGACTGGGAGGGGAGGGCAAGGGACGGGCCCAGCCAATAGTGATATCACCTTACAGGGAGCCATAGCAGAGGACCCAAAGAGCTGCATGCGGCTCCGGAGTCGTAGGTTGCTGACACCTGGACTAGACATACTAAGTTCCCGTAACTGTTCATCATATGGTTTAGTTTCTAGACTCCTGATCATCTTTATTGCTCTTCTTTGCAGTCTTTCTAGGACTCAGCATCTTTTTTGTATCATAGTGATCAAAACTGGATACAGTGTTCCAAGTGTGATCTCACCAGTGCAATATAAACTCATACTATAATTCCATGTGATTTTGATACTATCCCTTTGTTGATGCAGCCAAGGTCTGCATTAGCTTTTTTGGCTGCTGTAGCACACTACTGGCTCATACTAGGATATTAAATCCCCCTCACAGTTACAGTTGTTGATCCAGATACTGCCTGTTCTGTACCTGTGTATTTGCCTAAGGACAGGACTTTGAGGAACTAATCAAATTCGCAGCCAATACCAAGCTTGGGAGTGGGGTGGAGGGTAATTGCCAATGCTTTGGAAGATAAAGATTCAGAAGGATCTTGACAGACTTGAGCATTGATACAAGTCAAGAGGCTTCGGAATCTTTATCTTCCAAAGCATTGGCAATCCCCATCCCCAACCCTGCTTGGTATTGGTTGCAAATTTGATGAGTTGCCCTTCTATCTTCTCTTCTAGATCATTTATGAAGATATTGAAGGTCACTGGGCCCAAGAGAGAACTTTGAAGTGTTCCACTGCATGCTCCCCACGATGTAGATGTAATTTCATTGAGGACTACGTGCTGGGTGCAGTTGTTCAGCCAACTGCAAATCCTTCTGGTGGTGGTACTGTCTATCCCATGTTGTTCTATCCCTCTAAGAAGTAGGATAGAGATCGTTTTTTATCAAATCCAAGTAAGCTATATCTGCAGCATTTCCCTGATTCACTAATTTAATCACTTTATCAAAAGAAGCAATGAGGTTTGTCTGGTATGATCTGTTTTTAACAAACACATGTTGGTTTCTAGTGGTCACTTGGTTCATTTTTAGATGCTCACAAATCTGCTGCTTGATTATCTTTTTCACAATTTTCACAGGTATTGATATCAAACTGAATGTTTGTAGTTTCCTGGATCCACTTTTTTTCCATCTTGAAGACAAACCATATCAGCTCTTTTCCAATGCTCTGGTAGTTTCCCTGCATGCCAGAGTTCTGAAAGATTTTGTTCAGTGGTTCCATCTGCCAGCTCCTTCAGTACCCTGGGATGTAAACCATCTGGTCCTGGTTATTTAAACTCTTCTAAAGTGAATAGGTATTCTTCTACCAATTTCTTATCCATTTTCACCAACATTCCTGTTCTGTTTTCTCTCTATGCTGTTTTTGATAGGTTGGGCTATTTTTTTTCTTTTGCATAAAGACAGGTGCAAACAGGGAGTTAAGCAGTTGTACTTTCTCTTTGCTCCCTATTATTTTCTTGCAATTTTCTCCCACTAGTGGACCTATCATTTCCTTGACTTTTTTTTTTGTTCCTTTCCCATTGAAAGAAACTTTTTCCTTATTTTTGACATTTGTTGCAAATCTTCATTCTGAACTTTAACCTTTATGACTCCATTCCCGCAGATTCAGGCTATTTGCTGGTATTCTGTTCTAGTTACATGTCCCTGTTTCCATTTTTTATACTTTTTTGTCCCTCAGCTTGTCAGAAACCTCTTGTGCAACCATGTTGATCTCATCTGAGTTATTTTGTTTTTCTTCCTCTGATATTGCTTTTGTTTGGGCCTTTAGTATTTCAATTTTTAGAGTTTCTCATGCATCCTGAACTGTTTTTCCTTCTAGGATTGCCATTCATGGATTCCTTCCTAATTTCTCTCTTATTTTATTAAAATCAGACCTCTTAGCATCTAAAACACTGGTCTGACTCTGCCCTTATTATGGTGAATTCTAGTATGAACTCCCTGCCCTAACATCCCTCAAATTTCTACTCCTGTGATCATTTTATCACAATTAGTTAAGATTAAGTCCAGAGAAGCTGATTGTTTGGTCTCCCCTTTGTAGGTGACAAAGTTGTCAGCTAGGCATATCAGGAACCAATTCGATCTCTCACTACTTGCAGAGTTTGTTTCCCAATTGATATCAGGTAGTTAAAGTCCCCCATTGCTACAATGGACTGTTTCCTGCACACTTCCGCTAACTGATTAGCAAAGGATTGTTCTATTTTCTCCATCTGGTTAATAGTACATGTCTGTAGTACATGCCTATGGCAACGTCATTTCTTTTTCCTCTAATATTTACCCAAATTTAAGAAGATTTTCTTCTCTAGTATTCTGTATTTCTGTAGAGGTCTAGTAATTGTTTTCCCCATATGTTGACTTCGTTCTGCTTCTTTTGAACAATTTATATCCTTCTAGTAGTATGTTCCAATCATGGATTCCCTCCCATTAAGTTTCAGTAAAAGCAATAATATCATACCTACCCTCATATATTCAAACTTCAAGTTCTCACTATTTGTTACCCAAACTCTGAGCATTAGTATATAGGCACCTGAGCCTTTTATGGCTGATCTTCCATTTGTTTTCTACATCTCCTATTTTATACCTAAGTTCCCAGTACTTTTCACCACTCCCTTTCTCATTGTCTGATTGGTTGTCTTGGGGATTATGCTTAAAGATTGGTCTTCCTCCCCTTCCAGTTTTTTTTTAAGCCGTTTGGATGATCCAAGCCAATTATTTGCCATAACATTTTTCCTGGTTCTTATGGGATGCAGCCCATCTTGTCAGGAGTTCTTCCTATACGTAATGTAAACTATGGTCCAAAATCCAAAGTTCTTTCATTGACACCATCTCTTAAGCCAGTGGTTTACTTCTACAATCCTTCATTCCCTTGTTGGGTGTGGACCTTCCGTTGAAGATGAAAACATTACCTGTGCTTCCAAATGTCTTGCTTTTCTGCCTTGAAATTGTTCTCAGGCTCATAATTGCATAATTAGGGGGATAATTATTGGTGGGCTTGATTATTATAGTAAGCCTCTCTGTCACATCTTTAATCCTTGCACCTGGGAGACAACCCACCAACATTATAGTTTGGTTTACAGATGGTTCTGTTCCTTTGAGTACTGAGTCATAGATCATTAATCCATCCATGCCTTTATTTTGTAGAAGGGTGTGTGTGAGTCTAAACTGTTTTATTTCCAGTCACTGAATCACTTGACAAACACACTTCTCCATGTGTCTACATGTTTATTTTCATTACAAAATGGCAGGAACAGCCTCTTCAAATTTTTTAAACTTTGAATTACATGCTGCCATTGCCTTTCCTGTTTCTTGATAGTTATTTCTTCTTTGTTGTGTTCAGTTTGGATTCAGACTTCTGCTTTTACTCATTCATTATGTCCATTATGTTCACTAATGAATCTTGGAACGACTGGTTTCAGAGTGGCTAGCCTTATCTATAGATTCTTCAGTTTTTCTTCATGTAATTCAATTAATTTACATTTGATGCAGATGGGCAGGAATACAAAAATATTGGATGTAAATACAGTGCTAGCCTCTTTTCCCATGGCTTTGTTATTTTTCATACAAATGAAAGAAAAGTGAAACATGTAGAAAAAACGAGATATACAAAAATTATCACCATGTCAGTTAATACTTAGTTGGGTAACCTTTAGCATGAATTACAGCCTTACAACGTCTTCCCATGGAGTGGGAGTCTTTTAGTTCTGCAGCTATTATAATGTGAAACCAAGTTTGAATGATTGCTTCTATTAACTGGGTTTTATTGCTGGGTCGCTTCTGACTAACAAGTTTCTTTAGTCGGCTCCATAGATTTTCAGTTGAGTTAAGGCCATTCCAGCAGTGGAATATGATTATCTTGAAACTTCAAAAAAAAGTGGTGTTATTAGCCATCAAACCTCAAAAATACACTTTTCCCAAAAGGTTTCCACAATTTTGGCCATTACTGTATCTGTGTCAAAGAGTTAATTCTGCAACATTGTTTCTGACTTTTAAAAAAAAGCTTTTTGATAAAAATTAGTCTTTTGCTCCCTCTTGTGATTAATGTTGAAATTACACTTCAATATAACGAAGCAAACAGCCTTCTGATAAAAATTATTTTTTTGCCCTAAATCATGTAGCATTCTATTAAAAATTGATCTTTTTCTCAGATTAGCCTTTTGCTCCCTCTTGTAGTTAATGTTGAAATAATACTTATATACAATGGAGAAGGGAAAATTAGGTTTCTTCTCTGTCTCCTCTGTTCATAGTTTACAATCCTCAAAAAATTGCAACTTTGCTTTGTAATTAATGTGAACAAAGCCTTGTTTTGTTAGTGTAAATACAGTTTACTTTTTTCAAAAATTTGCAGTCTTACTTTACAGTTAGTATCTAAAAAATAAAAAATAAATAAAATGTAGTCTGAAAATCAAAGAACCATTCAGTTCATAAGAAGAGAAAATGTATAGGCATAAATTTGCAGTTCGTATAAAACAAGAGGTTGGAAGATAAATCCACCTGCTATAATGCTTGTCTCTTCAGCATAACAAATGGAAGGGTAGATTATATGTGAAAAAAGTATCTTTTTAAATTGCAAAAAACAACTAAGCGACAAAGCAACTCAAGGTGATTTCAATTTAGTATTTGTCGGTTTTTATTGAGGAATTTTTGGGGGTGGAGGAAAGCAAAAAGAGAACAAAGAGAGTCCTGATAGCTTCATGTCTCAGCTGAACTCACCCAAGTAAAACTTTCATTTTCCACAAAGTCTTATCTTCTCTCCAAGTCCAGTCTTTTCTCCATTCACACCATTTCCTGTGGGTCTTCTGAGCTTGTTTGAGGATGTTGCGGCTTTTAATCCATTCATGCTGCAGGAAGTGCCTAGCATTCCTGGTACCAGTCCCTCTACAACATCTGAATTGCAACTGTTTCCAAATAACATCTGAAACCTTTCTAAGAAATAGAAATGGAATCACTATAAAGCAGGAACATATATTACCAAACTTCCCAGGTGATCCAGAAGGAAGATGTGATTGTCAGTGGTATCGAAACTTGCTGAAGAACCACTACCAATTCCCTATGTTAATCTTCAGTCATCATCCAGCAAGCCAACCAAGGAAGTCTTAGCTCCATTGCCCTCAATAAGACAATTTGAAATGTTTCAAGATACAATAATCTGTCTAAAAATATCTGTAGAGAAACTATTCATCTGTTTCCAGAAGATTAAGGACTGATTTGTAGCCAATGGATTTAAAGCAGGCTTCTTAAGACGAGATCTTATAATTGTATCTTTTAAACATTATACTCAGTTAAAAATTAAATTCATTTTGTCCCTTTTTCCTTCCCCAAATTATAGCTGGTATAGATGCTACTTTCAAATATTGATTATACAATTACATTGCACAAACTTATATTAGTGGAGTTTACACAATTTTTGAAACAAACTGTTCCACCAATTATAAGAACCAAACCTGGTCTTTGTAGTGTGTTCTCATCATAAATATATACATTTGAATGATTGTAATACAGAAAGGAGCTCTTGCAATCTTGCAACATGTTCTAGGCATTAGCAAATTCAAAAAATGGAGAGAAATATTTCATTGTGCTTGACATTAATTGAGGATGTCATTTTAGTGTTCCAGAATAATAAGGATGGGAAATTGGATTGAAAACAGATTTGCGATGATTTAACACATTTCTAAAAATGAATTTTTTGAGGTCACCTTTATTGTCCCTAGAAGCACAGAATCTCTTATCAATTAACCTATTAGAAATGAGTAATTTGAATTGTGTGTTGCGTTTTTAAGCTAATGCATCCTAAAAATAGAATTCAAAGCACATGATCCATATCAAAAGAAATATCAACTTATGATAATACCAGTATGTGAGAGGGATCTTGACGTGAAATAGTACTTTACAAAGTACTTTACCGCTTTACAAAGCCTTAATAAGACTACACTTGGAATACTGCATCCAATTTTAGTCATCACCAAAAAAAAAAAAAAAAATTGAGACAATGGAAGAGTGCAGAGAAGAGCTACAAGGACGGTTAGGGGGCTAAAGGCTAAAACCTATGAAGAACGGCTGCAGGAATTGGATATGTCTCTAAACTAATGAAAAAAATAACCAGGAGAGATACGATGGCACTGTTCCAATATTTGAAGGGCTACCATAAAAATGAAGTATTTTCCAAAGCACCAGAAGGCAAGACAAGAAACAGTGGATGGAAATTAATCAAGGAGAGAACCAACCTAGAACTAAGGAGATATGTCCTAATGGTGAAAGCAATTAACCAGTGGAACGGATTGCCTCAGAAGTTGTGGTGCCCCATCGATGGAGGCTTTTAAGAAGAAACTGGACAGCCACTTGTCTGAAATGATATAGGGCAGTGATGGCTAACCTTTTTGCCATCGCATGCCAAAAGTGGGGGGAGCACGGTTGGGTCACACGCACGCATGCCCACATCCATAATTCTATGCGCCTTGCCCCTCCATGTTCCCCCCACTTTTGGCACGCAATGGCACGGTGGGCCCAATAGGCCTGTTTTTTGCTCTCCCCAGGCTCCAGAGCCTTTCTAGGAGCCTGGGGAGGGGGAAAACGGCCTTCCCCACCCCCCCAGAGGCGCTCCGGAGGCCAGAAACAGTGTGTTTCCTGATTTCTGGTGGGCCCAGAAGGCCCCAAAATCCGCTGGCCGGCGCACGCATGCGTGCCGAAGCTGACCTTGTGAAGTAGGATTTGTTTCAATAGTCAGCATAGCCATATCACTATAGATACAATACATTGCACCCCCCTTTAGTCCCCTTTCCTGGAGAGATGGGCAAAAAACAACCAGAACAGCACTTTTCCTAACTCAGAATCCCCAATAAAAAGATGACATCTTAAGGGCTTTTAGTTAACAGTGCCATGCAAGTCATATATGTGTGTGTGTGTGTGTGTGTG
>WNWU01013599.1:485247-534900 GCA_012654045.1 Ptyas mucosa | reverse complement strand
AAACAGATATGTACGTACGTATGTATGTGTGTGTGTGTGTGTGTGTGTGTGTGTGTGTATATATATATATATATATATTTACATTTTTCGAAGAATAACACTAGATTGCTTATACTTTATTAAAGCAGTTTAAAATTGTTTCTCTCTCGAGAGAAGAAACAGAACATTTGCCATGTCTTTTGATTCAGAAATTCTTGTGAATAGAATAACTTTTTCCTACATACCAGAAAATTAAAGACATCCTCTTTGATAGAGCAAGGAGGAATTTCTAACATGTCCTGTGGAAAAGTTTGACCATTACAGGGGAAATGGCTTCTCGCAGGTGGTATTTTTTTATTGAGTAAAATTAAGTGCATATTTTCCACCCATCCCCACTGAATTAAATTAAGATGTGACCAGTCAGTGGAATGAAAATCAGGAGTCCCATTATAGACGCTTAGCGCTTCATATGAAATTACCTCCTTATATTTACATTTACCTTTAAAAACTGGTACAATACATTGAACAAGATAAATAACAACTATTAGGCTAACTGTATTTTAAAATTAGAACTAAATGTAGAAAAATTCTTTTTTTTCCAGATCACATTGATGAAAGGACTGTGTGCAACAGTGTTGCTCCTGAAAAGGATGTGGATGGATTCCATATTTTCAATATTGGGCGATTGTGCCTTGACCAGCCCTCCATTATACCTGCCACTGCTGCTGCAGTTTGGGAAATAATAAAGAGAACTGGTAACTGAATCAAGTGTTTTAAGGAAATGGGGGTTAAATGCATTCTGAAAATTTCTCTGAGAAGAAGAAGTATAAGCTTAAACTATAAAGTACCAGAGCACCATACTTTCAAATAGTTTCAGTACTAAAATAGGTTTCTTTTAAAATTTGATCCGTGCTATCAGGGTTCCAACCTAATAAAAGCAGGAACCTCAAGCCATCTTTTTTTAAAAAAAATTCAGTTGTTTATTAGGAGCGCCATGTCAGCATGAACCAAGTGAAGCCATCTCTGACTTCACCCAGTTTGTGCCTAGCCTCTGACCCTGTTCCCACCCACCCACCCAAGGTGTGTTACCAGTCACATTCCCCAACGAAACAATTTTGCAGGTTGTAGGAGTTACTCCAGCCGTTGTGGATCTCCGTGGAGATGGCCTTGACTTTGGCCAGCTAGGATGTGTTTTGTTTTGACTGAGGTGCGAATTCCTCGGTGCAGCTGCAAGGCATGGTTTCCTATCCCCCTGCCCATGGCAACCCGGGAGCAGGTCAGGAAAGCTTCGCTAGTTGACACTAATACTATCGTATCTAGACTGCAGTCTTGAAAATTTAAACTCATTCAGAATTGTTAGATATTCCCTGATCATGTTTCTATCAATCTAAAATTTTATTCTTGCCCTTTTATTCTCCTCTTTTGATTGCCTGATGGAACTCTCTTGTTAGAAAAGTCAGTATAAGTTGAATAGCTCTTCCTGTTCTTTTTTACTTGTTGCTGTTTTTATTGGGCAGCCCCAGAGGTGGTATTCAGCTGGTTCAGACCGGTTCAGACAAACGGAAATTTTAACTGGTTCGCTGAACCAGCAAATACCATCTCTGGCTGACCCAACCCCCGCCCACCTGGTCACCGCTCACTCCGCCTGCCTGTTCGCCCCACCCACACCCACTCCGCCCTATATATGTTGCCTTTGCCATATGGCCCAGTTAATTGCCTTGCCTCCGCGCCTCACCTACTCTGCTCACCAAAGGTAAGCATGCTGCCCGCTCACTATTCACCTTAACCCGGGTTGGGGAACACGCCATTCCCTGGCTGTGGCCTTCCCAGGCTCACATGCGGCCTGCTCGCCCTCCACCTCGCCACCTTCGTCTGCACCTTGGTGGAGGGTTCACGGCGAGGCTTGGCCACCTTTCACGAGAAGTCTCCAGCCATCTCTCCAGCGCAGCAGGCCATTCTCCTGGCTTAGTCTGGCCGCGAGCAGCACTGGCAAGCAATGAGGTGCGCGTGCACGGTCAGTGCAGAGAACAGGGCAGTGACAGCAGTGACAGGACTTGAGGCCTCTTTTTTAGCCTGTGGTCTTTGGTAGTTTTTGACACGAGAAGCCTCCAACCCCCATTAAACAGTTTATTAAAACAAAACTACCAGTAGTTTGCAGAAGAATACAATTAACTATTAACAATGCAATTAATCAACAGGTTTGATACCGCATGATGATGTTTCTTACAAGCTTGCCAGAAAGCCAGCCGGGTGATTGTTAAACTAACCTGAGGAGGACAGGAGTTGTTCCAAAGAGCAGGAGCCACAGCAAACAAGGCTCTCTTCTTGGGTCCTGTCAGATGATGTTCCTTAATGGCAGGACTCTTAACATGCCTTTTCTGCCAGACTAACAGAATCAGTAGATTTATGTGGGGAGACAGTCTCTCAATAACTTGGCCCCTTTAGTTGTTTTATATATCCCCAATACTCTGCTTGTTCAGAAGGGAATTGTTTTCATGTCTACAAAATATTGTTCACATTTCATCTGGGCTACCTTATAAAGTAAGCTTGAGAGCACTGCACTTGAAAAAGAGAGAAAATGAGTAACGTGAAAAGTATTAGCACATATACTCGCAGATAAGCCTGTCCACGATTAGATTAACCCAATTTTGGAGATGGCACCTAAAATTCTCAGTATGTGCGTTAGTTCTCTCCTAATACTCTTTAACATTTTGAAGTATAGGCAGAGTGTTGATTATCTATAGTATTTCCAATATGACCTGTTTTTCCTGCATGAAACAAAGAATAGGGTTAGATATTGTTATTGAACACTTACAGTCTTTCTACTAACGTTTAGAAGAAACCATTACAGAAGACAATGGAGCAAGCTATATAGACTTTTTTTTTAAAAAAGGGACAGGAGTTCTCTCTGTGTGCATGTGCGCAAAAGGTGGGGGGTTTGGGGGGGGATGTGTTATTATCATCTGGAAGCAAGGGAAGATGCTGTTATATTTATGGGTAGAGAATTTGCTCCAGATAGAAATTTATGGCAGTGAAGTGTTTCTTCTAAATTCTTCTAGTGAAGTGTTCAGTTTTCTCTTGCACACATGCTTTCTATCTTTGTGATTTTAAATTCCAAAAATAATAATGGAATGGCAGTTCAGTTATATAGATGCTCTTTTAAAAATGAAGACTGAGCAGCAAGTATAGAATAAACTTTCCTGAATTATCCTGGGCATAGTAACACAGTTTATTCTTCTTAGTCCTTTGTTATGGTGTCCATCTTCTCCTTAGTGATCATATTTTGTTTTTAATATAAAGTAAATTTAAAATAATAATTTTAATGATGAACAAAATAAAATTGCAGTTGACTATTGTGGTTATTATTTGTAAATTATTGTCTTCAAAAACTCATATTAAACCTTTTGTAACAATAAAAACTGTAAAAACCTAAATCTATCACTCTTATCATAATTCTGTGGTAAAAAAGGAAATTAATGTGTACTCAGGTCTTTTCTCAATGGGAAACGAAAGATTTAATTTCACAAGCTTCCTTATGTTTTCAGTTATTATTGTTTTTTTAAAGGAATACAAACATTTGGAAGAAATGTTGTTGTAGTTGGAAGATCAAAAAACGTTGGAATGCCCATTTCAATGCTTTTACATACTGATGGGGAACATGAAAGGCCTGGAGGTAGGTTGAAGAACATTTTACATTATTCTATTGGAAATCTTAACAGGGAAAGAGCTATAAAAAAAAGACCTCATTCCTTATTGTGTATGCATAAAATCAGTTTTACTTAATCAGAAATAAGATTTTCTTTGGGGATAAATTTATTTTGTAAATAAATAAATATCCTGTTGTTACTGCTGATAAATGATAAGCTTGTAGTGATAGCCTTTTTCTTTTTATCTTTTTTCCAGAATTTTTAAGATTGGAGGGGTGGGATTATATTCTGTTTTGCACTTATTTAAAAGACAAAAAACTTTTTTTATGAATAATATTGCATTAAAAATAATGTTGGAAAACTAATGTTTTTGTTTAGAAATACAAAACTCCATCTTTATGCACTGAACTCTGACTTTTCTCCACACTGCCTTTTTTACTTATATATGTGACAGGTGATGCTACTGTGACAATAACTCATAGATATACACCAAAAGATCAGCTGATGATCCATACACAGCTTGCGGACATTGTGATAGTTGCTGCAGGTGAGGAGCATTACCAGCTTTTAAAAGTCATTCAATGGAATTAAACATCAGTATTGTGCTGTTTCTATAATTCGAAATTTAATGTGTTTTGCTAAAACAAAATTAGCTAAGATAATATGAAAATCAACGTATATTTTAAAGACGTAGTATTATGCAATTACAATTAATGCAAATTATATTATCTAAAATGGCTGTGGAGTATTCACAGCCAAACTTCAACCTCAATTTACTATTCTTTAGTTTTTCTTGGTTTGCGTTTATTTTGCTTTTTTTTAAATTGGCAGTTTGACAAAACTCTTTTGAAAGAAAAAGCCCTATAAACTAATCAGAAACACAAATCCTTACACATAATCATGCAACATATCCATGCACCCTAATATATTACTCAATGAGCTAATGTTGGTTGCATGAGAATTAATTTTCCCTCCCCCCACCCCCCCCAACTAAATTTCCAGCTTGATTTGTTCACATTCATATAAAGTATCATAATAGTCTGGCATGGACAAATATGCCATTCCCATACTACGGTAGATGATAAAAACAAGTCACAATTGTGCGACTGAGTGAAATTTTTATTTGTTTTTCTAAATCACTAAGTTTTATTTATATTAAGATGCTGTGTTTCTATTACCTTTAAGGAAAAAGAAGCATATATCAAAATTAGTATGTTTGTAATCGGCTAGATACACCAATATCTTTATAGAAAAAGTTTATCCTCAGACTTGCTTTTCACTTAATTACGTATGAGAATTTTTGGCATGCAAATATAATGCAAATGCCAAGATCTACAATTATTCCCCCTCCCTTCTTTCTCCCTGTTCCTGATTTCTCCTTCACAGACCTCTGATTCTCCTGCCTAAATTGCCATTGAAGTAGGGATCAAACAAGGGGATCTGGCTTTGTTTTCAGTTCTGCCAGTCTCAACTTTTTGGCATTTGTCTGATGAGAACCATTTGCCTTTTTTAATCTCTGTGGCACTCTTCTACAACTGCTGTTGCTTTCTTTTTTTCAGTTCAAGAATGGAAGTTAGGTGTGCTTCCTTCTTGCCTGAAAACACTCTCATTCAGCATATCTGTTATTATTCCTCTCTGTTTTCACTTATGGTACCTGTCATTCAGTCTTCATCTTTGGAAGGCTCCTTCATGCATTCTTAACCAAGAATTGTATTGTATCGGTCTCTTCTGGATTTTTCTTCTTTTTATCATGATGGCTATGAGTCAAGAGTGGGTTCTACTTACCTTTACTACCGGTTCGCAACGGGACCGCGTGTGCAGAAACTTCCTGATGACGTCTGGGCCGGTGGGTAGAGCCTTCCGCCAGTTTTACTACCAGTTCTTGTGAACTAGTCTGAACCAGGGGCAACCCACCACTGATATGAATCCTTCCCAGCCTATGGTTCTCCAGTAATGTTGGATCAGAACTTCCAGAGTTCTCTCCCACATGATTATTTTTATTTATGTGTTTATTTATAGAATTCAGGTCTCATTTTCCTTTCTGGTGCTCCAGATAAATAATCTGGAGAGATAATCATCTCTCGCCACTCTAATTTATCTTAAGAACGATCCTGTGAAGAAAATTTAAATGAGAACTAGTCATATTAAGTTCATACTGAACTGCCAGATTTTTATATGCTCTGGTGGTTGACAGCTGCCATTTTTAAAACAAAGTTATAGTCCATTAAGCCAATGAACTTGCCTCATTCTGTGTTTTCCTATCTCTTATAGAAGCTCATAACTTCATTTTAACACTCATGTCTCTCTGTGGGCACCCTTTTTGCTTATATCCAGGCTTGGTGAAGCATGTTCCCCTTGCTTTCTCATTGCTTTCTCACAGTACTGCAAAACCTCCCTTTCTTTTGTTTGTTTTTTTCCCTAAAAGTTTATTGCAATTAGGTACATTGAAATGAAATTTCAATACATGCCATTTTGATTATATAAAGCACGAACCATAAGTTTTCCTTGCTGCAAAGTTTCCTTGGATCCATGGTAGAACATAAAAATGAAGGAACAATCTGTTCCCCTTGCTTTCATTTTTCCAGAATTACAGCGACAATGGAACAGTGGAAGAAAACAAAGAACAAAAGAAAGGGGTTTCATTACTTTTGACATTAATGAAATATGGGAAAGAGTTGTGAAGGCATGCATGTATGAAAACATCTGGAAAGCAAATTAAAAGAATTAGGACTAGCGAGGAAGGACTAGTGAGGACTAGTGCATCTGGGAAAGCAAAGTAAAATGAGGACTAGTGCGGAAATCCCTTAATCAGGCACCAGGATATCCACCCACTCTGAGGCCAGCCATAGATAATTTGCCTTTCCTACATAGATGAAAGTGCTCAAAGAAGGGGAATAGCCAGTCAGAATTTGTAGACCAAACCTGGCCCTCTTGTCAAACAATTGCAGTCCAGACTGGATTGTTTAAAGTCACCTTCAGGAATAGTTAGGTGCTACGGGGGGAACATGATATGTGGACTTATCAGTCCTAGGTGAGCCCTGTTTATTACAAATGTTTGTAATTACAAATGTGCATATCAAATTGTATAAACTGTAAATTGTTTAATATGCCCTTTGTGATTCTTTATATTCCATATAAATAGTATACAATTTATATTTTTTTGAATAGAATTCTTTATTGGTCAAGTGTGATTGGACACACAAGGAATTTGTCTTAGGTATATATGCTCTCAGTGTACATAAGGAGAATAAAATACATTCATCAAGAATAAAAAGATACAACACTTAGTGATAGTCAAGGTTACTAATAAGCTATCAAATCGAACTACAAATAAAAACAATATAATTGAAAGATACAAGCAACATGGTTATAGTAATAAGTGGGAAGAGATAGATACTAAGAAGGAAGAGAAGAATAATAGTAATACAGTCTTAGTAAATTATTTGACAGGGTTGTGGAAATTAGTTGTTAAGCACATATGTGCATACTATATATACCATCTCCCAACCTGGGTCTTTCTAATTAGATGCAGAATTTTCAAAATATATCTCAGTAAAACTTTTGAACAATCTTTTAAATTTGTGATAAATGGACAGGGTGCCACTATTTTTTTCTGTTCAGATGCATACAACTGTATTACATCTATATGCAGATAACCATTCTCCATTATTAACCAGCATTACTATTCTCTCCTCATTTAGATTCTGTTTCACTTAGTATTATTTAATCAGTTACTCTTTCATATTCAGTACCCAGTTATCTTATCTAGTGTGAGAAATTAATAGTATAACATTTTTGCAAATTATAAATATTTGGATTATGCAGCATTTTTCTGGTTCTTTATAACTGTAGGTTGATTTTTTAAAAAAAATTGTGCTTGTAAAACAGAAAAAAAATATATAGAAGCAGTACTTCTGATAGCATTAGACAGTTCTTTGTTCCAGGAATTATTCTGACAAAAAACTAGTGTAAAGCTTAGATGAATTCTTGAAGTAATTTGACAGCTTTTTAATTCTCTTTTTAATTTCTTATGACAGTCTTCTTGCAAATCCTTCCTGACATTCACTGCATCCCGTGCACATTCCCCAGACTCGCACATACTGTATATCCTGACCTCCAGTACATTCTCCTCATTGGTGAGACACAGAGGTACATGAGAGTTACCATGTCAGTTGGGGAATGTTTGAGGGGTATGTGAGAGGCATTGTGCAGGTCCAGATAAGTGTGTAAGGGTGCACAAGTGGTACTATGTAGATCAGGGAGGTTGCATAGGGGTATAGCATGGATTATGTAGGATACAAGAGATGTAGTGTAGTTAGGATCGTGGAAGGTGTGTAAGTGTTAGATAAGTAAATACAGTAATGCAAGTGAAACATTGGTGAAAAATAGTTGTTTCATATGGTTTCTGAAAGTTGTCTTGCTTAATTTGGGCACACTGCGATATAAAGTATTGTCATAAATGTATTGTATGCATGTATGAATATAAAATTTATTTATAATATATATAGTATTTCCTGAAACCACTTTTCTCTGGTTCTGTACACTTAATTGCATTGATGGTTTCAGGTATTCCAAAGTTAATTACTTCTGATATGATTAAAAGAGGAGCCGCAGTGATTGATGTTGGTATTAACCATATTCATGATCCTGTCACTGGAAAGACAAAGTTAGTAGGAGATGTAGACTTTGAAGGTAAGCCAAATTCCTATGTTATTAACACTGCAAAATATTTTTTTAAATTAAAGAAATAAATAATCAGTCTTAAGCTTTGTTTCCAGAGGATGAAATTAAGCAAATGCTTAACACTAAGTATATAATTAAAATTTGATTGAAAGTTCCGCCCCTCCTACATCTTTTGTAAGTCTAAACCGGGTGTGCCAGTTAACTCCCAGAATACCTGAACCATCATGGATGGTTTAGGAATTCTGGGAGTTGAAGTCCACAAATCATAAAAGGGCCATAGTTCCCTACTCCTGGTCTAAGCCTTCAACCTGTTCATAAAGGTTCCTCTGCCTCTTTATGAACATATATAGAATAGAATAGAATAGAATAGAATAGAATAGAATAGAATAGAATAGAATAGAATAGAATAGAATAACAGAGTTGGAAGGGACCTTGGAGGTCTTCTAGTCCAACCCCCTGCTTAGGCAGGAAACCCTACACCACTTCAGACAAATGTTTCTTAAAATCTTCTTTAAAACTTCCAGTGTTGGAGCATTCACAACTTCTGGAGGCAAGTTGTTCCATTGATTAATTGTTCTAACTGTCAGGAAATTTCTCCTTAGTTCTAAGTTGCTTCTCTCCTTGATTAGTTTCCACCCATTGCTTCTTGTCCTACCCTCAGGTGCTCTGAAGAATAGCTTGACTCCCTCTTCTTTGTGGCAGCCATTGAGATATAGGAACACTGCCATCATTTCCTTCTTCTCTTGTCCTTCTTTTAATCAAACTAGACATACCCAGTTCCTGCAACCATTCTTCATATGTTTAGCCTCCAGTCTCCTATATTTTAGAATTTACTTTGGAATCAAAACAGTGCTTCTATATATTGTCTCCATTAATTACATTTAACTACACAGGTTAATAATTCTTAATTTAGAAGATTTATCTTGGATAATCTGATATTTAATGATATATAGGCAGTCCTCAACTTACAACCACAATTGAGCCCAAAATCTCTGTTGCTAAGTGAGACATTTATTAAGTGAGTTTTGCTCCATTTTACAATCTTCTTGCCATAGTTGTTAAGTGAATCCAATTTGGGTCTAAGAATGAAGATCTTCTTGTGCAGAGGATTCTGTTTATTAAGGATGAATTTAATTTCTTTTGGAAGTTGAAAGTACTGAAATTTCTGAGGGAGTTACAAAATGATAATACTATTCCCCCGGGGTAAATTTCTTAAATAGAGCAAGACAGTTTGTTAGAACCCTTGAGACAAATGCTCTGAAATTAAATATGAAGCACCATGCTAAGTTGTATTTAGAGAAAAAGGATAATACAATATAAAATAGATGCTTGAGTACCTAAATGTGGTGGTTGGCCATACTTCCTTGGTGTCAGAGAAATGTCTAATTTGGATAACAGTCTAATTTGAGCCCAATTAACAATATTATCTGTCAGATCAATTTGTAATGATATAAATAGAATTACAGGTTGGAGATCTTCCAACCTCTTTGTGAGCCTTTTCCCTTCATTATTGCTCTAAGTTCCTCACCCCCACCTTATGAATGTAGTTAAGGAAGCCATGAGAGCTGTTGTTTAAGGATCCAGAAGTTTGGGGAGGGGCCCCTGACTGTTTATTGAAGGAAGAATAACTCAAGTGATAGAAACTATATTTTAAAAAATCATGTCATTCCATCAATTCTGTTGGTGCCTAATGAAAATGGCAATGACTGTATTTGTATCCTATACTTCATCAACACTACTGCATTTGTTGATTTGATTTTTTTTTTCATTTGGATTGGAGCAATGTTTTTGAAATTTAATGAAAATTCCCCATTTTCTGCAATTTTTTAAATAAGTAATTATAGCTTTGGTTTCAGGAAACTCAGCAAATGATAAATTATTTCCAGTGTCAATGAAGAAACAGAAGCTGTAATTTATTTCAGATATTATAAATCTGTGGTTAAAAAAAGAATTGAACCAATTCTTCGGCATATGAATAACAAATGAATAAAATAGAAAGAGGCAGTGGCATCCGTAGGGGATGTTAAAACAGGCAAGATGTTTGTGATGTTTATAACTGAGCCCTGGCCCATTTTTTTAATACAAAAGTGGTAGGATTTATGATGCTGGAAATCACCATGTTGCTTGTTTGATGCCTTCTGTGGATGCTGCTGAAAACAGATTACATATGGTGAGATGAATATAAACCTGTGTGCATTAACCCTGGGATTAATAAACAACTATTGAGCAAGTGGGAGAAACCTCGCATTCTGATAAAGGAACACTGGTGTGTCTGAATCAAGCTTGAGCTGACTTACAGTTTAATATAATTTCAACTGGTTTCTATTAATTCCTATTTTATTTGAGTCTCTTTGTAATAAGAACTATACTGGAACTGGAAAACCAGTGTTTTGGATTTATGTGTCTGTAAAAAAAAATCCTGCTATTCAGCTAGCTCTAGATGCTCCCCAAAAACAACCTATGAAAATTGTTGTCCATTGTTGGGGGTCGATTGCATTTGAATATACACATATTTTAATACATGTTTTTTACACAGTTTTTCCTTCTTCTTTTTTTTTATAAATATCAGAAGTAAAGAAGAAAGCTAGTTTTATCACCCCTGTCCCAGGAGGAGTAGGACCAATGACAGTTGCCATGCTCCTGAAGAATACCTTAATTGCTGCAAAGAAATTGATTTACTAAAATGTATAAATTGAAGTAATTCTATAGTTACATAAACATTTATTTTTGTTACAAATTTATTTATTAAAATGTGTTTAATTATGTTAGATTATTAAAAGATTTATTTCCAAATCTGTTACAAAAATGTATAATTGCAATGAATTGATTTGACTGATTTAAGGTTTGAATTGATGTAACTTCTATGCATAATCCCTGTCTAAATGTTTGGTTCCTGTTGGAGTTGTGCTGTTTTTCAAAGGTATGTTATCAACTGGATTTGAAGTGAAACCAAAACTTGGGTCTGAGTTTCAGATATATAGTATAATCCAACTCCAGCAGACAATAATAAAGGGCTCATAATCCATTATGCACAGGGGTGTGGGGACACTCAAATGAATGCTAAGAACTGTGATACTGTGAACTGCTTAACAGACATGAATCAAGAGTTTATCTCTGGAAACATGGGTTTTGTTGTTGATAAATATAATATGTTCACAATTGCAAAAAATTAAATAAATTGTGTACAAATTTTAAGAGGCTTTTGATCTAAATCCAGATGTATATTTATATAAAAAGGAAAATGTTACCAAAGGAAATGATTTTATTTCCAACAGTTTTCATCTACCTCGAGTTGATTTTTTACAGCTGAGAACTAGACATTGACCAAGTAAGTTAACTCTACTTAACTCACTTGAAGCATAATTCCCTTAGCAGAGCAAATGAGATTCTACCTAGGAGGTACAATAAGGTTTGATTAGTGTTACAGTCAGAACGGATGTTGCTTACCTGAACGTCCCTTCTAGGCGCGCTGCTGGAGAATCCAAAGTGAGGGTTATTCAACAGTCTAGCAGTCAGCACTGAGTGTCTGTATCTTTAAATTTCTTCAGGCATGCCACCTTTGCTTGTCTGAGCCTCAGTTTTTGTTCACGAAGAAACAGTTCAATGAGACATATGGAGTCCAAGAGTGGTCAGCAGCTGGACCGGGCGGATTGGAATCTTCAGCAGCGCGCCTAGAAGGGACGTTCAGGTAAGCAACGTCCATTCTCCAGTGCGCTGCTTGGAGAATCCAAAGCGAGGGATATGCCCAAGCAAGTTCTAAATAGGGAGGGGGGAACAGCTGCTCATGTGTGACTTGAAGAAGAACACACTGCTTGCAGAACCCATTGACTGAACGATGCTTCCCCTGAGGCGAATGAGTCAACCCGATAGTGGCGGATGAAAGAATTCAATGAAGTCCATGTGGCTGCCTTGCAAATGTCAGCAACAGTGGCATGAATCGCCCAAGCTGCCGTGGTGGACGCGCTCTGGGTAGAGTGAGGTAAGATTCTACCTGGAACAGGCTTATTCCGAAGCAAGTACACCTTGGAGATGCAGGCCTTCAGCTATCTCCCAATGGTAGACGAGGACACCTTCTGACCCATAGTTGCTGGCAGAAATGAAACGAACAGCACTTCCGATTTACGGAAATGTTGAGTCTGCCAGATATATCTGCGCAAGGCTCTAAGGACGTCCAAAGTGTGCCCCTGGGCCTCCTGTGGAAGCCTCGGATCCAGACAGAAATCCGGGAGAACCAATTCCTGCTCACGATGGTAGAGGGTATTAATCTTGGGCAGGAAGGCCAGGTCCAATCGCAGGACTCTTCGGCAGGTTCAAGGAGAAGCCGTGGTGCTGTAGGCTCTATAGCCAGGTCCTATGGGGCTTGAGCCTGTGTGGATGACAGGATGAGAACATTGTCCAAATAACAAAGGACTCTGATGGGAATCTGCCGAAGATGTGCAGTCATGGCCGCTAGGATCTTTGTAAACGTCCGGGTGGCGGACGAGAGGCCAAAGGGCATGGCCCTGTATTGGAAGTGGCAATGGTTGTATGAGAATCGGAGGAATCGATGTTGCGATGTTTGGATTGGGATGTGAAGATAGGCCTCTTTGAGGTCTATGGAGGTCATCCAATCCCCCTCTCGGATGCATCCCAAGATGGACATTAGGGATTGCATTTTGAACTGATAGTAAAGTACAAATTTGTTCAATTCCTTGAGGTCCAGGATCCCTCTGCAGCCTCCAGAATGTTTTGGAACAAGGAAAAAGATTGAATAGAAACCAGTCCCACGGTGTTCTGTGGAAACTGGCTCTATGGCACAAATGTCGAGAAGATGTTTTATTTCCGCCTCCATCAATCGACGTTTGGTCAGTTTGGACGACACTGGGCACTGGACAAACCTGGTGTGGGGGCAGGAGCGGAGCTCCAAGGTCAAACCCAGCCGGATCATCTGTAGAACCCAGGCGTCTGTCGTTGTCGCTTCCCATTGGGTGGAAAAATGTTGGAGGCATCCACCAATGGGAAGGTGATGGAGACAAACACTTGCCTGTCCGGAAGGCACAGGTCCCCGTACCTCTGAATGGCCGCTTAGCTGGGGCCAGGCGTCTGCCGCGATCTCTGAAGGAGGACCGATCAGAGAAATGGTCAAATCCTGGAGCGGATGGTCTGTTAGCGAAGGACCCGCTGGGCTGCCTCTGTCCATACGAGGGAAATTTGCGATCGGTCCGCTGGTATGACAAGGGCATGACCTTGTGCTTATCTTTGTCCTCAGTCAGAATCGGGTCCAAAGTCTCCCCAAAGAGGCGGGACCCTTTGTATGGAACCGATGCAAGCCTCCACTTCGACTTCATATCCGCTCTCCAATGCCTCAACCAAAGCAGACGCCTAGATATTACCGTCGAGACCAAGGCACGAGATGCAAATTTGGCAGCATTGAGAGAAGCGTCAGTAGAATACTCCGTCGCCACCACCAGCTTGTTGATGTCTTGGTGGACCCTCGTGTCCTCTGGTGGTAAACACTCCTGGAGTTGGCGCAGCCAAATGAGAATCGCCCTATTAAAAAAGGATGCTGAGGTTGCTGCTCTGACCGCCCAAGCCACAATGTTATGCGTGTTGCGGAATGTAAGTTCTGCTTTCCGATCCTCCGTCCGGAGGCCGTCAGCAATGTCATGAGACAGGAGCAAGGAGGACGATGTTAAGTTAGTCACAGGAGTGTCCACAGCCAGTAAGGATAATAAGTCCTGGAGGCATGGAGCCGAACAGTATAACTTTTTGTCGAGTCCGGTAGGTGCCGGCAAGGAAGACAGCAGCTTCCATTGGACTACTTCCGTAAAAAGTTGTGGACACGGAATGTAGCTTTGTTCTGTCTTGGGAAGGGTAAACAGAGCATCGTGTGGTTGGGATGCAGTTTGCAGAGTGGAAAGGCCTTCAGATGTGGCCATATGAGTGGTTGCTTTTGCCTTATGTAATAGCGACTTAAAAAGAGATGGTCTAAATAGACTGGTAAAGCCTGGCCTATCCGGAAGTAGATCCTCATCCTCGGAAAATTCCATGTCCTTGCAGTCCTCCTCATCCTCCAGTGAGGAATCATCAGAATGAGCATAGTCCATCTGAGAGGCATCATGGTCTGCAGGAGCATTGAAATGGAACACCTGAGGTGGTGGTGGAGGAAGTGAAGGAGGGGGAGGCAGGGGAAGAGGAGGAGGATTTGCAGGTGGCATGGGTATGTATTGCACCGGTTGGTGAGCACTAGCTGCCAATGTTTTAGAAATAGTCTGAGCAATGAGTCTCTCAATGTCGCAGGGTAACATCGGTTGTGATGGTCCCACAGGGCGGAGCCCCACAGCTGTGGGGGTGTAGGTTGCCTCCGGAGGAGGCTGCTTAACCGGTGGTCGGGGATGAGACAAATCCACAGGACCAGGCATGCCATGCAACAGGAGAAATTGCCACCTCAGTCATTGGAGAGGAAATGGCCACAGGGGCGTGACCCTGGAATTCAGCTGGCAGTATCCCCGAGCAGGAGACAGAAGGCGCAATGGGGTGGGCAGCTGAAGCGTCTGCGTGGGAGGCCGATTTATGTGCCTTATGCTGTGCCAAGTTAAATTGTCTCTCTAGCGCCTTATGGCGTCTGCCAGCATCCTTGGTAGCAGCTAACGAGCTTTTACTGCTCCCCGCTGACGGTGTTTTGGCCGTGGCAGGCCCATGCTTAACCCACTTCTTTGCCTTTTTTGGTGCAGGACCTGGAGAGGCCGGTGCTGCTGGGGACCCAGGATTATGTTCCAGGTCGGAGGAGAGCCATGCTGATCAGCGCAGAAGCCGGAGTGCAGAAAGGCAGGCGGGGTGGGGTTTTTTTTTTTTATGGGGTGGGGTTGTGCTAGATAGCGACCCCACTCACTTTTTTTAAAAATTTGATTTATATGCCTTTGGCCCAGTTCTAGTATGAAACAGTGATGGTGCTAAGTCAGGCCTTCCTGCAAACACTCCCGCTTCCAACAAGGGCCTTCCTGCAAACACTCCAAGCTTCCAATAAGGGCAGGCAGATTGGAAAACTACGGAAGAGGGCCATTGATAAGTCGGGCTGGCAAGGAACTTTGAATACACTACCGCACAACTGTAGCATTGTTGCCAGGCAGATCACAGTCGGGAGCTTACTGTGCAGGCGCAGATTGTTGCCGGGCAGAGAATTGCTGTTAGAGCAGAGCGTGCACTCGCTTCCAATGGCAGCCACCTGGAGCATAAAAATGGCATGAAAACAATAATTGTCCTTCAGCGCTGACTGGCAGGCTCCCATTAGCAGGCAGGCATGCAACCACTCAGAAGTGATCCCAGTGCAGCGGAAATCCCATAAAGCGAAGAGTGTGCCACTGAGAGCAGGGCAGGGACTCAATAAGTAGCAAAAGGCTCCGACTTGAAGGAGTGTGCCACTGAGAGCAGGGCAGGGACTCCGTAGCCGCCCTGGATGGAAATTGCGAAGTCCGAGGGAACCTCAGTAGGCACCAAAGGACCGCTGTGAGAAGATGCCTTAGGCAAGGCGGAGCTTCTACCAGGCAACGGGGCTCAATAGGGGTAGTCGGTCTGGAAGCCTGGAAAGACTCACCCTTCAGGGAGCAGCGAGAAAAGAAGAGGAAAGAACTCCTCCTGCCTATCCAGAGATAAGTGCTTAGAAGGCTAAGTCCATGAAAATACGAAAAAAGAGAATCCAAAGCGAATTATGCAAAAGTCTATTCACCAGAGTGAGGAAAGTAAGTCCTTATAGCTGACTGAGTGAATAAAAACTGAGGCTCAAACTCAGCAAAGGGGGTGTGCGTGAAGAAATTTAAAGATATATACACTCAGTGCTGACTGCTAGACTATTGAATAACCCTCCCTTTGGATTCTCCAAGTAGCGCGCTGGAGAATGAATATTTAGATAAGATAACATGTGATTGTTGCAAATAAAGCATGTTGTAAATTGTTTGATCATATGTAGGAGCCCAGCTAGCCACGGAGCTACACTTTTTATTCAGTTGCTAAAATAGAGCTAAATTGGTTTTCTTCATATAAAAAATATAAACAAACATGTTTAAAATCCTCTCCCTTTTCTTAGTTATCACATTGATGTATTCTCATTGTGTTTCTTTGTCATTGTTTACTTTATTGTTCTATTATTTTACTGCTGTTTACATGCTTTTCATTTTTCTTTCTATTATTGTAAGCTACCTAGAGTAGCCTCCCGGCAAGATAATGGCAGATAAATTTAATAAATAAATTAATAAATGTAATATGAGTCAGAATTTTAAAGTTGAGTTGGAGGCTCTTAGTAAAAGCTTATTTATCATTTTCCGGCACTTAGGCAGACTTGGAATATTGAAAAAAATCTGTAAATAATGATAGACAATATGCTAGATTATAAATTCCAAGTTTGGGATGTGATAATTTCATGCAATAATATTGTAGTCCTGTAATATTGCAGTCTTGAACTTGTTTTAAGTAAGAATGAAGGTTTTTTTAGATATAAAATGTTTGGACTTCAAAGCATATTTCCACAGTTTAACTAACATTGATCCTTAGAGGAGAGAAACATTCCCATAAGGAGGAAATCAGTAATGGTATTTCAGCTGTCATGGATCAAGCTGTCTCACTACCACAGGCTAAAACCAGGAGGCATGTAAGAGAGAAAGGCACACTCGGACTGACTTCTTCTGGTTGCCTGCTATAATTTTCTTGACATTATTATGGAAGTGGTTTTTTTCCATTTATTTTTTTGTAGGCTGTCTTTGGAATTCCCAAATAGTCCACACTCAACTCCTCTGTGCTTACCCTGCTTAGCTTCCAGGAAGTTTAAATATGTAGTAGTGTTGTTTCGAAG
This sequence comes from Ptyas mucosa, assembly GCA_012654045.1. Classification (NCBI taxonomy): domain Eukaryota; kingdom Metazoa; phylum Chordata; class Lepidosauria; order Squamata; family Colubridae; genus Ptyas; species Ptyas mucosa. The sequence goes on along the minus strand of WNWU01013599.1, from coordinate 517,767 downwards.
AAGAAAGACACGTAGGCAGGAAGATGGTTCACGGGAAGGCCCCTGGTGGGAAGGCACCTTGTTGAAGGCACCCCGACCCCATCCAAAAGGCTCCCTTTTATTGTCATTTTACAACTACCATGGCGAAACATTAATCAACATTTACTTGTACTGATTGGCTAAAGAAGGCTCGTGAATTTCATGTGGACCCCTCGTGTTTCCCTCATGTTCTTCTTGTGACAAACAATGCCTACGTGCCGGGTCCCCATGCCTTGCATATTTGAGATAGGGTCTTTGCCAGACATCCTGTTTTTACATTCCTGATGAGATTAGGACCTTGTGCTGATATTGTTTACTCAGCGTGGTTTGCCAGCCACTGAGATAACACCCACCCCCACATAGTAGCAATACAAATTACAAACATGGCTCCAATACATTATATGACTCATTTATATAGATTTGTCTCCTGCTGAATTCTTTGCCATAATCCATAGCTATAAAAACTTTATTAATATGGGACCTTTATAATAATTATCTCATTGCATTTTCTCTTTAATTTCAAATTTCCACGAGATCCTTAAACACAGACTTCTCATTCTTCATGTATTTCTAACTAAACCATTCACATTTGGTTTGTAATGCCACTGTTTTCATAGATCAACTTTCATTCTTAGAATTGTGTCCTTAGAGGTACAACTATGCTCAGAGTTAAGAGGAAAATTTTTAAACATCTGACCATATTGCAAGATAATAGATTTCTGTTAAAAAATTGGTATAATTATGCTGAAATGTCCAGATTAGTGTAAAATGAGCAGTTCTTTTTCATTGGTAAGTATTGACATCTTAATGATACTAATGGCCAAAACAGAAAAAGTTAGAAAAGAGGATGTAATATAAGACTTTGTTCTTGGTATAGCTCTGGGAATTTTAATCCATGTTTTACTAAAAGGTAGATTTGCTCTCCTTTTATTTTAAAAAATGGTTAAGGATCCAAATATTTGTGATTTAACTTAAAGATTAATTTAGGCTTTAGGTAACTAACACTTTTGGAAAATTAATAAATTGGAATATTTTTTCTCAATTATTTGATGTGTTACTGTAATACAAAGAAATTATATCAATACTTATTTTTCTATGTATCAGTACTGTTGATTCAAATCAAATATATCAAGTGAGAGAAGAGCTTAATATAATTGATTAAATTCTTTAAATTTCAAAATCCCTTTGATTCACTTTCGTGAAATAGCATGTAGGTTCTTACAATGGGAACAGATCTATAAAGCTGTATTTACAAAACAATCTTATATCCACCTATTAAGGACCTTTGGGAAGTAATCTCATTTAATTAAAAAAATCAGGGTTGAGGGGGAACGGATTGATTCCAGAAGTGAAAGAAGATCTAATAAAAAAAGTCATACTTGACTTATGATTATCAATTAATTTTGACTTTAAGTATTATTAGATATGCGCTGTAGATGTCTGAGAATTATTGACAAAAGAAAATGGAATGTATGTATGTATGTATGTATGTATGCTAAGCAATTGTCCTGTTAAATGTCTTATGCAGAATCTATATATGGAAAGCTGTGAAGAAATGTAAATAGCGATATCAGATCTGTCCTGAAAACATCCAAACAATGAGTAAATAGCAGCAAAGAGGTACAGAAAACCTCACCTAATGGTTATTCTTACATTAGCAACCCAGATACGGTGTCTCTAATGTTGGTAGATTTACAGACCAAGGTTTCAGAGGATTCTCTATGCGATATAGAAAAATGGGATCATTCAGAGATACTGAATGTCGTATTGGTGATGCTAAGACACTAATACAATTTTAAAGCTGGTTTTGCTGGGGACATGCTGGGGAAAAATGAGTTAACGCATCATCCTACTTGATGAGGGGGGGAAGTCCAGCTGCCTTTTGAAAAAGCACCTTTGGGACATCCTACTTGATGGCCACTAGATGGAAGCAAATAACTGTTATTCTGTTTTAGTTTCTTCAAAACCAAAGTCAGGTTTTATTTGTTTGTACTCCTGCTGACAAGGTCTTGCTGTTTTCTTGGCAATATTTCTGATGCAGTTTGCACTTGCCTCCTTCCTATGCCTGAAAGAGAATGAAGAATGGCTAGACCAAATGACTTTATGGCTAGTGGCTCTAGAACTCATATTTTCTGGCCTGACACCTTAACCACTAGAGCCGTGATGGCGAACCTATGGCACACGTGCCTCAGGTGGCACGCGGAGCCATATCTGTGGGCACGCGAGCGTTGCCTTAGCTCAGTTCCAGGACGCATGCGTGTGCCGGCCAGCTGATTTTTGGGCCTTTTGGGCCCACCAGAAGTCAGGAAATGGGCCATTTTCGGTCTCCAGAGAGCCTCCGGGGGAGTGAGGAAGGCTGATTTCCCCCTTCCCAGGCTCCTAGAAAGCCTCTGGAGCTTGGGGAGGGCAAAAAGCAGGCCCACCAGGCCATTGGGTGCCAAAAGCAGGGGGAGCGTGGCGGGGTCACGCGTGCATGCATGGGGTGGGGGTGTATTGAATTATGGGTGTGGGCATGCACGAACTCGACCTTCCCACGGTCCCCCCACTTTTGGCACGCGACGGCAAAAAGGTTAGCCATCACTGCACTAGAGGGACTGGCTCTACAACAAGGACTTACTGTATCCTTTTGCTGCCCTCTAGCGGTCATACATATTTTAGCAATCCAAATGTGCAATAACCAATAATGGATTAAACAACCTTTAGGTTTATTGGCAGGTGATTCATGACACCATTAAAAGGATACTCGCCTGGTTCTAAACAGTGGCTGATATTTGATCCAGATTTGTGCAATTGATAACTGTGTAACCTATCAGCTATTTATATATTTCCTCAGCCCTAGCTAAGTCATTCATTATCACAATTTCATCAGCAAATAGTGCTAGATACTTATTGCTGTGCTGGACTTTTCCTGGCTAAGTCAGGACTTTAAATAAAAATATGGGCTGTAATGAACAGAATAACACTAGAGGTGACTTTTAGCCAGTAGAATCAACGTCAGCACTAGGAATGATGACACCTGGTAGCCTCATTCTTACAGTATATGCTTAACTAAGCAAATCAAATCTTTATTATGATTAAAGATCTGCATAGCATGTTATGTGAAAACAAAGGTAGTTTTAACACAAAACCATTTCTCCAAATCAACCCTATTGCCAAAAATCTGGGCAAGTTTAAATTTTATGGACTTCAACTCACAGAACTCCCCAGCCAATAGGATTTGATTCTCATGTTTGCCCAGACTTGAAGTCTATACATCTTAAGGTGATCAAAATTGATAAACCTTACTGTAGCATTAACTGTCCCTTCCTAGTTATAGCCAGTGAAAAAAAATCCTAGAAAGACCATGCTTATCTAGGAATGCCATATCTATCTTCTCTTTGCCGCCGTCCTGAAGCTGCATTGGGAGTATACAAAAAGGAAAGAAAGCATTGATCATGTGACTTTCCCTCCCTCCCTGTGTCTCTGTCTCTGTCTATCTTTTTCTCATTAGAATTTTGTTCTAGGGGGAAAAAGTTAAATTGTTAAGAAAAGCAATTGAATGGATTTGTCTCTCAGAGTAAAAATGCATGGCCACTCATCAGCATCCTCAAAGGAACAAGAGGGGTATAAACATGATTGAACATCCACACAGCACAGCAGCTTCCTAATCATACAGCCAGCAGACCAAACACAAAGGGCATTTTAAAAAAATCTTTTATTGTTACCTAGCCACAAGCCTCGGGACATGGACTCTGGATATCTGAAGTCCCAAGTGTGCAGCCTCGCGACAAGGAGAGAATAAAGAGAGAAAGCATGTAAAATGTGGTTTCTGGTATTCCTTCCAAAATCTTAATAATACTGCTATCCATGTGATTGGGAAAGAAAAGGGAGGAGGGCTTGAAAGTTGAGCAATGGGCAGCATTTGACAGCGTAATTGTCTTTTCCATAGGGACATATTAAGGATTTTCTTTCTGATCATTTTCTCTGCAGTCCCCAGCTTGATCTGGCCATTTTTATTTGAACTATATTTTGCCAACCTCTCTTCCAATAACAAAAATAGTTCCATTTCTGTTTTGGGTAATTTATCCTGTTGGTGGGCAGAATGGCAGATGCCAAGTGCCTTTTAACTGACTTGGTGCCAAAATGGGGTCTCAGCAGTGATCCATTCAAGATTCAGTTTGTGAATCTGGTCATCCAATTAGGAGGTTCTGCCCTGGGCACAGAATTAAAATACCATCAAGAGTCATGTAATCAGTGGTGGGATTCAGCCAGTTCGCACCACTTTGGGAGAACCGGTTGTTAACTTTCTGAGCAGTTTGGCAAACTGGCTGCTGGAAGAAATAATTAGGACAGAGAACTGTTGGTTAAATTACTTGAATCCTACCACTGCATGTAATGATTAAGGTGCTGGTTAGGAACAAGGAGACTGTGAGTGCTAGTCCTTCCTTAAGCATGAAAAATCAAATAAAAATCAAATAAAATCTATTTCAGATGTTTTATTTCCAAGATTTGATTGGATTGGGAAGAGTGAAAAAAATCATATGCATGCTCAGTTGGAAGGAGTAATGTTTCTTAATTAGCAATGGTTGCAATGCCTTATATGGGTACATTATATCCTGCCCCACCCTTTTTTTCCTCCTAACAGATTTGGATCCCTTCTTGCATCATTGAAATCCCTTATCACTGTTGCTGGGCCTTCCTAGGAGCAACAGGAACTGAGGGCCAAACTAGACATGATACAACGTGCCTGACATAGAGTATTGAGGTTTGAGGAGTTTAATCTTTTCATTAAAAGGCCTATTCTGGGGCACTGAGCACCCTCTTCCCACTGAGAAGAGTAGGCTGAATTACTGGGTAGAAAGTTTGGTAATTGAAGTAGTATAACATAAAATATGTTCTCTGGTAGAGTTCATAATTATAAAAATAGATTACCGGCATCAACATCTCATAATATCCCAAGATTAGTCAGAAAATCTAATTTGTCAATAGAGTAAGATGAAAAGATAGGTATTTGTGGGGCTTCATCCTTGCCCCGTTTGTGCTTTACTTTTTCCCTTCATTTTGAGACAACACGCCTTTTTTACTCTTCTCTTTGCCTTCTTTGGTTCAATCTGTCCTTTGTGAGCCTCTGGTGGTTTCCATCAGAATGTTCCTATGTATAATTTACTAAGAGCCTTTGAAAGCCTATGGAAGTCTTGCTTTTTAGAGCTAGATGACTAATAGGAGAGACTGAACAAGTTAGGAAGAGTATGTATTAAGACCAAAAGATAAACAGAGAGCACTAAAATTGTAACCATGTTGATAAGAATAGTCATAAATTTCAGTTTATTACACTCTAACAGACTAGGCCAAGTACTCGAACAGTAATTAGTGTGGTTCTGAAAACTGCTAAAGCATGTGAACTGCTTTAGCTGCTTCAGTTGGCTAGGCAACCAAAGTATATTAAGTGAACATTAGGAGTTCTAGCTGTCAGGGTTCCAAGTAACAGCCTATAGGAAATCAAAACTCCAAGGCAGGGTTCCTCAAAGTATATATTTATTAGGCATGTCATATTGGCACAGTTGGTGAAAACTCGAATCTGACGTTCCCTGGGTTTTTCCCACCCAGTTCAAATCCAAAGTTCTTCCCCACATTACAGACAACCATCGCATGCCCCAATCAGGTTTCTCTCCCCATCCTCGATGCCTCCCATCCATGCCCCTCCAGTTGCTGGTGAGAGTGTCCTTGGTTCCCAGAAGAAAGAATGTTATTTTGGCTACACATTTCTATTTCCCTCAGTTATCTCTACTCCCCCTTCCTTTTCCCATAACTGCAGCCAGCCCCACTGTGGCAACCCTGAAGATGCTCTGGGGTTGACACTAGCAGTGACCACTGGGTTGGATTTAAACTTCAAGACACAAACAGACGTGTAAAATATAAGATTTTGTAAATTATCTTAACTCTGGCTGGAAATGAAAATATCTCTATATGAATTCAAATAAGTTTACTTATTTATTTTACTTATATCCCACCTATATTATTTTTTACAAATAACTCAAGGTGGCAAACATATTCCCTGACCTTCCTCCTCCTATTTTCCCCATAAAAACAAACCTGTGAAGTGGATTGGGTTGAAAGGGTGATTGGCCCAAGTCACCCAACTGAATAATATAACAAACTTTCACTTCGAAAAACAGTATTTCACTAATAATTTTTAAACAATTTCCAGCAACAGATAATGAGTCAAATCTAGTTAATCATACCCCCATTCTGCTCATTCTTCCAAACAATAAATTAAACAGATAGCCAATACATATAGCCAATTCCCAATTGGTTTCAATTTGATATTGATTTGATTTCACACAAAGCTGGTTGGGTGATCAGAACTTTTGGTAGATGGGTGTTATTTCTTTTCCATAAATGCAGCATTACCTGATCCTACAGAGGAATGAACCAACTTTGACTTAATTTAACTTCAACTCCCCCCCCAAAAAAGCGTAACTACTTTCCGCTAAACTGTGAAGTGGTTCAGCTTCTTTTCAAGCCAAAACCACATAATTCTTATTTCCTGAAAAACCTCAAATCTCTTCCCTCCCACTGAGAAAGCCATCTCATCCTTCAGTTTATGACTACCTCATTAAATAGTTCATCATTGGCCAGCTTAGTGGGGTATTCAGTGATGGTCAATGAGCGAGGGGAACTTACAAATCCAATTTACCTAACTAACTGTACTTTGGATTTGGAGGCTGCTAGATAAAACTGTCAGAGAAACATGAATATTTATTTACTTCATTTAATATTTGAGAGTCAGTTTGTCCCAGTGGTTAAGACACTAGGCTAGAAATCAGGAATCTGTGAGCTTTGAGTTCTAATCCACTTTAGCATGAAAGCTGACTGAATGACCTTGGGACAGTCACCAATCAACCTCACAGGACTCTTTCTGTCGGGAAAATAGAAGGAAGGAATATTGGGTGTTTTCACTATCTTGTGTTACTTATAAAAAATAATAAAGGTGGGATAAAAATAAATACTCCGTTTATAAAAATGTATTTTTCCGAAAGTCAATTAAAATTCTGTGAATGAGGTATAACCTAAACAAAAATAGTCCTTTATTAAATGAAGCAAGCAATTTTATTATTGGAATGAGGAACATCTATCTCAGATTACAAAAGTTTAGCAAATAAATTATTTCTAAATTTCGGGAATTGACTCACTCATGCCAATAATTCCTAATTCTCCAGATCTATTTGGGAAATCTTTTTTTCACCCTCCCATTATGTAGCAAGGGTGTGTGTATGTGTGGGTGTGGGTGTGTGTATGTGAGAATAAATATGAGACTGTACCTTTCACGGTTTTATCAGAATGGGATGAAATTTGAAAAAAAAGTTAGAACATTAGAAGCATGCCAAACTCATCTCTCGTAAAGCTTACTTATAAACTTAATTCCATTCTGCTTAAAATAATTTTAAAACATCCAGCTATGTGACTTTTCCTTCTCCATATTAGTTTATTAAAATTATATTCACTCATACATATGAAAAAACTATTATTTATTCAGTGGCCATATTTAGAGATTATATTTTATTAGCCTATGATGCTGTATATTAGGCCAAAACAACCTTGATGGATTGAGTTGCTTGAGCCAGGATAATCTGCATTGAAAGTGTTGAATTTTCTTCAAAGTCAAAAACTACAGCACAAAATTCAGAAAGTATGTAACCCAAGCAATATTTGGGTGCAAAGCTGTTAAGCTGATTCAGTTAGCACCCACAAAGTACTTCTACATCTCTATTTCCAATAATAAAACTTGTGGGTTTAATTGTAAGTGTTGTACAGATGTAAAAATACAACTATCTGTGCTTTATATGCTACTTTTCTATGTGCATAATTTAAAATTTTGAAACAATATTAAACTACTAGCTAATGAGAGCCTGTGGTTATTTAAAATACCTCCTCCTTTATAACCAGGCTGGGATTTAAGATCTATTCTAGAGGCCCTTTTCTTCTTTACTGGACCATATTCATTGGCATTGTGAAAGGACATTTAGTTGATGGTTGATTTCTAGATTCCAGGTGAACTCTTATCTTCTGCCAAGAAGAGTAATATTTTATTCAGATAGGCTTTTGGCAAGCATGTTGAGTTTGCTGACGAGTTTGGGTGGGTGGGTGATGCTTTAGTCATTAGTTTTTAATGGTGCTTTAAAACTATTTTTAGTCATTTATTTTCTACTTCGTTTATTCATTGTTAGCTTTCTTTGGCAGAGAAGTAGAAATATGACTTTTATCTTCAGAGTGAACTTTGTCACTCTGTATGACTGTTAAGATTGTGCTCTTACTTGCTTCATGCTTTCCAGGCACCATTTAAACAGAAAAGTCTATGCCTTCATTCGTGAGAAAAGTTTGTGTTGTATCTCTCTTTGATTTCTAACAGAAAGGTAGGCAACCTTTGTACCCTCAATACCTTACATTCCTTCCTTAGGGCATTTGAGTTTCTCATTCCTTTACAGTTAACATACTGTATAAAGATCATAGTTTCCTCTTTATAGTTGCCCATGAGACTCATAAAATTATGTTGAGATTATCTTGCACACTGGTGGAGAAATTTAAGAAACAACTTGCTAGCGGAATTTTTTTTTAAAAAATGTAATCAAATAAAACATGTTGCCATCTTTGTAAATATAATTGCAAGTAGTACAGTTATACTATTATTAATTTAATAACCCAGTGCATTCTATTTAAATGACATTGATTAATTCGTAGGTTAATCTGCATTACTTGTTTTTTTGATCCAAGGCTTGAGCAAAATTCACCCAGCAACATTCCAACAATGTTTTAGTACATCTAGAAACCATATCCTGTCCTGACTGGAATGTGAAAGTGCTGATCTTCTATATTTAGACAACTCAATACACAAAGGAAGGTACACTTCTCCTTGCCTTTTCTCACACAAATATATAGAATCCTGTTTCTGTGTCCATTGTATCAAATCCATAGAAACAAAACAAACAAAACCTAGGCAAATGCCCAAATAGTACTAACATTAAATACAGGTAGTAATTCTTGATTTATGACCACAACTAAACCCAACATTTCCTTTGCGAAACAAGACATTTGTGAGTTTTGGCTCATTTTATGACCTTTCTTGTCACAGTTGTTAAGTGAATAACTGCTGTCATTAATGGTTATTAAGTGAATTTGGCTTCCCATTAACTTTGCTTGTTAGAAGATCACAAAAGGTTAGGATTAGTGTTAGGGTCAGGAAGTTTCTCCTAAATTCTAGGTTGGTTCTCTCTCTAATGATCTTTCACCTGTTACTTCCTCTCCTGCCCTCAGGTGCTTTGGAGAATACATTGACCCACTGTTCTCTGTGACAGCCTCTTAAGTACTAGAAGACTGCTACCATATTGCCCTAGTCAGGATCATCTCCTACTGGGCTCCCACCGCCCAGTGCGCTCACATAGGGCTGCCCACCTCCGGGTCCCCTCAGCTAGACAGTGTCAGCTGGCAGTCCCCAGGATAAGGGCATTCTCTGTGTCGGCACCGACCCTCTGGAATGGGTTGCCCACCGAGCTCCGGCCGGCCCATGACCTCCGCACCTTCCGCGCCGACCTAAAGACATGGCTCTTTTACCAACTTCCTTGATCTGCTGTGAATTTACAACTTGGGGATTGGGGATTTTAAATTGATTTTAATATTATTTAATTCTTATTTACTGTCGGGTTGTTTTATAGTTGTGAGCCTCCCCGAGTCCTGCGGGAGAAGGGTGGCATATAAATCTGACTAAATAAATAAATAAAATAAATAGTCCTTCTCATTAGAGTAGACATATCTAGTTTTTTCAATCGTTCATCATATGATTTAATCTACAAATACTTTATTATATTTGTTGCTCTTCTCTGCATTCTTTGTAGGATCTCAACATGTTTTTTGTATTGGGCTGACCAGAACTGGATGCAGTATTATTTACATGTTTTTGATGCTATCCTTCTGCTGATGCAACCTAGGACTGTATTGGCTTTTTTGGCAGCTGCAGCACACTGCTGGCTCATACTTAAATGGTAGTCTACTAGGACACCTAGATCCCACTCATAGTTACTACTATTGATCCAGGTACTACCTATTCTATATCTGTGCATTTGGTTTTTGTTGGCTACGTGTAGGACCTTATTTTTCTTACCATTGAATTGCATTTTGTTGGATAGGGCCCAGTGCTGAAGTCTGTCAAGATCCTTCTGAATCTTGAGTGTATCTTCTAAAGTGTAAACTATTCCCCTAGCTTGGTGTCTTTTACAAATTTCATGAGCTTCTCTTCTATCCTCTCATCTACATCATTTATGATGATATTGAAGAGTACAGAGGCAAAGATGGAACCTTGTGGTAACCCACTGTGTGCTTCCCTCCATGTAGATGTAGTTCCACTAAGGACCTCATATTAAGTATGGTTAGTCAACCACCATCTGGTAATGATGAGTTCTATCCCACATTGTTCTTACCATGAAATAGGCTGTTGTCTATTTTGTCAAATACCTTACTGAAGTTTAAGTAAGGTATCCACTGAGGTAGTCAATTTGTCAAAGAAGGCAGTAGGAGTCCTTGATGCTCTCTGAGCTTGTGTGTTTTCTTACAGACATTTTATTACCCAAACTAGGTAAGTAGTGATTATGTTACCTAGTTTGGGTAATGAAATGTCTGCAGGAAAACACACAAGTTCAGAGAGTATCAGTATTGAGCTACAAATATTCTTCTTTATTGAAAGTTTGTCTGGACTGATCTGTTTTTGACAAACCCATGCTGGCTTCTAGTAATCATCTTGCTTGCTTCTAGGTGCTCACAAATGCACTGCTTGGTTACTTTTTCCAAGATTTTCCCAGATATTGATGTCAGGCTGATTGTTCTTTAGTCCCCCCCCCCCCCCTTTTGTAGATTGGAACCAGTCAGCTCTTTTCCAGTTCTGTGGCATATCCCTGGTGTACCAGGAGTTTGGAAAGATTTTGTACAGTGCTTCTGAAATCACATCTGCCATCTCCTTCAGAACCCTGGAATGTAATCCATCTGGTCCTAGTGATTTGAGCTCATCAAGAGTGGATAGGTATTCTCTTACTGTTTTCTTGCATATTTTGACTTGCGTATTTTGATCTGCATTCTTAGTCTGTCTTCTATGGTGCTGCTTTTGATAGGTTGGACTGTTTTTTTTTCTTTTTAAATCAACAAAAATACAAAGAATGAATTAGGCAGTTCCACTTTCTCCCCACTACCTTCATGATAGAACTTATTTTAAAAAATGTAACTTAAAAGTTATTTACCCCAATCAGAAGTAATTATGAGTAAACTACCAAAAGTACATTTGTGTGTATGTGTCTATGTATGTGTATTCTTTAAAGTCTCCCTAGTACATCTCTTTTCCCTGCATAAAGTAAATAAATATTATTTTAATCCAGTTATTTGTCAGTTCAAATATCTCTTTTGAACATTCAACAAAATTGTTCCTTCCTGTAAGCTAATTGGTAGCTGATATTTTCAGCTCACACACAGGTTTCTCCTGCATTGTGAGATCAGAATCAAGATTTCCCAGCATAAGAGCAGAATTAAAAGTCTGCTAAATATATATAAATTTAGCATATCATGTCACAGCATTAGATTCTTTCATTAAAATTTATTGTGAACATTGAAAGTCAATTGTGCTTACTATTTATTTACTACTTTTGCTGTTTTGGAAGTGTGCCTGTCCAATAGTTAGAACATAGAATAATATAGTTACTGTGTTTCCCCAAAAACATGACCTACCCCCAAAATAAGCCCTAGCTTGATTTTTTGGGGGTGGGTGGGCATATAGTTACCATGTTTCCCAAAAAAATATGCCCTACCCCAAAAATAAGCCCTAGTGAAGGGGGTGGGCATGGCCATCACAAGAGGCAGCCCTTCCATTACCTGGTCACCTCATGGCTGCTGGGCTCCTTAACCACGGCCCACGGATCAGCTGATCCAGCAAAGGCTGGGACTTCTGTCTCTCTGGGTGCCTGGAGATGTTTCCAGCACACTCCTACTGGCCCAGCCCTGACCACAGTGCCAGGCAACCTTGCAGGTAAGAGCCCCTTGGTTCCGCAGCTCACCTTGTGGTTATGGAGCAGGCAGCAAGCACAGTTCGCACTCCACCAGGCCTGGAATTCAGGTGTTTCTTAGGCTGCTACAATAAGGCAGAAAGCCATGCGGCCCATCGGAATTGGCTCCCCTCCCCTCGCCTCTACCCTACTGTTGCTTGAGAAAAGGCAATTGTGGAAGATTGTGAGGAGCTTGTGCTTACAATATAAGCAAAGCCCAGCCCGTCCCTTTCAAGCGATCAAATGTCTGTGTGTGTGTGGGAGAGAGAATGAGAGAGAGAGAGAGAGAGAGAGAGAGAGAAACAATGGAGGGGAGTAACAAGAATTGTAGGCAAAGATGTTTGAAAGGGTTTCCTCTCTGCCGTTTCTCTCTCTCTCTCTCTCTCTCTCTCTCTCTCTCTCTCACACACACACACACACACACACACACACACACACACACGATGAGAAACAGCAGAGGGGAACTGGGTAAAGGGACTGACCTTCTCCTGCCTCCAGCTCGGCACCTGCTCAGGGTGGCACCCCAAGGCACGGCTTCTGTGTGGGCAACCCCAACATGGCCAACATGAGAAATGGGCTCCTGCGCAGTGCCTCCTCTCTAGGCCTCACCTGCCTTGGAAGTCAGGGATCCTGCAGGCATCCTGGCCACTTAAATGCCACCCAAATCCCTGGGTTTGAGGAGAAATGAGAGTGAGAGAGTGATCAGAGGGCTGCGGGCCAACGACATGTCAAAGCAGCAAGGAGAGAGGCCAACCAGACCAGGGACCACCCAGTAGATGAGAAACCGCAGCACCACAACCTATCCAGAGGCCAATCATCCCATGGAGCCCGCTGAGGTGCTACAGGTGCGGGGGGATTGGTCACCTAGCAGCAGCATGTGGAACCCCGAGGCTGAGGCCAGACCCACCACCCAGGGCACGGCTGGAACAAGGGCCCAAGCGTGCCACCAACGCACCATGGAAAGGGCCCAGAGGTCTTTGCCTACCTGACCGAAACAAGAGGGATCAATCCCCCGAATCGTATGACAGTGAGGACGAGGGTGAAGACGACCCAATGGTGAGTGGACCCATCCATCCCTTTCTTTTCCCTATATGCCTAACGGCCCAAAAACAGGGACCCAAGGGACTTTCCAAGCCCTAATAGATTCAGGCTGCACGAGGTGCCTGATTAACCTACCCACAGTCCTAAAATTGGGGATCCATGCTAAAAAGCTCAGCCACCCAATCCAATTTGAACAAGTTGATGGATCCCTAGTGAGCGGAACTTACGCCACACACTTGACCAAGCCAATAAGGCTGGAGCTAGCAGATCACTGGGAAACGATTCGGTTCATAATAGCCCCCAAAATGACAGATCCAGTCATACTGGGACTCTCTTGGCTAGACAAGTGGGGCCCAATCATCAGAAACAGAGAAGAGAGAGAGAAAGAGAGATACAGACAGAGAGACAGAGAAAGCGAGAGAGTGGGGAGAGAGGGGAGAGGGAGAGAGAGAAAGAGAGAGATACTGAGAGAAAGAAATGATAGAGAAAGAGAGAGTTGAGAGAGAGAGAGAGATCCTGGTGTTTTGTTTTCTGTGGGAAACAGGTCCAAATGGCTCTTTGAGTGTCTTAAGGTTGCAGAAACAGGCAGCCAAGCTAAGTGCCTGAAGGACCCCATCCCGTCACTGGAAATCCAGGCACTTCAGTGAGTGGCATACTAGATTCATATTAGTGGTCTGTGGAATTTAAAATTATGAATTTAGTGGTCCCTGAGGTCCGAAAGGTTGGTAACCCCTGCTCTAATAAATTCTACATCATCTTCTTTGGTTTTCTTATAGATCAGTATATTGTTCAGAGATACACAAGGACCCCCTTGTAAAAGTGCTCCTGCAGGATTTCATTTATTAGCTGCATGAGCACCGCTGGGGGCCTCTGTAACTCAAACAGCATTAACTGGAACTGTTAGCAACCCAGAGGGCACTTCAACGCCATCTTCCATTCATCCTCCTTAATTTTCACTTGGTAGTATGCCTCCCTCAAGTCCAACTTTGTGAAAATCTTCCCCTTTTCAAGGTGGCCCAAAAGGTCCTTCATTAGAGGGAGGGGTACATATTCACCAAGCATATATAATTTAGCATATATAGTTGACGCACAGCCTAAGGGACCCATCTTTTTTTTCTTTGAAAAGCACAGGGGCTACCGATTTAGCCGGTTGAATGAAGCCCCTGGTTAAAAAAAAATCTATGAATATCCTCCATCTCCCTAGGTGTCATTGAATATAGTTTGGCTTTGGCAACTTATTATTATTATTATTATTATTATTATTATTATTATTATTAATTAAATTTGTATACCGCCCTTCTCCTGCTGGACTCAGGGCGGTGCACAGCCAAGTAAAAACATACAATACAAAATTTAAAAGAAATATAAAAGAATTATATATTATGGCCAAAGATTTTAAAATCTACCAATTAAAACCCATTTTATAATTAAAATCTAATATCTCAGAAAAGGGGGAGGGGTTACGCCAGCCCTGCTTGCTGAAAAAGAAGAGTTTTTAGGGCACGGCGAAAAACCCGGAGATCTGATATCCTCCGAATCTCCGGGGGCAAATCGTTCCAGAGGACAGGTGCTGCCACAGAGAAGGCCCTCCCCCTGGGGGTCGCCAGCTGACATTGCCTGGCTGACGGCACCTGAGGAGTCCCTCTCTGTGGCAGCGCACTGGCCGGTGGGAGGCCATTGGTGGCAGAAGGCGGTCCCACAAATACCCAGGTCCGATGCTATGGAGCGCTTTAAAGGTGGTAACCAACACCTTGAAGTGCACCCGGAAGTCCACTGGGAGCCAATGCAGCTCACGCAGGAGAGGTGTCACATGGGAGCACCCCATCGCTCCCAAAATCCCCCGCGCAGCCGCATTCTGCACCAGTTGGAGCCTCCGGGTGCACCTCAAGGGGAGCCCCATGTAGAGAGCGTTGCAGTAGTCCAGGCGGGAAGTGATGAATGCCTGAGTGACCGTGCGTAAGGAGTCCCGATCCAGAAAGGGACGCAACTGGCGAATCAAGCGGACCTGATAAAAAGCCCCACTGGCCACGGCCGTCATATGCTCTTCTAAAGACAGCAGTGCATCCAGGAGGACGCCCAAGTTGCAAGCCCTCTTAACTCGCCCCCAATAGCCAGTGATGGCACCAGCTGGCTATATCGGGACGCTGGAAGCCACAGCCACTCGGTCTTGGAAGGATTGAGTCGGAGCCTGTTATTCCCCATCCAGATCCGCACAGCCTCCAAGCACCGGGACATCACTTCAAGGGCATCGTTGGGATGGCCTGGGGTGGAAATGTACAGCTGAGTGTCATCAGCGTACTGATGGAATTCCACCCCAAAGCCATGGATGATCTCACCCAGCGGCTTCACATAAATGTTGAACAGAAGGGGCGAGAGGACCAATCCCTGTGGCACCCCACATACAAGGCGCCTTGAGGTCGACTTCTGCCCCCGTGTCAACACTGACTGTGTCCAGTCGGAGAGATAGGAGGAGAACCACCGTAAAACGGTGCCCCCCATTCCCAGCCCCTCCAACCGGCGCAGCATGATACCATGGTCGATGGTAACAAAAGCCGCTGAGAGATCTAATAGGACCAGGATAGAGGAACAACCCCTATCCCGAGCCCTCCAGAGATCATCCACCAACGCGACCAATGCCGTTTCCGTGCTGTGCCCAGGCCGAAAGCCGGACTGGCGCGGATCCAGATAGACAGCTTCATCCATGTACCTGGGAAGCTGTCACGCCACCACACTCTCAACAACCTTTGCCACAAAGCGAAGGTTGGAGACCGGACAATAGTTAGCCAAAACAGCCAGATCCAGGGCAGGCTTCTTGAGGAGGGGCCTCACCACCGCCTCTTTCAAGGCGAGTGGCAAGACACCCTCACCCAAGGAAGCATTGATAATCCCCTGGAGCCAGCCTCGCGTAACCTCCCAGGAGGCCAGTATCAGCCAGGAGGGACACGGGTCCAATAAACATGTGGTTGCATTCAGCCGCCCGAGTATCCTGTCCACGTCCTCGGGAGCAACAGGATCGAACTCCTCCCAAATGACATTCTCAAGATTGGCCTCCATCATCCCGTCTGTACCTACCCAGTCAGAGACCAGGCCTTCCCGAATCTGAGTGATTTTATCATGCAGATATTGCACAAAATCCTCAGCACGACCCTGCAAGGGATCCTCCCCCCTCCCAGATGGAGGAGGAAGCGGATCACCCTAAACAGAGTGGTTGGGGGATTATCTGCCGATGCGATAAGAGCGGAAAAATAGTTAAATTTTGCCACTTTTATCACCACTAGGTAAGTCTTAATATGAGCTCTTACCTGTGTTCGGTCGGATTCGGAACAGCTCGACCTCCAACTGCTCTCTAGGTGTCTTTTCCGGCGCTTCATCTCCCTCAGCTCCTCAGAGAACCAAGGGGCCAAGTAGACTCAGCGACGGGTCAGAGGCCGCAAAGGCACGACTCAGTCCAAAGCGCCAGCAGCCACCCTATCCCAGGCAGCCACCAGCTCCTCGGCCGAATCATGAGTCAGAGCCTCAGGAAATGGCCCAAGCTCCATCTGGAACCTATCAAGATCCATCAGGCGCCTGGGGTGGAACCATCTGGTCTGTTCCGACTCCCTGCGGCAGGGTGTGGTGGTTAGAAGGTCAAGCCTAAGAAGGGAATGATCTGACCGTGACAAGGGCTCAATAGCTACCGCCCCAATCTCAAGATCATTCATCCACTGCCCAGAGACAAAAATCAAGTCCAGAATGTGTCCTCCCATGTGAGTGGGTTCATGAATTAGCTGGGTCAGGTCCATGGCCGTCATGGAAGCCATGAACTCTCGAGCCGCCTCTGACGTTTCACCGATAGATGGCAGGTTGAAGTCCCCCATGACCATAAGCCTGGGGGTCTCCACCGCCACCTCGGCAATCACGCTGAGTAGCTCGGGCAGGATAGCTGACACGTGGCAGGGAGCCAGGTATGTAATCAGCAAGCCCATCTGCCCCCCATGTCCCCACTTGTAATTTTAACTTAATTTCTTAATTTCTATTAATCCTTATACACTATGTGGAAAAATTATTTAAAGTTACCAAATCATTCCTGAATAAAGCTATTGCTTTAGATAGGGATTTTTAGTTTGCCTTTTTGAATGACTGTTCCTCTCTCCCTTTAGTTCTTTGTTTGTTTCTGCAGAAAAATTGTTTATTAGAAAGCTACAGATGCATGGATGATGCCATTCTCTACATTTGTATGAGAAAACCAAAGTCACCCAAACATACAAACATCTATTTTAAAGGATCCAGAATATTGTAGCCATTAAACTCCAATGATGTTATTCACATCTTTATTGGTAACCACATAATGACTGGAAACTAACTATTAGTTAAATAAGAAACATTTACATCAAAAGTTAATAAACATGAGACAGTAAACTATAAATACAATGAAATAGTATTGTAGGGCCACACATGGAATACTGCATCCAGTTTTGGTCACCACATTATAAAATGAGACATTGGAAAAGTGCAGAGAAAAGCAACTAAAATGATTAAAGGCCTGGAGACTAAAACATCTGAAAAACTGTTGGAGGAATTGGGTTTCGCTAATCTAGAAAATAGAAGGACCAGGGGTGACATGATAGCAGTATTCCAGTATTTGAAAGGCTGCCATAAAAGGGGGGGGGGGCATCTTATTTTCCAAAGCACCAGAGGGCAGGACAAGAAACAATGGATGGAAACTAATCAAGAAGAGAAGCAGCCTGGAATTAAGGAGAAACTTCCTAACAGTGAGAACAATTAACCAGTGGACAGCTTGCCTTGAGATGTTCTGGGTGCTTCATCACTGGAGGTTTTTAAGAAGAGACGGGTGGACAGTCACTTGTGTGAAATGATATACAGACTCCTGTATATCTTGAGCAGGGGGTTAGATTAGAAGATCTCCTAGGTTCCTTCCAGCTACATTCTGAATTTAAATTACTTGCTTTGCATACAGAATAACAATAACAGTGTTTCCTTTTCCCCCAAAGCCCCCCAAGGCCATTAAGAGAGTATAAAGCAAATTCATCATCAAACTGATTGTTGGTGACTCACACGGAAACAGGCCTGTAAACTGCCAACTTCTTGGCAACTGTATGGGAGTTATTTGACTGTGTTTTTTTGGGGGGGGGGGGGGGGGGAGGTACATTTTCCTAGCCTAGCCTGCTATCTTTTGTTTCTAAGGTGCTGGCTTATCTGAGTATTCTCCAGACCAACCCTGCCTTGGGTCAGCCTAAACAAAGAGCGTATCACAAACTGCAGGACCAATCCCATATATATTGTTTCCTCCAACAGGATAGCAAATGGCATTTTCAAAGCCAAGATTTTTTTTTCCAGGTGAGACTAAAAAATAAAAATCAAAAACTACAGATCCCTATCCCTGGTAGTAACGGGTGGGCTGTTGGGGGTTCACAGGGGTTCGAGAGAACCTCTAGCTAAGATTCTGTGCAGTTCAGAGAACCCCAAAATCCCACTCCTGGCTGCCCCCCCACCCCGCCCCTCCCAGAAGTCCCACACGGCCTGTTCAGAAAACCCTCAAATCCCACTCCTGGCTGCCCACCCCACCCCGCCCCTCCCAGGAGTCCTACACGGCCTGTTTTGGATGCAGATAAGTGCAGGGCGCATGCGGAAGCTTGGGGCGGGTGAAAAACGGGCCTACCGGAAGTTCAGGAAGGCTGGAAACGGGCCCATTTCTGGCCTCTGGAGCCCGGGAAGGCCATTTCCGCCCTCCCAGAGAGTTAAGGAAAACCTCCGGAGCCCGGGGAGGGCAAAAACTCTCCCCTCACCGTGGTGCAGGAGGCTGACTAGGTCACGCCCACCATGGCCACATCCACCCGGCAACCAGGTAGAGAACCCCTTGCTAAAATTTTTGAAGCCCACCCCTGGGTAGTAACATTACAGTAAAAACATTGAAAATAATAACTGCTGAACTTCTATCATATCCCAAACAAGAGCCATTCTACCTAAGGCTGACCTTGTATAAATAAAAGTGTTACAAACTATAATAATTTAGTTGCTTCTTTAAAAAGATCATCTGTACCTGATATAATGCCAATGATGTATAAGTGGAATGCAAAAAAAGAAGAGGTGAGTAAGGAATAGGTATAAAGTGGGATTTTGTTAAATAAAAAGTCTTGCTTCTTCACAATAATAAGAACAGTCTAGCTTGTTTAACCAAACCTGCTGTTAAACAGCTACTATTATAGTTTTATTTATGTGATTGACATTTTAGCTGCTGGTTTTATTTGTGTTTTATTTGGTTTATATTTTCCCAAAATAGTTATGTGTTAAAGAAATTAAATTATTCCATTTGTATCAATAAATTATTCCATTGTATAAATAAAAGCTGGGGTGTAAACTTATAAATTTGATCTAGTGGTTAAGGAACAGGCTAGAAAGCAGGAAAGCCATGATTTCAAGTCCTGCCTTAACCATGAAAGCCAGGTGGGTGACTTTGGGTCAGTCACTCTCTCTAAGCTCAACCCAAAACTCACAGGGTTGTTGTTGTGGGGACAATTGAAGGAGGAAGGTGTATTGGATATGTTCGCTGCTTTGAGTTATTTGTAAAAATAATAAAAGTGACATATAAATACCTGCATACCTACTTACATAAAAAGTTCTACAATCATTAAAGAAAATAGTTGTTAGTTCAAGATGAATTTATAGGCAGACTTTGTACTTGAATGGACAATGCTTATATCTGAATTATAATTAGAAGTGGTCCCATAATGGGACCGTTTCCTGGTCATGTGCTTAGCACTCCCCAGTTCTGAATTAGATCACTCCCCACCCATCCTCAAACTGGCAGAACATACGCAAGCAAGCGTGGTCATGGCCAATCCCTTTTGTGCCTCCAATTGCTGCTGTCACCTGACTTCTTTCCAGGGGAATGTGTGACAAAGGTTAGCAGATTTTACACTCCTTGAGCTGCCCTCAGATGGTGTCAGAATAAGAGGAAAAATATTTTTGTAACACTTGTGCAGCTAAGGAACGATAGCCATAGCAATAGCACTTAGACTTATATACCGCTTCACAGTGCTTTACAGCCCTCTCTAAGCGGTTTAGAGTCAGCATATTTCCCCCAACAATCTGGCTCCTCATTTTACTGACCTCAGAAGGATGGAAGGCTGAGTCAATCTTGAGCCGGTGAGAATCGAATTCAGCAGAATTAGCCTGCAATGCTACATTCTAACCACTGTACCACCATGGAATATTTTATTTTATTTTATTTTATTTTATTTTATTTTATTTTATTTTATTTTATTTTATTTTATTTTATTTTATTTTATTTTATTTTATTTTATTTTATTTTATTTTATTTTATTTTATTTTATTTTTTATTTTGTTTTATTTTATTTTTTTAAATTTATATACCGCCCTTCTCCCAGAAGGACTCAGGGCGGTGTACAGCCAGAATAAAACACACAAATATAAAATTTAAAAAACAATTTAGGAAATATTAAATAGTTTGGCCCATATCTAATTAAAATAAAACTACCCGTTTTGGACATTTAAAAATTAAGAGTTAACGATTAAAAAATTTAAAAATTAGGCCAGCCTGGCTTGTTGGAATAAAAGCGTCTTGAGGGCCCAGCGGAAGGTGCGCAAGTAGGGAATCCTCCACATCTCAGGGGCAATTCGTTCCAGAGGGCAGGAGCCCCCACAGAGAAGGCTCTCCCCCTGGGGGTCGCCAGCTGACATTGCTTGGCCGACAGCACCCGAAGGAGGCCGTCTCTCTGGGGGAGCGAATTGGCCGGTGGGAGGCTATTGGTAGCAGAAGGCGGTCTTTTAAATACCCAGGTCCTAAGCCATGGAGTGTTCTGAAGGTAACCAATACTTTGAATTGCACCCGGAGGACCACTGGAAGCCAGTGCAGCTCGCGCAGGAGAGGTGTTACATGGGAGCATATGTAATTGTGCCTCTCTCATTGGAGATGGTAGGGAGATGAAGACAAAGTTACAGGGAGGAGGCAGAAAACCATGGCAATGACATGGTTGGCATGTGGTTAAATGTTAGTGGCACAGGTGGGTTTTAGCAGGTTCTGACCAGTTCTGGAGAACCGGTAATAAAAATTCTGACTGGTCCCTGCCTCCCAAGTCCCAGCTGATTGGGAGGAAATGGGGATTTTGCAGTAACCTTCCTGTGGAGTGGGGTGGGAATGGAGATTTTACAGTATCCTTCCTCTGCCATGCCGAAGCCACGCCCACCAAGCCTTGCCATGCCCATCAAGCCACACCCACAGAACCAGTAGTAAAAAAAATTGAAATCCAGCACTGGGTTAATTGTATCAGACTCACTGGTAATTCTTAGTCATGTCCCTAAGTGAGTCAGTGAGTCTGATACAAATCCAGCCATAAGCTTTGCCTCTCCCCTCATCCCTTCACAGGCTGTAAGCATTAAGGATAAGTCTACAAGTACATCTGTTTGCTCTTACCAAAGCACAAGCATACTTGAATAATAGAAGATATATTTAATTCCAATTTATAATTCAACACTCATTTTCTAAATTTCCCTCTGCAAGTGTGATATACTGATGTATGCCATTGGACTAGGGCAAATGTTAGCCATGGAAATTCTCTGAATGCCTTGGACTAGTCATTCCATCTCACCTTAACCTACTTCAAAAATTGCTGTTTGGAGAATAAAATGAGGCCATCTTGAGCTCTTGGAGAAAAGGTGAAATATAGACATAAACAACAGCAACCAAGATGACAATTATGTTAGTGATTTATAGTACTGATCCTGGCCAATAGATACCTTTCACAGCTGGCTTCCTCCGAGTTCCAACACAGTTGTATGGAAAGCTTGCCAAACTTGTTTTTCAGGTCTTATTTTGGAACAGGAAAATAGCTTTTTTACAGTGCACATTATTAATTCACTTTTGAGCAACCCTCTAACCTTCTAAATAGCAATTTTACACCGACCATTCCGTAAGGAGATTCCCTCCTATAATGGCACCTGCGGCCATATAAATGGGAATGAAATCGCTTCCATCTTTATAATCCAAAGCTTCTTGCTCTAGAATGCTAGAGATGACAGGATTCTGTCTGAAAAGATTTCCTTGTTCTACCCTAAACCTTTCCTAGTCCTCTAGGTGCAAAAGCTAGGTGGGTATTCGTCTCCTTTTCAAAGGTTTCCTTACTATGGGAAACAGAAAGGTGAAACAGAGCTACTCTTGGGTAGATGGGGCATGTTACAAAGAATACCAGTCAAGGAATCAATTTTGCAGCTCCACTGAGATGAAAAGTAGCCTTGATCTTTATAATGGGGGGAGGGGAGGAGGGAAATCTGACCTACATACTTAAGCAACAATGGAATATATTATTAAGTGAGAAAGAGGGAGATTTAACATTCTAGTTTACTGCTAACATGCAAGTTAACCTTTGAAACGGAGGAAATGATTTAAAGATGGACTTTTTTTCTGGGCGATTTTAACCTAGTTCACAAAAATATTTACAAAAAGCTTGTTTTGATTCTGCAAATTCTCTCGGAAAAGATTCTAACAGGATATTTATATTTTCCTAACATCCTGTTTATGCATTATTTACAACTCACACATGTTCTTTTTATTTAGGATCTTGTGGACTGCATATAAATTTCCAATATTAGTAATAGTGTTGTAAAAGGGGGGGGGGGGGAATGCGCTCAATTGCCTAATGATAGTGCGTAAGGCAAATATAACCTAGTTTCTTAAAAGATTCTCTTTGAAGCAAACAATATGTCTATGGCAGAGTTCAATGGACCAACAGTCTCCTTGCTAGCAAAATGTATTAAAAGTTTTTGTAGTTTATCTGACTGCTTTTTGCCATGTGCATATAAATCTTTTGCCAGTATTTGTTACTTTTTGTTCTCTGGTTTGGGGAAAACCTTTCATTTTTTAAAGGAAATTTCTTGCCTGATGTGTTCTCTTCTATATCTGAAGAACTAAACTGATCCAAACTGATGATTTCTTTCTTGACTTGAAATCTACGTTCTAACAGAAATTCTATTCCTGTAGTTCTGAATAATCTCCTAAATAGCAGAGATAACCATTTTACTCCATTTCTTCTTTCTTTGAACCTATCCATTTTTTAAATTGCTCTTTTGAAATGGAATGTGGCCATTTTGGGGTTATGTGCAATTTGAAGGTAGTAACATTATGATAATTGTCCTCCATTGGTGTCTTGAACAAGATTCTGGATACCACTAAATCTAAGATTTCGTTCAGTAATCTTGCCTCGTTGGTTGCATGACTTGCTCTAGGTTGCTGTCATTTAGGGTACCTAGAAATTTGGTCTCTTTCTCATTCCAAAAAATGCAAAATGCTCCACTGTGAGACTGATTGAATTCACCCATTTCTATTGTTGCATTTTCTCATGTATCTCTCTAATCTCATTCTGAATTTGCACATTATCTTTAATTATTCGGGCAGGACATCAATGGCCAATCCAAGTACTAATTTGCTGTTATCAATTGTTATGGACATTCCCGTAGTGAGTTAATGGAAGTGCTTCTCCATTTATAAGATCTCTCTGATGTATAGGGCAAACCCAGTTTATCTACTGCATACTTTGATACTGCCGCCTACGAATGCTTGAGAATTTCAAAGTAGCTGGAAAACTCTGCAGTCCAGTGGGAAATGAATTTCCATATGAATTTCCACACATTGATATGTGTGTTGGACCTGGTCTTTGGGTGTTAAGTGAATTTTGTTGTATGGGTATACTGTGTATACACATACAATGACAATAAAGTTATTATTATTATTATACCTATCAGGCTTGTCTCAACTTGAGCATTTAGGCAAGAAAGCTTCCATATCATGGTTGAAGTGAAAGGTTTACTTTTACTAAAGTCAATCAGTTACAGCATAAGCGAAGCTGGATTGGGATATTCCCAAGCAAAGCCTGTAGTTCCCCTCCTTTCCCTGCCCCCCCCGACCAGTCGGTCAGTGTCCAATGATATTCGAATTAAAAGTTTTGGGAACGGCTTTGAGGTGTGGCACCTCTCCAGTGGCATTTTGCATTCCATTCTCACAGCTCTATCTTTGATCTGGCAATCTGTTCCAGATTGGCACCTCTAGTTCCCTGTCCCCCTCCTGCCTGCCCAATCTCCCACCACCCCTTGCATTTTATGGCAGGATGCCAGTGACGTGAAGTAAGTTGAAAATGCCAGACCTAACAATATCCATGACTCACATAATCCAAGATGCAATCTGACTGGGTTGCAAGGCCTAGAAGAGAAAAACTGCCTCTTTTTGTGGATATGGCCCATTTTAAGCACCAACGTAAAAAAAATGTAGCTCCCAGCTGGAGTTTGCATTATTATTATTATTATTATTATTATTATTATTATTATTATTATTATTATTATTATTTTCGATGGAGCTTACACTCATCAACGAAGATTTGAATCAAAGTTTGTATCCTTTTTTGGATTGTATCACCTTGCTACCTAAATTATATTCTCACATCAAAATAGCTTCTCCATAAATCATGGGGAAACAATGAAGTCAATACCTCAGATTAATGGATATTTCGCCTTCCTTAAAAAGCATCACCTTCTCCCTACTTGGAGTCTGCCCAATAAAACAGAAGAAATGCAGTGGATGTAATTATGTGATGAAGAAGGAGTCGAGCTAACTCAGGAGTAGTCCCAAACAACAGAAGGGAACTTTGGGTTAATTACATATAAAAATTACTGATTATATTAGATCAACTACTGATGATAACAATGACCTTTTATTATTTTTGATGTTAAAAGATGAATGGGATTTATCAGTTGCACCCCATTGGCAGTATTTAAAATTACAGCATGCATTTGGATCAAAGGCATTTCCAGGCTCAGAGATCTCTGAATTATAAGATAGGGTCATTTCATCCTATGAGACCAAAAAAATCCAGAGGCAGCTTTTATAAACATCTGTTATCAATAAACTGATATGCAAACTTTAGAGATTGAATGTAATAAGAGACCGAAGATTTCAATTTTGCCTAAACAATAGAAAAATGTTTAAATCTCAATTTTAAAACTTCATTAGATCTTAGATTATGGTTTATAAAACAAAAATATTTCAGATTTACTGGATTTCATTACATTTGCATAAAAAGTATGAATAAATCACTGAATTTTTTGATATGCAACGAGAATAAAACTTCATTAAATATTTTTTGCAATGTTCTAAAATAACTACACTCTAGAAAGATAGATTACATAGATTAATTTTATTTTGAAACTTTAATATATAATTAATTTTTAATTAATTAAGTTTAATTTTATAATATACTCATTCTTTTTATATATATCATGGAAATTGACAGATGGACAAAAGATATGGATTCTCTACATCCTTATTAGTGCAAGACATTAGTTAGTTCTTCAGCATTGGAAAAATGACTATGGCCACAATAATTAGTGTCTTGAAAATCTAATGTTACTTGCATCCTATAACTGCCTATAGACATAGACATGGACAAGTACAATAAGGTATGCTTATCTTTTATTGAAATGTATGTTAAAATTATATAGAGAGTGTACAGATTGCATTAAATGTTCGGATTGGTTGCCATTTTCTTCTAAGTACTTTTTAATTCATTTAATACATGACTTTTAAACCTTTCTAAGTATAGTAACATTTTCTTTGGGGAAAAAAAGATAGTGATTGGCATATGGGGGTCTGACATTTGATATGTGTATGTGGGGTAGTGGTGGATGTGTGTGTAGTTAGTCCTTGAGTTATGAGGGTAATTGGAACTGGATTTTCTGTCGCTAAGCGATATAATTGTAAAAAGTGCAACATTATGCAATTGCATTGCTTAGCAGCAGCAATATCAGCACTATTGTTAACCAGCTGTTAACCAAGGACTCCAATCCAAGCCATTCAAACTTGGTTACTCCTGCCCTGAGCCTCAGTCCTCCCAAGATAAAGGATTCCATCCCATTTCTGCCTTTTTGGCTGTCCTGTACCCTGCCTTGTTGAATGGCAAACAGCCCGTAACTGTGCAGCTGTGGGGTTGGTTACCGTGCTGCAGCTCAGGGGCTTCTTGGCATGCCATGACTTTGGAGCTGGAAGAAGCCTATCAGCCACAGCAAGCATGGAAGCCTCAGCTGCCCCAGCCTAGCAGCATACTGTAGCAGTGACCCATTTTCGGTCATAGTTGCCCTCACCACCCTGTGCTCTTAAGGCCCCTGCCACTCTGCACTTCCAGCTGACCTTTCCATCTTCTTGCCCCAGCCGTCAAGGCTTGTCCACCCTGGCTCTTCATGAGGCGACTGCTGGCCACATAAGGGCATGCAGATCGTATCAGGAAACCACCATGCATGACCTGGGGAAGAAAGTCTTGTGGTGGCCAGAGTGTGAAGAGTTAGACTAAGCATACTTTGTAAACAGCAGGAGCAAGAATGCAGTGAAAGTCAGTTGGGGCAGTAGAGGATAGGGTGGCGGGACCCAAAAGAGCTTAGATAAGGGGAAAATAGGCTGGCAGGGAAGTAGAAATGCCTCTGCAGTCATAAAGGCAGGCAAGATGCCAAGAGCTGGAATTTTGACCATGTGATTTCAACAGTTATATCTTTTGCCACTGGTTGTAAATCCCTTTGTTCAGCACTGCCTTAACTTCAAACAGTTACTGAAAAAATAGTCATTAAGCAAGGATTACCTACATACATATATGCATGAGAAGCCTACCTACCTGCCTTTCTGCCTGTCTTTTTCCCCCTCCCTTTCTGGTTTCATGATTGTATCTTGATGATATAATCACTGCTATCAATGTGTATCTTGGGAGCTAACTCTTAAACTTCACTGATAGGGAGCCAATTATAGAATTAAATTTTAAAAGTTGAGGGCAAATATGAACAGAAACTCAAAAATTAAAAACTAAAAAGCATCAAACTTGATATTAGAACCAATTATGAATTTTGTCAAGAAGGAAACTAGTCAAAAAAACACAAAAATTCAGGAAAGAAGCAAACAGTGAGTTTTAAAGAGCAATTACACAAGGGACAAGAAGCAATATTACAACATCTATAAAAACAATTAAGGTGAAAACAAAAAAAAACAAGGACAATCCTTCAAAAGATCTCCCAATTCAAAAGGAGGTCACCTTTAATACGTATGCTAAAGGATGCCAATGGAAGTATAGTAAACAAATTCAAAGAATATCAAAAACAGATGCAAAAAATATATTAAAATTCTGCACAGCAAAGATGTCAACATCTATGATACGATCAAAGATCAGAAGAATGTGTCAAACTAGAAGATAACATTAGATCAACACTTTGGTCATTATCAAGTAATGGGAATTGATGGAATACCTGCAGAAATGTAATAAACAACAAAGAAAAACCAGTAAAGGTCAGCCTACATACACATTCCAAAGAAAAAAGACTAATTGTAATGGAGTATGCTAACTATTACATGGTAGCCTTAATTTCATATAGTTGCAAAATAAAATGCTTAAAATCATACAAGGCAGATTAGATCTCTACAAGGAAAGGGAAATATCACAGATTCAAGCTTATTTTTAAGAAAGCTGAAGAATAAGATACAATATTGCTGGATAATTGAGAAAGCCAAAAAGTACTAAAAACAGTCAGTATGTTCTTCATTAGATATAGAAAAGTGCTTGGTGGTGTTGATTATGTAAATTTGTAGAATGTCCTCTTGAAAATGAAGTCCCAGAAAATCTCATTGTCCTCATGTGAAACCTATAGGGCAGGAAACAGAAAAGAGGTTGTCAGGGAAAATATGGTAAAATAAACTGGCTCCATGTCAGGAAGGGAGTGGGACAAGACAATATACTCTCTTCATATTTATTCAACATACATGTATGCTGAATACACATTAAGAGAAGATATCAGTCAATCAATCTTTATTGCAAACATACATCAGCCAAACATGAAAGTGAAAACACAAAATAAAAAGTTCTGTACAGTTTGTAAACACACAATATAAAAAGTACAGATGATATAAAAAGTCAAAAAGATGGGGTGGGAACATTAGAAAGATAGGGTGATTATATAATATTTATAGATAAATATTGTATTTACTAGGTTACAGAGCACTCTAATATGGCATATTAGGTGCACTTTGAATCTAATCTATAATGTTGAACTCCAACATTAGAACCAGAAATCATCATTCAACAAATTTTGTGCCCAACCACACAGAATATGGCAAGGTTGTATATTGTAACTGGATTTGTATTTGAAAACAATAGACTGGTGTAAATTTATTCTGTGCACCTTTGGTATTTATGTATTGGTGGTAAAATTAGAATAATACGAATATTGCTATATAGTATGAACCAATGGTGGGATTCAAATAATTTAACAACCGGTTCTCTGCCCTAATGATTTCTTCCAACAACCAGTTCACCAAACTGCTCAGAAAGTTAACAACCGGTTCTCCTGAAGTGGTGCAAATTGGCTGAATCCCACCACTGGTTTGAACACCAGAGAAGCATCTGTTCTGTATTGTTGTGTGTCCAGTAAGGTTGGGAAATGACTGCTGTCACGGTTGGGAGTAACTTCAACAATCTTAACACATTAAGTCCTAAGAGTAAGTCCCTAAAGACAACATAGTAAAAAAACCAACAACTTTATGGGTGAATTATGTAGGTGAATAATTCAATGTAGGTGAATTATGTGGCTGCTCACTTTCAAGGACACGGTTTAGAATGAGAAAGTTCAGCCTGAAGATTGTTTGAGCCAAGCATAAATCCACAAAATTTGATTTCTCGTCTTTTGAAAAAGGCAGAATCTGTCAGCCTCAGGTTAGGGAACAGGTGCCTGTTCTGTGTTTATAAAGTGTAATTATTGGGGCTCAACCTAGTATTGAGATCTTCTCCCAAGATTTCAAATGCTTTGGATCAATAGTGTTGGAAGAAATATCCATCTGGGTTCAGTTCCAAATAGGGAAAAAGACACTGTAAACACAGAGACTGCTTGGAAAGGTGGCTTAATGGTGGACAGGATCACATGGTTTGAGTTCCTGAACAGAAAAGGACTGAGATGCTGGGTGTGCTTGGTTTTATGCCCTCTCTGAGGGCATAACTTCCTGGGGTTTGAACTTCCTGGGGCATAGGAAGAGTATCCTGATTGGTTGTCAGACTCCCAGGGGGTGAGGATCTTAGCTAGCCTTGCTGGCTGATGTAATCTTCCCAGGTGCCATGTGGTGAGTTTCTGTTGCTCATCCAGGGAAATATATTATTCTGCCTTTTTAAATATTTCCTAAAATATTTCATTCTTCTAGGAGAGGGGTGGGTGCTAACTTCTTACAATCGTATATTGAGTTGCCAATTCAATCCCAAGGCTGTGATTTAGGGTTTCTGCCTCATCAGTGCAGGGCATTACCAACAGGGCACAGTGGTTGAATTATATTAACACTGCCATGGCATTTGGTTTGAGTCGGGGGATGGGAGGGAGAGAGGCCTAGATAGAACACATAAGGTGTTGGAAACCAGGACATTCAGACCACCTTTTGCTCTTCCATACTCTGTCCCAGGTTCAGTCCCAATTGAAAATGATTTGCAAACTTTGAGTTCACTGCCAGCCCATGTTGCCTGTATTCCTATGACATCACAAGGAGAGGAATTCAGTAAGGCAAGCATTCCTGATTGTGCAAACTACACAGAGACATTTCAGGTTAGAAGGGCAACCTTATGCTGGTCACTTGGATGTCAAGCAATTGTGGTTGGGCAGGTATTCTTCGCAAAGGGCAATCTTAACCAATGAGAAAGGTGGCTGTAGATGGCTCTTGCTATGGGAAGGAAGGAAAAATACTGACAAATTCTTGCTTTCCCCTTTCATCTGTCTGTTGGGCCATCAGGTTGCTTTTTCTCAGAAGGGATCAGAGAAGCTTGTAGTTCAGGCAAGGAAGTTGGAAAAAGAAGTGCAGAAAGAGCAGCAAAATGGCAATTACCAGCAAGCAAAGATCCTATCTCTTTATCAGAGGAATCCTCCTTCAATGGAAGAAGGGTAAGGGGGACAGTTTTCCTGTGAATCATGTTCTTAACCCGTGTTTCTCCCAAAATAAGACCCGGTCTTATATTTTTGGGGCTTCAAAATAAGCACTAGGGCTTATTTTTAGGGAAACACAATTTTAAGGTGATCGGCCTGGCTGCATGTCCCTCCCCCCGGTGCATGCACAAGAGGCAGCAAATGCATGGGGACCAATGGAATCCAGCAGCAGCTGCAACACACCAGTTCCTTGGCCGGTGCATTCTACGGCTGCATGCGGGGGAGGGAGATGATCCGGACATGACGCACAGGCAATGGGAAAGCTGAGAGTCCGTGGGCATGGGAGGCTCTTCTGGGATTTATTCTGGGATACAAAATCTATCTAGAATGGATGCCATTTGTTTCTATTGAGTGAATAGACATCATAGTACACTTTGATTTCTTAGCAGGAAAATAAAATCTTTTTTATAAACACCCAGGCCTCCAGTGTGGCACCCGCAGATATTATTGTGACCATATATAACTCTCTTGGCCTCCACATAGATACATGCCCCGCCATATCTTTTATAAAGATCTCTTAATTTTTTAAAATAAATAAATAAATGGAAAGTCAGCATACTAAAAACGGAAGTGTGGAGTCTTAGTATTCAATGAGGATGGTTGTTTCCTTGCAAACATTTCATTACCTGTCTAGATAACATTTTTGGTGCTACAAAGAACTGGACTTGGTCTCTCTGCCATCCCTTTCTAGCACTAAAGATGTTACTTAGCTGGGTAATGAAATGTGTGCAAGAAAACAAGCTCAGAGAGCATTAACAATTCCATAGTTCAACCCTGAGCAACCTTGCAGTCTCAAATATATTTCTTGGCCTCACTTAGAAGAATTATTATGAGAGAAAAGTGATGGGAATTTGTAATGCTAAGCCTGATTTGGAGGTTAAGTCCACGAAGGGAGTTGCAAAAGACCAAGGTAGAAATAAACTGGCATGACAGATACCATCCTGGGAAACTTAAAAAGATGGCTGGAGATAACTACTTTTATTTTTGGCATATGAAGATTTTGTAATTTACATACTAAAATAATACAATGGGACTATAAATCTCTTATACTGATGGGAGACTGGAATGGAGTAATGGACACACATAAAGATAAAAAAAGTTTATCAAAGACCTCATCACGAGCTAAATTACCTAAAGCTTTTTTTGATATGATGAAAGATATGGAGTTACGAGATATATGGGGAGTGTGGAATGCTGACGAAAGAGATTTTACCTTTTTTTCAGATAGACATCAATCTTTTTCTAGGATTGATTTTATACTAATCACAAATGATTTTATTTCTAGGGTGAAGAAGGTAAAGATATGTCCTAGAATTTTAACTGATCATAGCCCGGTTTGGATGGAATTAGAATAGGAAAAGGGGGAAAGGAGATCTTGGAGATTAAATGAGAATTTATTTAGATATGAAGAAAATGTCAATGAGCTTAAAAAACAAATGAAAGAATTTTTGTTATTAATATGGATAAGGGTACATCAATGGAAATGGTGTGGGATGCTAGTAAGGTCTATATGAGGGGAGCTTTAATACATATGAATAATAAACATGGATTGAAACAACAAAAGAAATGGAAAGAGATTGAGGAGGAAATAAAAAAGAAAGAGCAATTACTCATTATTAATCCAAGTGATAAGAAAGTAAAAGAGATTATAAATATATTACGGGAGCAATTCAATATGTTGATGGCAGACCAGGTGGCAACCAGTTTACAATATGCTAAACATAATACATTTTGTAACGCTAATAAACCAGGTAGATGGTTGGCCTATATGTAGAGAAAAAAACAAAAATCACGAGTCATTGAAAATATAGAATTTAGAGGTAAGGAAGTTTATCAACAGAATTTGATTAAAAAAGCTTTTTTGGAGTTTTATACAAAGTTATATGCTAAGGATTCAGATCAAGGTGCGGAAATAGATAGATATTTAAAGGGTGAGAATATTTTAGAATTAACAATGGAACAGAGGGAAGGGTTGAATCAACTAATAACCGCCGAGGAGATTATTGCCGCAATTAAACAATTAAAAACAGGCAAATCCCTGGGAACAGATGGATTAACAGCTGTTTATTACAAGAATTTACAGCTTGAAATGGTAGAACCACTTAGAGTTTTATTTTGTAAAATTCAATCAGGTGGAGGAGTACCTCCCTCTTGGAGAACAGCTTTTGTTTCATTGATTCCAAAGGAAGATCAAAATTGTATTAAACCTGAAAATTTTAGACCAATATCACTTTTGAATACTGATTATAAAGTTTTTGCCAAGATACTGGCCAATAGGTTAATGTCAGTTTTGCAACAGATAGTTCATAATGATCAATCAGGGTTTATAAAAGGAAGACAAATGAAATACAATGTTAGACAAGTGATTAACTTATTGGAATATTTGGAAAAAAACAACCAAGTCCCAGCA
>WNWU01013599.1:445739-480247 GCA_012654045.1 Ptyas mucosa | reverse complement strand
TGACAATTTATTACGTAATGTTTGGTTGTTTGTATTATAAAAAAATAAAAAACTTTTGTTTTTTTTTTAAAGATTTTGTAATTACTTATGGCAGTCATATTGTAAGATTGCCTAAATCATTGTCTTAATATTCAAAATGTATTCACTAACCCTCCCAAACGGGAGACTGGACATCATATCAGATAAACAGAAGTAAATCAATAGGAGAAGGACTGGCAGAGCCAGGGGTAGGAGTTAAAAGTGGCATCAAAATAGAATCATTACATAATCACAAGCAAACTAAGTCCAACTGCTCCCTGAATGCTGTTTGACCCTTATCCAGTTTTAACCAGGTGCTGATCATCAATTGAGAAGATTCCTGTTTATAAACTTTTAGCAATAAACCAGTTAATTTGAACCTTTGTGAATGGATTTAGTATTTTGCATCTGACATTAATCATATTGAGTCTATTGACAACCTCAGTGGCTCAATGGGCACTTCCAATCATCAGAGGCAATGATCTGATTATGCATAATTACCAGAACTTCACAGTCAACTTCAAGGGCCACTTTGGAGATCTAAGAGAGGTTACAGCTACCTCATGGATGGGAAGAAGGGATTACAGCATTAGTGGACTCTGGAGTAATATCGGTACTATGGACTTTGTAATTGTCAAACTTACAGATCCTAACAGTCATTCTGGATACACCAATGAAAATAGAAATGAAAGATGGTCAACTTTTGAAAGTGTGCCCAATTACATATGCCACAACCCCACTTCAGATATCAGTAGCCCAGCATACTGATCTGTTAACCTGTATGTCATGAGACACATTTTACTTTACAATTCTCTTGGGATCAAAGCAGCTGATAAAATGGCTCCACGATAAAATGGGAAGCAGGAACATTTTTACTGCCACAACTTTCCGACTTCACCATGCCCAAACAGCAGTCTCTGCACCAACTGATAGACAATCCCAAAAAGTGAAATGCAGATTTCACAGATGTATTTGGGGATGAAGAAGCAGCAGTTTTTTCCCCCAACTAGAAACCGTGATTATGCTGTAGACCTGGTTCAGGGGGCTAAAACACCCACTAAAAGATAGAATACCATGTCAGCTCTAAAGAAGTGTCAGTTTTGAATTCTTATGTTGACTTTAACCTGCAAAAACCAGCAAATGGCTATTTTTTTGGTACTAAAAAAGCCAGACCCAAACAGGGAGGTTCCCCTGAGAACTTGACTACAAAGCCCTTAACGCTGTGAGCGTGAGGGTCCATTACCTGGTTTTTCATGCCTGACAAAGTGACAGTCTTGTAACAGAATTTCCAAAATGACTCTTGTAATTATGGCATATTATTTTATGCTCCTGAGTGCAACCACTCACTGAACCTTTGATATTGTAGAAAATGTTTCTATAGCACCTAGAGAGTTAGCTGTCTCTTCTATCTGGTCTCTTGTATATAGAGCAGGACCATTTGCCCACTGTTCTTCGAGTCTGAGATGCTGCAAAATAAAAAATATATAGGTATTACGATTTGGATTTGAATCTGACCATTTTTCTGAACATGTCACCATGTTTCATGATGAAATAGATTAACTTATGGATACATAAACAATTACCACAGAAAAGCACAGCAAGATTCTTATGATAGAAGAGCTTAGGAATTTCATTCTTTTTTGAGGTGACATAAAGGCCCTTAATGAAGTAGGAGTTATAGACTTGCTTTATCATGTACAAGTAGTTCTCGTTTATCAACCATAATAGGGACCAGCAATTTAATCACTAAGCTGTGTGGTCATTAAATATGATGTCCCATAGCCACAAATTACAATTTCCTGCTGGCTTCCCCATTGACTTTGGTTGTCAAAAACAAGCTAGGAAGGTTGCCAATTGTAATCATGTGACTGCAGGATGCTGCAACAGCTGCAGGCTAGTCATCTCATTTTTCCATGATGTTGTAACTTTGAATGGTTGATGGATAAGTAATTGGTAAGCAAGGACTACCTGTATTTTAGATGCTCAGAGATCAGTTTCAGAAATCCCTGAAAAAAAAGTCGAACAGAAGAAATCAGAAAGTATGGTGAGAAATAACAGCTAAAGAGTTGTCACAGGTATAGTGAAAGCCAAAGAGGTGAAATCAGTCCCCAAGGAAAATTACCTCTTAGTCATGCGGAATTCCTAATAATTTATTTCACCAGTGCTGTCATCACTCTTCCAGTGGGCTTTCTTATGTAATATAAATGGCTATTTACTATTTTAAAATTGTTGAGAGGCTGATCACATTAACAACCTAAAACAAAATCCTAACTACATATCTCAATTAATCTATAGTAGGGCATCCTCCCAATTCCACTAATCAGATCTTGATGGTAAAGTTTCTAGTCTTCATTCTATTGTAGGGATCTTTTTCAGAACCCAAGTACTGCCAGCAATACAAATACGCACAATAACACATGCAGAGGTTGGAAACCGAATGATTGTGGATTGACTGGTTAGGTTCTCTTTTCATGTTCTGGTTTTTTTAAACTTGTTTTTGCTGTTCTGGTTTCTCAGGCTTTATTAGCCAACCATATTAGCAGGGTTAATGCTAATTGGCTATACATCCATTAAATAAAGTAACAAACAAATAAACAACAAAGAATAGCAGAGTAAACACAATTTTGGCATGCTGGTGTCATGGAGGAGAACTGTGACTGTAACTGTCTCCAAAAGACTTTGAGTCTTTTTCCAAATGGCATTTAAAAATAGGTTCCTTGTCTTATTTTTTTTAAAAAAATCTTTCTGTTCAAAGTTTCCCTCACTCTACAGTTTTCTTATTCGTAAATGTATTATATCAAGATGATGAGGAATATTAATTCTATCTGAAATATTAGTAATTCATGGCCAAGGGCATTCGCAATGTTGGTCACTCAGTTCAAAATGCTGGGCACAGCTAGGCAATCAAAGCCTGCCTCTTTTTAACATGCATCACACCCAGTATACGGATGTAAAAGGAGTTGGGTTTCAGTTGCCCAGTTGTGTTTGCCATTTGGCAATCAATTTGTTGCAGATGGCCTCTTTCATAGCACTCCAGT
The DNA here is from genome assembly GCA_012654045.1 of Ptyas mucosa. Lineage (NCBI taxonomy): Eukaryota > Metazoa > Chordata > Lepidosauria > Squamata > Colubridae > Ptyas > Ptyas mucosa. The sequence goes on along the minus strand of WNWU01013599.1, from coordinate 477,191 downwards.
AATTGTGAGGGTTTTTTTCCCCCCCATTATTGAAATAATGAGGCTTTTTAAAAAAATGTGCTGGTATGTTCTGATTACTAGCTGCTTTGATATTTCTCATTCAGAAGGCTCATACAATGAATAACAATCAAGCCTGGTTGTTGCCTAATTTAGATAACATCCTGGTGACTAAGCAGCATTCCCCTCCAGACCAGATGTAAATTCTATAATTCATCTACAGGGTCACAGCAACATGCTTTCTTCCCACACTGAGATGGAAGGAAGATATATTGGTATAATATATTGGACAGCTTTTTACTATGTTTCAAGCAAGGAGACTGTTAGCATTGCTGTTCATGCAGAAAATGGTGCAGGATACTCTTAAGGAAGACAAGGATTTTAGGACTGACAGCCATGCTAACATATTTTTCTCTCTTGGAATGAAAGGAAAGTATGTTGGTTCGAAAGATGCTTTTCCCATAATCTCCACTATCCTTACGGCCAATGACTAAACTATTCATATTTACTCTGTATCTGTTATTTGAAAAGAAGCTGTGAATTTTGCCTTAAATATCAGTATTGTTATGGATGTCTGTTTGTTCCTGCACATTCCAATTTCACTTCTATGCACAATGTTTTTATTTCAACCAACGAACATTTATATTTGCAAGGACTTAACTTTTAAACTTTTTTTTAAAATGGAAACAGTACATATCAGTTCAATACATCCTCTCTAATATTAGCAGAATTATCTGTCAACAACTTTTTTATATGTTCCTAGTGACCATTGCAAACAATGCAACATGTTTGATAAATATTTATCTACCCTGTTTTCGGGCTTTTGAGTATATGCCAATAAGGCCAAGCGCTTGTTTCAGGGTTAAAAAAAATATAAGACAGGGTCTTATTTTTGGGGAAACAGTACATCAGCCAGCAAAAATGTGTTTTTCTCCTAAGATAGACTGTTTCAATTGGATTAAGAAAGAGACAATGAATCTAGTTCTAGGTTCCTGATATAATTTGCAATGCAATAAGTAATGGATTAGATCTTTCACTTGTGAATTAATGCATAAACGATATGCTACACATCCCTAGCTCCCTCAACTGTTTGTCATGATTTAGCCTCCAGATCCCTTGTCATCTTTGTTGCTTTTCAAAACACATTGCAGGATATTAACAACTGTTTTTGTATTGTGGTGACCAGAATTGGATGCAGTATTCCAAGTGTGGTCTCACCAGTGTGGTGTAAGACAGTATTATCACTTCATTGTCTTGATGTTATCCCTCTGTTGATGCAGTTTAGGACTGCATTTTTTTGGCAGCTGTAGCACACTGCTGGCTCAACGTTAATTAGAGGTCTACCTTTTATATGATAAAGTTATCAGGTAAACACATCAGGAACCTTCTTTGATCTTCCGCTTGGTGCAGAGTTTGTCTCCCAGTTGATGCCAGAGTAGTTAAAGTCCCGATTACTATCTTGATGTTGTTTCTTGCTCACTTCAGCTAACTGATTAGCAAAGAGTTCCTCTACTTCCTCTGGTTGGGTAGGTGGCCTGTAATATATACCTATAGCAAAACCATTTTTTCCCCTCTAATATTTACCCAAATATTTTCAAGAAGGCTTTCATCCCTAGCATTGTGTATTCCTATAGAGATGTAGTAATTCCTTGCATACAGTGCAACTCTTTCCTTTTTTGTTGGGTCTGTTCGTTTAATATCCTTCTGGTCAGCACCTGTGCTTTTAACTCTTTGACTAATCAGCCTAGTTGCTCATAATCTATTGAAATTGTTTTCAGGCTCTTAATTGTATCATTCATACCAATATGAAAGAGGAGAAAGGGATGAGAAGCCCTGGTGACACAGTGGTTAAAATGCAGTATTGCAGGCAAACTCTGTCCAAAGCCTGGAGTTCAATCTTGACAGGGCTCAAGGTTAACTGAGCTTTTCAATGCTTCTGAGTTGGTAAAACGAGGACCCAGATTGTCAGGGGCAACATGCAGATATTGTAAACTGTCCAGAGAGTGCTTAAAGCATTATAGGATGATATATATAGGTCCAAGTGCTATTGCTATAATAATTGATGGGCTTGATTATTTTGGTAAGTCTCTCTGTCACATCTTTAAGTCTCTCTGGAAGACAATACACTTCCCTTAAGAATTTATCTGTTCTACAAACTGTTGATGTAATCCATCATGCTGTCCAAGTGATTTGAACTTCTCTAGAGTGGAGAAGAGCCTGAAACAATATGATGAAATTGTTGCAGAAACAGAATATAATCTAACAATATAGGGGCTTGGGGTGAATGATAGCAGTCTTTCAATATTTGAGAGGCTTTTCCAAAGTACCTGAAGACAGGACAAGAAATAATGGATGGAACTTTATCAAAGGGAGATCCAACCTAAATTAAAGCGAACATTCCTGAGAGTTAGAACAATTAGTCAATGGAACAGCTTGCCTTCAACAGTTGTGGGTGCTTCCACACTGGAGGGTTGGTTTTTTTTGGAAAAAAAATTATTATTATTTTTTAAAAACACACAAATAAACATACAATACATCTTTTCGGAACAGAGCATTGATCCAGTCATAAATTTGTTCAACTTTTTGTTCATCTTTAACAAAATTTCATATATTCTATTTTTGCCGTAACACTTATCACATATCTCAACTATTACCATTTTATAGAAAGCTAATTCATATTAACTTAATCAAAGCAATTACCCTTCTATTAATCCACCTTAAATATTAATTCAATTAATATCTCATAATACATTTCACAATTCTTACCCCAAATACTCACTATTAAAAATACAATTCAAACATGTTTATATTTCTAAATCTTATTTCCATTTCTAGAACTTCCTTATATTTTATTGTTACTTCCTAATAATATTCATTAAGTCTTTATTTAATTATTACTTCATCAAATTTAAGTCTTATCTCTAATCTTGAAAATATACCAATTTAATATTTAAACAAAGTTCTTAATTCAAATAACACAGCATAGTACAATACATAATTATTTCCCTAAATTCTGTCTATTTAACAATACCCTTTATATAAAGGGGAATTTAAATGAGTCTTTTTTAGTAAATCATAATCCTATATCATTTCAATTTTCTTTTCTTTTGCTTAAATATATGTATTATTGAATATATTCAAATTATTACAATTGTTATAGGTATTGAAACAATTATTTTTTTTATTAAAAAGTTTTACAAATTACAAAGAAAAAATTTTCCCCCTCCCCCCTCACTTTCTCTCTTCCCTCCCGCCCTCCGTCTCTCCCCCCCCCACCCCTCCTTCCCAACCCTCCCCCTTCCCCCCCTGACTTCCCAGGATTGGCTCAGGGTATTACGAGTACAAACATAAGACTAAAATTAGCTAACAATATAATAAAACATTATTAACCTTGATCTTTAACTCCTAATAATAAAACAACACTATTCTACTTAATATAACAATTTCTACAAAATATTTCATTCATAAGCTAATTGAAATTTCTTATTACAATATTTGTTCTGAATATAATCTATCCATTTTTTCCACTTCTTTACATATCTTTCATTTGAATAGTCTTTGAGATATGCGGAAATCTTTGCCATTTCTGCCAGGTATTGAAGCAATTATTATAGCCATCAATTTTCTCAAATAGTACCATCCAACATCTCAATAAAAAATAATTCATTGATATATTTTCTTTTTACATAATCTATTTTTCATATATTTTAGCTTCACCATATTTCAGGTCTAGGTATCTATAGCATATTCTTCTCTGATTTCTATCTTCCTTTTTCTATCCCCTATTTTGCCCACTGTTAATCCCAGTGTAATCATTTTTTTCACTGTTAATCCCAGTATAATCATCTTTATTTTTTCCACTGTTAATCCCAGGGTAATCTTTAAAAATAGCCATCAATTTTCTCAAATAGTACCATCCAACCTCTCAATAAAAATTAATTCATTATCTCCATTATTCATATATTTTAGCTTCAATCCATATTTCAATGCTAGATATCTATAACATATTCTTCTCTCATTTCTATCTTCCTTTCTCTCTCCCCTGTTTTGCCCTATCTGTCCCATTGTTTCCTCTCTCTTTTCTCTTTCTTTCATTTTACCATTATTAATCTCAATATATTCATTAAATCAAAGTCCTGGACTCTTCTATTTTACTTTATACACCCTAGTATTTTCCAACCTTTTCTTTAGCATTCCACTGTTAATCCCAGTGTAATCATCTTTTTCACTATTAATCCCAGTGTAATCTCTAAAAACCTTCTTTTTATTATTCCTATATTTTCCAACTTTTTTCTTTTTTCATTCCACTGTTAATCCCAGCATAATCATCTTTATTTTTGTTTTCCCCCCCCTTGGTAATCCCAATATAATCTCTAAAAGCCTCCTTTATATTATTATTATCCACATGTTCAGTAACTTCTTCATATTTAATCATATTGTCTTTGTCTTCTCTATTTCCAATCTCTATGTCTTACTTCTCCATAGTGTCTCCTGTTTGACCAGAGAGTTGGACTAGAAGACCTCCGAGATCCCTTCTGAATATGTTATTCTGTATTCTGATCATGGGAGGTGGAGGAGCAACATATTACAACAGCTGGAAAAGTGTTATATGCCATAAAGCATCCCAAGGCCCTTGTAACTCTGAATAGTTATAAAATAATCAGTCATGAATCAAGGATATTGCTTTCTTTAATATATTAATTGATGGAAGGCTCATCTTTAATTTCAGCATTGCTGCTGGTATACATGGGGTTAACGCTAACATTGATCTCATAAATTTATTCTGGACTGCCCTGTAATTTTTCCATGGATTGGGTGGGGGGGGGGATAGTTTTAATTTTTTTCTTTACTGAACCCCATATTTGGGACCTATATGTCAACTTGTTTTCCTCTAGAGCAGAGGTCACCAATCTCTGGGGAACCAGGCCGTACAGCCAGTGAGCAATGGGAGAGTGAGCGAAACTGAAACCTTTCCCCCTCTACCCCAGTCCATGGAAAAATTGTCTTCCACAAAACTGGTCCCTGGTGCCCAAAAGGTTGGGGATTACTGCGCTGGAGGATCTTGAGCACAGGCTGCAGTAACTGGCCTCTTTTTGAATAGAAGGAAAAGCAAATAGCTCTCATTTACCTCATAGCTGTTGTTGTTCCTAATGCTATAGATGACTTTCATGATAGTATTTCAATCAACTGGATACCCAAACACTATGTCTCTTTGGTCTTTTAGTAAGTATCACTGTCTTGGCTTTTGCGCTAATTTATCTCTAAGTGTTGTTTCCTAGAATAAGGGCAAAATTCTCTTAGAATTCTTCTCAACGCTATCCAGAGCAGCACAGGGTATGCATCATTCCGAATGACTACTGCGCTGGTCTTTGCTCCTATGCCAGAATTTCCCCAACATACACCCTTACCCCCTGCAGCATACCTCCTTAGCCAACTGGGTGAAAACTTTGCAAAATACCTGGCCGGTTATGTGTAAAGTGCTAGAAGAGGCAAGAGAGGCTTACAATAAATATGCAGATAAAAAGAGGGCTCATCAAACGGAATTCAAAGTTGGAGATAAAGTAGACCTTTCCACCAAGTTTCTGGAATCCAGGCAGCCTTGCAAAAAGTTGTGGCCAAAATACAACATCGGACCTTTCCCCATCATCAGAGTTATAAACCCAGTGAATGTGGGACTGAAATTGCAAAAAAACCTTAAACGTATCCACCCAATTCTCCAATGCAGCCTTCTGAAGGTGGCAGTGCCGCATGCCCCACAATGAAATCGCCAACTTCCCCCCATATTAATTGAAGGGAAACAACATTTTGAATCAAGGATTCTTAACTCCTGCCTTCATAGAGGCAAACTACAATATTTGGTTTTATGGAAAGACTTCCCCTCCTCCTTCAGACACTGAATGTATTGATGCTCATTTCATGCACTTGCCCCATCTCTTTCATCGATTTCACAACAAATACCATGCTAAGCCTAAATAATCATTCTGTCAAAAACCTAACACTTTCCTTCTCTTCCCTACAGGGCTGGTCTTTTCCAGGAGGGGCAGCCTGTCAAGGCTGCCATTCAGCAATGCTATGCCTTGCTTGCTGCCAGCCTGCTATAGCAATGGGGGAAGGGATTGGTGGGGTGGCATATGGGGGAGGGTTAGCACGAGGAATCAAAACTAAGCATCATGCCATCCAATGAGAATTGCCAGCCGTTCCAAAATCAAACCACTCACCCCACAAAGGCAGGGACTGTTTACCCAAATAATTTGTTAGCACCTAACTGGACACTCTTTTATAACAGGGAGGTGGACAGGAACAAGGGAAAGTTAACCATATGCTTTGTCCACGAAAATCTCAGAAGAAAATCTTCAGAAGAAGATTTCACTTCTTCTATAACTACTTGGCTTTAGTAAAGTATATCTTGGGTTAACCATGGGCCTGAGAGTCTTCCTTTTCTAACTGACCAAGTTTGGATGGTTGACAAAAGCTGTATTAGAAACAGTAGTCAAGACTTAAGAAAATGGCAAGTTAATGGAAATCAGTGTTTATATAGAATGATGCTTGCCACTTATTATATTAAAAATAAGAAAGGAGGAATTCAGTTGTCTTAATATTAAGTAGATGCCTGTCCAGGGCAAAAATTGTTTCCCTAGCAATAATAAACAAGAGTCTACAAAAGAATTTAATTATAGAGTAAGAGATCAGTGAATGATCCTGTCCTACAAGTAGGATGGAAAATTCCTGTATGAATAACTGGTTTCACAATAATTTCACATCTCTTTGTTTAGCACAATGAAATATTAACAACAACAAAAATCTCCTGCAATTAGCAAATAGCAAAGGAGATCCACCCTTCAGACTAAGTTCAAAAACTCAGGTCAGAAAGCTGAAAACCCCTTTAATGGCAGTACTAAAGCAAAAATCTGCTCAAGAAAATATCTCAGCATTACTATAGGCTAACATCCCTCTGAGAACATACGGGCCATATAATATCCTGTGTACATGAACTGACAAGCAGTATATTACTCACTCAAACCCATCAGCTAGAACTCTTGACGCTAATTGTCTGCATTTCCTAAAATTCAGACAACATCCTCCCTTCAATAATATGTGCTGATATCATAAAAGCATGTAGGAACACACTATATTCTGCCGTCTCTCTTGACCTTCTTTAGACTGCAAGTAAGTTGCATGAATCACCAACGAGAAAACTCCATTTTATAATTCTATGTTCTTTGCTGCTAGAAAATAACGGCTGCAGGCTATTTGTGAGCCATTCATTCATTCAATGAATTTGCATTTTGGATTCTAATGCAAAAAATACATATTTTGGAGAGCACAGAGAAAGGGATGCTGCATCTGTTTGCGATTCTTTAAGGCAGGTGCATTTTCCCCCCTGAGATTATGCAGCTTCCTGGGATTATGCAGCTGCCTTTCTTCCCCAGAAAAGACTACATTTTGTTTAAAGAATTGCAGACAAATGCATCCCTGTCCACTGTAGCAATGCATAGTCCTATGCTTAAAACTTTTCTGCTTTTTCAAGACAGGTGGATGCACCTTAATCAAAATACTTAATCAAAATACTTCCTGCAGATAGCTCTCTTTTTCACATTGCAGGAAAGTTCAGAAATGGCTCAGTGAGTTAACAACTGACTGGCTGAATTTGGGCCAGTCATTCCTTCTCTCAGCCCAGCCTACATCACAGGACTGTGGTGGGGAAAATAGGAGGAGAAGGGAGAAATAGGAGGAGAAGGGATATTTTGAATGTTCGCCTGTATGCCGCCCACTCGCCCTGCACCTCTCTCACTTTTGTCCACACCTTGATGGGAGTCCCCGGCAAGCCTCCAGCCACTGGTAGTTTTCAGCTGCCTTCTGAGCAGCAGGCCATACTTCAACGTGGGGGGAATTTGGAATACTGGAATATTTGGAATACTACATTCAGTTTTGGTCGCCATGATGTAAAAAAGATGTTGAGACTCTAGAAGAGGGGTCAGCAACCTGCGGCTCTGGAGCCGCAAGTGGCTCTTTCACCCCTCTGCTGTGGCTCCCTTTCACTCAAAATATGTGTCACAACTGCCAATGTGTGACACCTGCTGGCATGCGATTTATTGAGCTTTTCAATCCCCGGTAAGCCAACCATGGATAAATCCAAGAAAAGAAAAGTTTCAGAAGAAAACAGAACGTTTAATTCAACAACATATGCTAGTTTTATGGCCACTCAAGAAATAGTCAGGCACATGAAAGGTTTTGTGGCTCCCAGTGGTTTTTTTTTTTTCCTGTGGAAAACCAAATGGCTCTTTGAGTGTTTAAGGTTGCAGACCCCTGCTTTAGAAAGAGTGCAGAGAAGAGCAATAAAGATGATTAAGGGACTGGAGGCTAAAACATATGAAGAATGGTTGCAGGAACTGGGCATGTCTAGTTTAATGAAAAGAAGGACTAAGGGAGACATGATAGCAGTGTTCCAATATCTTAGGGGTTGCCACAAAGAAGAGGGAGCGAAACTATTCTCCAAAGCTGAGGGTAGAACAAGAAACAATGGGTGGAAACTAATCAAGGAGAGAAGCAACTTAGAACTAAGGTGAAATTTCCTGACAGTTAGAATAATAAATCAGTGGAACAACTTGCCTGCAGAAGTTGTGAATGCTCCAACACTGGAAATTTTTAAGATGTTGGATAACCATTTGTCTGAAGTGGTGTAGGGTTTCCTGCCTAGGGGTTGGACTAGAAGACCTCCAAGGTCCCTTCCAACTCTGCTATTGTTCTGTTCTATTCTATTCTATTCTATTCTATTCTATTCTATTCTATTCTATTCTAAATAATGACTAGGTTCCCACAACAGAGTAGACTAGGGTGAAATTAAGTTGAATAGTTTGTGATTCAGTGTGTTCTGAGAACTCAGCCATTGTTTTAGGATATTGTGCAAACCAAACCATTAAGCAAAGTCATAACATGACTTACTTGTTTAGACATATATATGAATATAGCAATTGTGTTTTCTTAGCCCAAATTTAAGTTTTAGCCTGTCAGATAAAACGAGTCAGAAAGAGCTGAGAGAGACTTTGTGATTAAATTTGGCATTATATAAATAAAGTGTTATAAGTTAAATGTATTCCTTCTTCAATAATTTGCTGGTGGAACACCAAGGAAAAAACCTCAGATTATGATGTGAATAATCTAATTTTTTGTTTAGGCCTGGGTGACAGAGATGGCCAATTTCTCTCGGATAAAGTACAAAATTTGAATTAAAGTCAGAAAAAGCCTACAGTCAATGAAGCTTTTGTTTTTGTGGTAAATTTGATCTTCATAGCCAATCAGGTTTTGTGGGGAGGAAGGGGCTTCAAGCCAGTGTAGGCCTTTGGTGACTGCCTGGACAAATCGCTGCAGATTTTCTTCATGATGATCTATCTACACCTAACAGTCATCACTACTGTAACTGAATATATCCACTTGCTGCTAGCTGTCCTCTCTTTCCTTCCACCGTTCCTAGCATTAGAACCCTTTCCAGAGAATTGTTTATATTCTTTTAAAAATTTCTTTTATAAAAATTATATATTAAGAGATTATTCTTCCTATCCTGCTTCTTTAAGCCAGCACGTAATCACAACATTTTCAGGACCAAATCTATGCTAGAATGAAAACCTCAAATATTTACAGGTAGAACAGTATGTTGGGCCCAGGATAGGATTTTAATGAATCCTATCAAGGTAGTCAGGACCATCCTTCTTTCTGGGTGTTTCCAGGGGAAAAACTCCTGCTGCTATCAATAAAGCAGACATTCCATCTCTTCCTGCTTAACAAAGTATTTTTATGGAAAGAAAATACAATATGAAAAAAGCAGATTAGCAATGAAAGACATTAAAATCTAGTCTTCTCCAAAAGCTGTGAGTGATGCAGGATGATTGTGCAAAGTTTTATCTGGTAAAACATATAAACCACTTCTTCAAGGATATGAGACCAGAATTTCTTTTTCGTCAGACGCAAGGGTCGTGTCTGCAAGACAATGCCTATATTTGAATTTCATGATAATGGTCTTTATTTGGATTCTTACACATAATTTTTGTTGGTTTATGTGCGCGCATGCGTGCGCACATGTCTTTTACACACACATATGCATGCACACTTCAGTAGTTTTCTATTCCATACATTAGTTATATTCATTTCAAGATTTTTGTAAAATAAAGGGGAAATATTCTCAATAAATAATCACACACAGTCACTATTGATTGATTCTATAGCTTTCGTTGCAGGTGGTGGTGGTAGAGAGGGAGTTTTTTTATGTCTGCTCTTCTATAATTCTGTCAATTTCCTCCTCCTAGACAACACCAGTGTTGTTGGTTATTAATTCTTTCCAAGGTTTGCTCTCTCAGAGGTAAATGCATGGGGTGGGTGTAATTTAACCCTACCTGTCACTTTGGAATGCACTTCTTTCTTCTTTTGAGTAGGGATGCTTCATTGATACAAACAGAAGAAATGTTCTTCTAACCATACCACAGTGCCTTAGCCAGTGCCACTCTGGCAGCAATCACTACATTCTTTTTAAGGTATGTTAAATGGCACAAAAGGTTATTGGCAAGGTTACCAGGGAACTGGGTTTCCCTTCACCTGACACAGGACATTCCACAAATAGCTCTTTTCAGATCATTGATTCCTCAGGTTGATTTAGCACAAGCATTAAAGAAATGCCTTCCACTATCTTAATGTAAGAACTGGAATCAAACTTGGTGATATCATTCTGTGAAATGGTTGACTATAGATATTTTTATGACTAATCACAGAGCTTAAAATTATTCTTTCAATTAAAACATCAGGCTTTGGTCTACATGACAAAGGCAGCTATAAAGTCTACTGAGATATTTGAGCTCTACCGTTCATTGCCAAGATTAAGAGCCTCTTGGGAAAAAAGGGTTGGATCAGGTAGGGTCCACCCCCCCCCCCCCAGATCATTAAGATGACTTAACAACTCCAGTGGTTAATTATCAATCACCACCAAAAAGGTTGTAAAATCAGGTTAGTGGCCCGATTTACTGGCATGAGTTATTACCATCATTGGCAAGCTCCATCATGGTGATAGCTTGAGGACTAGTTGTAAATCTCTTCCTTGGTCAAACCAAAGCCTAGACCAGGGGTGTCAAACTCAAGGCTAGCAGGTCAGATCCAGCCCATGGGTTGCATAGATCTGGTCCGCGGGGCCATCCTGGAAACAGTGAAGGACTGGTCCCTATTTTGCCAGCAAAAATGGAGCTCAGGAGGGCTGCATGCAGCCCCCTGGGCACTGTTTTCTGCCACGATGGTCTCCTGCAGCCCTCTGTCAGCAAAAACAGAGCTTGGGGAGACAGTGTGCGCCCCCAGGCTCCATTTTCAGCCACAACAGCCTTCTGCAGCCCTCTGTAAGTGAAAACAGGGCCCAGGGGGGGTGCGCACACAACCTCCCCAAGCTCCATTTTTGCTGGCAGAGGGCTAGCAAAACAAACTAAAAGCAAACAAAACAAAACAAAAGGAGAAATGTTTCCTCTTTTGCATTTGCGCATCCAAGAAGGGACAAGAAAGGAGTAAGGGAAAGAGGAAAGACAAAGAAAAAGATGGGAAGATGGGAAGAGAGCAAGGAAGGAAAAAGAAGGAAAGAGGGGAAGGAAGAAGAAAGGAGAAGGAAGAGGGAAGGAAAAAGAGAAGGAAGGAAGGAAGGTAGGTAGGAAGGAAGGAACTTATAATGAGAGGGAGGAAGGGTCTAGGGCAGGGGTGGGAAAATGTGGCTCTTTTACAACCTGTGGACTTCAACTCCCAGAATTCCTGAGACAGCCAAGCTGGCTCAGGAATTCTGGGAATTGAAGTCCACAGGTTGTAAAAGAGCCACATTTGCCCACCCCTGGTCTAAGGGAAGTCCTGCCTTAGCACTTGGCCACCACAGGTGCACCTGACACGAATGATGCTGAACTGGCCATACTCACCCTGGTCATGCCCACCCCAGCCCCCTGAGATCAAACACAACCCTGATGCAGCCTTCAATGAAAGCGAGTGTGACACCCCTGGCCTTAACACTAACCCTGGGTTTAGCTGTAAGAATTGCTAGTATTAATTCCCTAGAAGGCCAATGAACAGATCCCTTGGAAAGTTAGCTCAGATTTTTCACATACATGCATAAACATACAGAAATCCCTGGAGACAGGGACTTTGTCAAACTATTTAGAGTTATGGGATAGATCAGATTTCCTCAGCTTGCAACATTCAAATATGCTGCTGACTAGAGGCCAGTCATTCATTGCACTCCTACCTCATAAACCTGCACGTACAAGTTTAAATCTCTTAGATCTCTGTTTTTCATTAAATTTCACTAAATTCTAAAACTGGATCTGGAAAAAAAAGCATTCAGCAGAGGCTCATGTTTTATGGGTAAGGAATTAAGGCTTAAAATGTTTAGTAGAGCTCAGCTATTGAACAGGCAGTTTAATATTTGTAAATCAACTCTTTGAGAAACACTCAAAGACCAGTTAAAAATTCAAACATAAATCTTTATATCCTTCTTCACTTTTTTTTTTATTTCCAAAGCTAAAACACAAAACAAAAAATTAGGAAGCAAACTAACAACCATCCAATGCCAACAACAGAAACAAAAAGAAAGAAAGAAAAAGAATATGTACAAAAAAAAGAACAAAAAATGAATACATCATTGACACTAATACTGAATATAAAAAGTCCACCTTGGTTGAATGCTAACAAATATATTAAAAATCTGATGTATTCTCTTTGCCTCACATAACAAGTTACATGTAGTTAAAAACTTTCCTATCTACATTATATTTGATGAAAATACCATATTACATAAAACTTTGTCCCTGATGTAAAAATATATTTGTCTAGCAATCAAATTACCCAATCTCTGTTTGTCTGTCTGTGTCTGCATGTGTGTCTGTGTGTATATCAAATTAAACAATCAACAGGTAACCCTAAAGATAAAACTAATCTTCACATTCCTCTGTTAACAATCAGTTATTGTATTGTATACAGAGAAAACCCACAAATCACTTCCAATCTCTTATAAATTTATCTAATCCATTGTCTATAATCAGTGCATAAATCCTTATATCTTACAGAATTTGTTTTCGTTATACAGTATACAATTTTTCCCATTTTCCTGTTATTGTTTTCCCCCTTTATTGAATAAATAAAGCAAAAAATTTTTTTTCATGAAGATACTTTATTTAGGTAAATGACTTCATTTTAGTTAAACTATCACTCAAAAACTGAGTTTAGGAAACCTAGAAGAACTAATACAAAGTTCAACTAGCAAGGTATTCATTGAACAAGGCAGTTGAAATAAGAAGAGAGGGAGAATTACACTATTGAGAGACTTTTGTTTTCCTAATCCCAAGTAATTATCATAAATACAAGATAGTGTAATATATCCAGGTATATTGGTCTTTAATATTAAACTGTACAGGTACTCAAATTACTACCATACCTTTAGTGATCATTCAAAGTTACAATGGCACTGAAAAATATGACATGAATATTTTTCACACTTAGGACTGTTATAGCATCCCTGTGGTCACATGACCAAAATCTGGATGCTTAGCAACTGGCTTGTATTTATGACTGTTGCAGTATCCCACTTTTTGCAACTTTCTGACAAGCAAAGTCAGTGGGGAAGCCAGATTCACTTAACTGTGTTACTAACAGCTGCAGTGATTCCTTTAACAGCTGTGGCAAGAAAGGTCAGAAAATGGGACAAAACACACTTAACAACCATCTTGATATTTTGGGCTCAATTCTGGGCATAAATCAAAGACAATCTCTAATTTGCATTATATGTAGAGATTCTCGGTCATCCAGGTCATGGTTGTCCCAAAGGTGTTTTTCAGGAGGCAACTGGACTTTCCATTCCCCACTATCCTGTCAGAGTTGAAGAAGTTTCTTGGGTGAGAAGTGAAAGATCTTCAAGAACAAACAAACAAACAAGACAGTCCAGTTGCATCCTGAAAAAGCACCTTTGGGACTAATGTGTTTTGCTTCCTTCTGGTTTACTGAGAAGTACGAGTCCATTCACTAAACTTTAATAATGTGCAAATCTAGACTTCCATGAAACCTTGGTTAGCATTATATGTAACACCAGCTTCAAAGTGGAAATCAGTGGGATGCATATATTTTGGTCTGACCTAAGTGTAGTACACAAAATTATCTGCTACAAACAATGTCCTATCTGTCAATGGCTACTTTAGCTTCAACCGCAACAACACATGAGCAAATAATAGATACAAACTTAAGGTAAACCCTCCAAATTCTATTGCAGAAAATACAACTTCAGCAACAGAGTGGTCAATGCCTGGAATGCACTACCTGACTCTGTGGTTACTTCCCCAAACCCCCATAACTTTCTTAAACTGTCTACTGTTGACCTCACTCCATTCCTAAGAGGTCTGTAAGGGGCGTGCATAAGCGCACCAGAGTGTCTACCTCGCCTATCCTAATGTCTCCATGTATTCAAAACTATCTCATGTATTCATACCTATGTTTATACATTTCATGTATTCACAATCATGTTTATACTTTTTCTGTAATCTTACATATGCTTGACAAAATAAATAAATAAAAATAAATACTTTAAATGTGTCTAAGCCTGGATTCGGTGCAGGAGAATCGGATATTTTGGATCTGACCATTAAGTGGCCTTTTCTGCATTGCATTGCCAACATTCAGATGTTTCAACTGAGAGCTGAAAGGTCATTTTCACAGCCGCTTGAGGACTCACGTCACTCCCGATTTATACCTATTCAGATTATCTAATCTGGGTATTATTTCTTTATTTGCCAACCTCTTTCTGGTTAAGGTTAAGACCTTTCTTTTCCAGCAAGCCGGGCTGGCTTAACACTTTTTAAAATGTTTTTAATTGGTTTGTCACTGTTTTTAATTATGGGTCCAAACACATATATATCTTTTTAATTGTATTTTAATGTTTGCATTTTATGTTTTTATTTCGGCTGTACACCGCCCTGAGTCCTTCGACTATAAAACTTATTTTATAAATTCGATATAAAATAAAATAAATAAATAAACCTCATCACAACAGGGATTGAAGCAAGCCAGTCCTTAGATGGGAGCCAGCCCTTCCGCTTCCTCCCTCTTACTTCCCCCGCCTATGGATCCGCAGCTGCAATCGCGGAGTGGGGGGGAAGTGAGAAAAAAAACCACCTGCCCTTGCACCTGCATTTGCTAGTCCAGCTCTACCTATCACGACTCCGCCCGCAGACATCCCGGAGCCAAGCCATGCCTTCTCTGGAGCTCTTTGGACCGTACCATTGAATGGAAGGCTTCCTCGAGAGGAGATTCCACTGGAATCCAGCTTGACAGGAAACCAGGATCAGGCCCAGATTTACCTATTTCCCAACAGAAGCTGTGAAGGTTCCGCGGACGCCTCTTTCTTTGCGGTCGAATCTGAGAGCGCCGCGCTCCCTCCCTCCCTCCCTCCCTCCTTCCTTTCTGCCTTTAGAGCGAAGCAGGTGAAGGGACCAGCCCTGCCTTCACCGCTCTGTGGAAAGACACCTCCAGCCGTGATTTCGTCAGCGTGGAAATTCAAACGCTTTGCATAAGCTTGACTGAGCCCGGCCCCCGCCCGCCCCCGGATCCGGAGGGTATAAAAATAGGAAGGTGCGCCGAGCGTAGCAGAAGAGTAGCGCTCTCCTTCGACGGCTAGCAGAAACCGGGCGTCAGTCCTTTACATCGCGTAAAAAACACCCCGGCATCAAAGAAAGACTGCTCCGTGACCGTGGACAAATGGCTAGTTGCAGCTCTCAGAACCTCGGAGGCGCCCTGCTTTTCTTGGGTAAGCTGCCCTTCCTTCTTTTCGCTCCAGCCGCTGACCAACGACGTGAATGCCCCCGCCCGGTGCAAACGAAAGGCATGATAGCTTACGCTGCTTTCGATCCTATCATGTCTTTATTGCCTCTTTTGTTAGTCATCGCCAGCCACTTAAGACAGGGGTCTCCAACCTTGGCAACTTTAAGACTTGTGGTCTTCAACTTCCAGAATTCCACAGCCAGCAAAGCTGAGTTAACCCCTTACCAAAGTGACTAGGTAATGTCTTAAAGGCAATAGGAAAGAGGAGAACCCTCCGTTAACACTGGTACAGTTAAAGCTGTCTGAGTCGCAAATTGGGAACAGTACACAGTTAATGCCATGGGAATGTGGCAAGTAGAGATGTTGCTGAGGCAAAGTTGTGTTGTGGTTCGATACAAGGGGCGCCATGTCCTAAGAGTGCTTATTGGTCATTCCATTGTAAGAATTTCCTACTGCAAATGCCCAATGATTTTATTACAGAAGTAGAAAAAAAATGTTAGTTTTAAAGCATCATTGTTTTTGGGGGTGAGAGGATGGATACTTCTGGCTGGGCGCAAAGAAGAGAAACATATCCCTGAGGCTCCAGAGGCTGTATTTTACAGACTTTACCCAGAAGAAGATTATATGCTTCAATCAAATTTAATTTTTTTTAATGCTGAATTTTTGGAGGCTGCAGAGATAAGATCATACCATTTCAAGACCTCTTTACCTCAAAAGTTAAAGCATGGATAAATATTAACTTTCATGTGGTTGGCCTGTCTTTCCCAATCTAGAATAACAGAGTTGGAAGGGACCTTGGAAGTCTTCTAGTCCATCCCCCTGCTTAGGCAGAAAACCCTACACAGGGTTCAGATAAATGGTTATCCAATCTCTTCTTAAAAACTTCCGGTGTTGGAGCATTCACAACCTCTGGAGGCCAAGTTGTTCCACTGATTAATTGTTCTATCTGTCAGGAAATGTCTTCTTAGTTCTAAGTTGCTTCTCTCCTTGATTAGTTTCCACCCATTGCTTCTTGTCCTACCCTCAGGTACTTTGGAGAATAGCTTGACTCCCTCTTCTTTGTGGCAACACCTGAGATATTGGAACACTGCTATCATGTCCCACTTCTCTTGTCCTTCTTTTCATCAAACTAGACATACCCAGTTCCTGCAACTGTTCTTTATATGTTTTAGCCTTCAGTCCCCTAATAATCTTTGTTGCTCTTCTCTGCATGCTTTCTAAAGTCTCAGAAACCTCTACAAAAGAAGAAATGATAGATTATATTGTTTGGGGGGGGGGAGGGAGAGAGAGAGAGAGAGAGAGAGAGAGAGAGAGAGAGAGAGAGAGAGAGAGAGAGAGAGAGAGAGGGAGGAACTGATCACCAAATTGCACAACAGCCATTTTCCATGAGGGGAATTCAGTTCATGGATTTAAATACCAACTTAATTAATTCAGCCATCCCTTTTCCTTGAGTTGGCTTGAAAGATTGAAAATATCAAAAGAAACCCTGATTTCCCAATTCTCTTCAGGACTTGTCATGGAATTAAAATTAGGTTAGCCTTCTGATAAGTAGATATCGGGGGAGAAAGTTTAGCTATAAACATGATTAAATTTGGCTGGGATTAAAGCTAAACTCTCATTTGGTTAATAGCTTGTCCTTGAATAGGGCTAGAATGCAGAATTCCATATAACTTCTAGATGGCAGCAAATGGTCATCCAGAACTTGGTACCAAATCTGATAGCATTTCCTTTCAAGTCCTACTTTGCTCTGTAAAGCATTTTCATGGCCTGAAGGGACTATCATGGGGAGGTTTAGATGAGAAAGTCAGAATAACTAAGCCTTTTGTCACTCTTTTGGAGTAACATCTAAGAGAAAATTTGGAGATAAGATTATCCTAGATCCTGCAGATAAGAATTAGCCCCTGCCAAAGACCCTGCATGTCATTTCTGTTAACCTCTATTCTTCCTTGCAGTCACTCATGTAGGATCTCCATGGTCGCTTGGGAAATTCAAATTCATATTCAAATTCATATACTTGTTCGCCATAATTTAATTTGGCCCTAACTATTAAAGACCCTATACAGGTCTATGATATCACTTTGGATTGGACCATAAAGAAGCTGGTACCCTTTGCAGTTAATGCATAATTGGTTTAATAAGATCAGAACAGTCAGTCAGTATACTATACATCTTAGTACTTGTATCAGTGAAAGCTTCTGAGCTACCTCCAGTTATGTGCAGTTCTGCATATCAAATCATAAGTGACAGAATTAAGGTCTGTCATTTTCTTAGGATCACAGCTGTTGACACTCTTAGCCAGCAATATATCTATGCTTCAATTGATATTTAAGCTTATGATGGGCCACGGTGGCACAGTGGTTAGAGTGCAGTACTGCAGGCTACTTCTGTTGCCTGCTGGCTGCCTGCAAATGGCAGATCGAATCTTACCAGGCTTCAAGGTTGACTCAGCCGTCCATCCTTCCGAGGTAGATAAAATGGGGACCCAAATTATTGGGGGCAATATGCTGACTCTGTAAACCGCTTAGAGAGGGCTGTAAAGCACTGTAAAGCAGTATTTAAGTCTAAGTGCTATTGCTGTTTAAGCTTTGCTGAATATGGTTGAGTGTTAAAAATTGAGTTTATCCAGTCCAAAAGTCAGAGGTTGTGTTCACACATTATGTTAAGCCAAGTATTTACAACCTAAAGAACCTGGCACCTCATACAATATTCAATAGTTCAGAGTACAGCTTCCAGAAAAGAATTATTCATTTCTAACTTTGATAATAAACTTATTAAATACAGAAGGAGCAATTAAAATTGAATCATAGCTCTCAAGATAATATCTTTACTAATTTAACTCATCAGTCATAGAAATTTCAGCAACTTTGTGATCCTCTGCTATTCAAGTTCAATTTTAAAATGTATTCCTCAGTACAACATGAGGAACAACAAAATGTGTTCCTCAGTACAACATGAGGAACAAAAAAAAAATTAAGGAAATGATAAAATTACCAAGAATTGTGTTCAGGTATTAGAAGTGCAAATTGCCTAAATCAACACTTCTACTCTTTGATTAAAAGATTTGTTAACTGAATTGTTCAGTGGCTCAATAATTACTTTGGTAATTACTTTCTGCAAATTTTCTGCACTTTGAGAAAATTCTGAGCTTTTGTATTTCTCAGCAAAGAAATACAGCCACTAATTTCAACTCCTAATTATAGATCAGGTTTTTCTTCATCTGCCAAACCCATCTCAACAGGAGGTGCTTAGTTTGTTGTTGTTGTTTTTTTACTCCAGGATAGGTAGTTTCTCCACCATCTTAATTTTATCCATTACGCAACATTCTGACCTAACACTTGAATGTAGGCAGTAGGAAAAGGGAAACTTGCTGATAAAAGGAGTGCTGCTAATCATATTATACAATTACTGGGAATATTTTTGGTACATCTGATAACAATTATGAGCCACCATCCTGGCATAAATTGGAGAACTTTGTTCTGCATAGTCTGTTCATGAAAGATGCTGTTTAGGCAACAGAATTCTTCTTAGAAACTGCCTTCTGGCTACAGTTTCCAAACAGTTTCAGCTGCACCTTGAACTTTGAAACTACATAGTTTAGAATTGCTGAGGCCAAGGAGATGCATTCAAAATTTTAATTGCATGGTTGAATCAATAGTTTTTTCTTCTCAGTGTTCAAGAATGTGATATTCTCCTTGTTTGCACCATCACCTCTATTGTCTTCCACAAGTCTTCATAAATTTGATTATAAGTCTAGAAATGGGGTAGCTCCTTCTTTAACTTGAGATTTTCCTTAAATTAGGACTACTATGTGTCAGTGATGGCTGGGAATTTGTAGATGGCACATTCTGTTATGTCAGCCTTTGAGATGAAGTAAAGTGGCATGAACAATGAACTGTTCACTGACATGACACAATAGAAACTTTCCATGATGACATGGAAACGTTTTCTGGAAGTGTCTATTTCTTTTAAAGCTGTTTTGTTTTGTTTTTTTAGGATGGCACCTAGTTCAAACCACTCTTAGTACAACAGTAATTCCGTTATGTGGAGTCAATAAGACTGAAAACTGTGTAACTACTGTAGGTAAGTCAGATTATGCTCTAGTATTCAGTAAAATATCAGCATATTATCCAGATAATGAATAAAATGAACCAGTACTCCCACTATCCTTAACAGTTGGTATTTCTTCTGCTTCTTGACACTTTTGCACTCATCATAGTCACATCTCCTTTCTGTCAAAATTAAAACTGTATTTCTTTGGAAATAAGATTTGTTTCTGAGTCTTGTTTCTGTTACATGTTCCACTGTAAACCGCTAGGGATACAGATGGATGACACTAAATACACTTTTTTTTTTTTACTGTAAACTGCTTAAAGGCATCTATGGAAACTTTTGTGAATTCTTAATCAGCTTCCATTCCATTCCATTTTCCAATAGACTTTTCAGGAAATACTTCAGATGCATTGTGCTCTAAATGGCAAACAGTATGAAACGACCACATTAAATCTGGAAGCCCTTGTAATATCCAGATATTGAAAGTAAAGGTTTTTTTTTTAAATGCACTCAAAACAATTTTTAATAAGCCAACAACTTATCTTTCTGACAAGTACTTTGATTTTCTTTTAAAAAGAGACATCTTGAAATAGAAGAAAAATATTTTATATTTTTTTAAAACTTACCTTTTTATCTTTGTTACACTATGAAATAAATTAGATTGAGAAAAAGCATCAATCTGGGCTATATATATTCCCAGCTGAGCCTGGATTTCCCCAGATCTAATTCTAAAGTTCTTACCCACTACGCCATCTCTGCTTTGGCCTTCTACCAATCCATGTTAAGGAAGAGAAAGTTTTATCCTTAACATGAAAAATAAATTGACTTTAGAGTTTAGGAAGACCAAAATAAACATGCAGAAGATGCATTTCACCAAGTTAAAGGAGAGATCCATTTTGCCCAGGATGGTTGACACTACAGCTTTTTAGATTCCAGTAGAGTCACTACCTGCATGTCTTTGATCCTTGAAGAAAGCCATGTCTTCACAGATGATAATGCAGGTTAGCTTTTATTTATGCACGTGTTTACTGTCATTCAAACAGGAACTGCTGTACCTATAACTCAGGTGGGAAGAGAGACAGAATGCAAGCCAGAATGGCGAAGTTACTGTTTCAATGGAATTTGCAGATACGCAGAGAGTTTGGACCGATATTACTGCAGGTAAAAGAGATGCTGTGAAGTAAAGTGTGGAAATGATGGTGATAACAATAAATAATGATGATAATGCTTAGCTTTTTAAGTAAGCACACTTTTCTTTAAAACTGCTGCTCCTATCCCTCTACTTTGAAGACACAGAAATTCAGGAACTGTTTTTCTTACCTCCGTACACCTCTAGAAGCTTGCTGTTAAACAGAAACTAGAACAGAATTAATGAAAG
Organism: Ptyas mucosa; assembly: GCA_012654045.1. Taxonomy (NCBI): domain Eukaryota; kingdom Metazoa; phylum Chordata; class Lepidosauria; order Squamata; family Colubridae; genus Ptyas; species Ptyas mucosa. The sequence continues at coordinate 455,953 of WNWU01013599.1, read as the reverse complement.
TTTTGATCACATTCTAGCTTGCTATTGGTCTTTCTCCTCCCTGCTTGAACTAATTATTACATAGAAAGTGTAGAAACCTTTGAAACTGTCAATAATTTTGATTAATGATTATGAGTCATTGAATTGGCATTGACTCTTAGTGTCCACATAGATTGATTTTCTCTATTCAATCTTATCTTCTCTGCTCAATCTGATTTTTTCAATACTTCTAATCCTAACACTAACCCCAACTAGCAAGATAGAAACAACAGAAATCCTAGAATACTTCAAAACTAGCCACAGTTCTCTGTTTTGTTGTGCTTTATCTTGCTAGTTGGGGGAGAAAATCTATCTTTGTGCATGGATTCCGACATTACTTGCCCTTTTGATTTAGAAAAAAAATCTTACAGCTGCTTATATTAGATAATATTTCTGGATATTGAAAAAGATCAAAGCTTTATTAGACATATGGCCCTGCAAATCATAACTGGACTGGAATTTTTTTTTCTTGCCTCTGGATGTCATTTTAGGCTGTAAGGACTCAGCCAAGGGCAGGGAAGTGAATCACATGTTAAGAGCATGTTTCAGGAGCTGCTAAATTGTCATCATCTTGGGTTTTTGTTTTTTGTTTTTGAAAGAGGAGCACTGGTTTAGAAGAAGAGAACTGTTTTAAAATTGGAGAAAGAGATTTGAGAACTATTCTGACAATTGAAAATACAAATGACATGTAAGTTCTAGTAATGAAAATCAACTAGGATTAAAATTAAAGATAAACAAGACCAAACTAATGTCAACAGGTTCTTCAACCAGCCTTAAAATTGATAATAAAGATATTGAATTGGTGGATAGCTTCTGTCTTTTATTCTTATTAAGAGTAAAGCAATCAAGAAATATGCCACAGACTACACGTGGTGGAGTTAGCCATGAAAGCTTGGAAAAGATTCCGATACTGGACTTTATCCATACTTACAAAGATCAGGATAATGGAGGCAATGTGGTTTCCTGTGACACTCTGTGGAAGAGAAAATTGTTCTTTGAAGAAGCAAAATAAAAAGAATATGGATTCTTTTGAACATTGGTGCTGTAGAAGACCATGGATTCTTCTTCTTGTGCCATATCTGTCATTGGATGTTGACGATCATGTTAATGATCCTATTTTTATCAACAGCCACACGAAAAAGTGCTGCTGAGTTTTGTCCAAACCAGTCTCTTAGATTCTTCTGCCTGGACCTTGTTTGCCTTCAATCTTTCCCTGGAGGATTATGTGAAGTATGCTGTATTTTTCCGGGTGTTGCAACACATGTCCAAAAAGACCATGGATAGTAAAGTATTATCCAAGTAAATGGATAATCAAACAAATCAATCCTCACAAGGTACAAATGATAAGCTTCAAATAGTCATACTTCAGATACGTACATTCTAAAGAAACCTAGAAAAGTCTACGCTACTAGGAAAAATGGAAAAAAAGAAAATAACATGCAATAAGGTGGATGGATTCAGTTACAGCAACAATGGATATTCTGTTAGAAGACTGAAAGATCAAGTAGGAGACAGGCTTTTCTAGAGAAAATCTGTGTTGTCAATAAGAGTTTTTAGTAATTAGATGGTACATAATCATCAACCAAGGCTATCAACAGCTCATTCATTTATGTGTTCATAATGCATATATATGAAAACAGCCTTCACAACCTAGCATCTTTCAGATTAATGAGATTAAAACTGTTATCCATAGTTTTCAGGGGTGAAATCCAGCAGGTTCTGACAGGTTCTGGAGAACCGGTAGCGGAAATTTTGAGTAGTTTGGAGAACTGGCAAATACCACCTCTGGCTGGCCCCAGAGTGGGATGGGAATGGAGATTTTGCATTATCCTTCCCCTGCCACGCCCACCAAGCCATACCCACAGAACTGGTAGTAAAAAAATTGTGATTTTACCACTGACAGCTTGTATGGATACATTTTTACTAGAGGGGGATTGATAGCAGTTGTAGTCCAATATGTCCTGAGGGCATTAGGTCAGAAAGGCTAAACACTACTGGTACCTCTACGTTTCAAGTGTTTACATTTCATTTTAACTATTCTGGTATTGTTTGAAGCTGCAGTTCCCAAACTGCATCACAGCACTTTGCAATCAGAGTGAATTTGCAAGAGCCACATAGGATATTTGACTAATTAATAAACAGAATGTCTAACGAGCTTTGTACCCCAGCGTGCCAGACTGCACAGTTAGGGAACCGCTAGGGGTGATGTGAAATGAGAAAAGTTGACAAACTGTGTCTTAAAAGAATTTTGGGGATCATATTTTGTTGAGAGCACCAATAAATCTGTTCCCTTTCCCAGAAGTTCAGTCCTTTGGATTCTCTTTTAAAAGGCAGTTACTATAATGTAGTTCTGTGGTGGATACTTGGAATAGTGCTTCATTGTTGACTGTGGTCTCAGCTTGCAATTTCTTCGATACTAAAAAACCAGTATTTCTAATGTTGATTTTTTTCTATCTCCCTTAGGTGTAAGGAGGGCTGGATTGGTGAACGATGTAGCCATTCAAATCTGTATACTGTTGTGAAACCCTTGAGCAATGAATACTTGGCATTTACTATCCTTGTGTGTCTATTTTTCTTCAGTGCAATTTTATTATCAATATACTTTTACCGAAGGTAAGCAACACTTTTGGAGATGGGATTGTAAACATTCCACAGCTTCTATTTCATAGTAATTCAAATACAAAGCTAGGCTGTTGCATTTCTTTTTGTATTTTCATATATATATACCCCAAACTCTTCAAAGTGAATTTAGCAAACACACAAACATATACATAAGGATCTGAGATTGGGAGTGAAGAACATTATCTGAAAAATTTCTGCATATCAAAAAGCTGTCAAAGGGACAGAAGCAAATCGACTTTTTAAAATGCATTTTAAGAGTCTAATCTGATCTCATTTGCAGAATGTCATGATGTTGTTAATAATTTTGTTTCCATTTCTGGACCTTATTCAGATCACTGCATATGAATTATTTTTTACTGTTTTTAAATATGTCCTTTTGTAAAATTCAAGTAAAATTCAAGTAAAGCATCTGTGCAAGGCGTGAAAACAGATTTTGATATTCAAAATGATAAATTCAAAATGTTACAGCATATGCCTTCATGCCTTAATGTGCTAAAATGTAACTTTTGAAATCCTTCAATTAGAAAATAAGAGAAAGAGAATTCTGGAAAAAGCAAAAATCATAGAACAGGGAAAGATGAAGGAATCTCATTGACATATCTAAACCATTGCCTTTGTTTTTTGAACTTATTGTAATATCTTTTAAAGTACCTTAGAATCTAAGTTGTAATATCTTTTAAAGTACCTTAGAATCTAAGTTGTACATTGAAGAAATAAAAGAAGATAATTTCATGACCTGCAATAGATTCAACTTATTTTATGTTCTTCTAAAAATGTTCTTTTTTCTCACAGGTATCTAAACAAGAAAGAGAGACTTGCTACAAACAAAAACTATAAAGAGGTTGCTACAGATACTGAAAAAGAACAAAATCTTCTTCATGTGTGAAATAAAGATTCATTTAGAATCCGTTTATTTAATAATATAAACACAAATATTTTATTAATATTTATAAGTGAAAGAATTTCAGTTTTGATCAGAGAAGAATATATGTAGAGGCCAAAGCACTATTTTTTATAAATGTCATTTATATTTGTATTTTATTTTTTTATTCAATGCTATATCTATGGAATGTTTTCATAATGTAATTCAATTATGTCTTACATTCATACCTGTGAACTGTTACATGTGAAATGTTTGCATGTAAAATTTATTTTATCATGGTTATATTTAATGCACTACAAAATACTAAATGTTGCTATTTTCTTTATTGGAAGAAAGGTTTTAATTGAAAAAGATTAGAAGGAATCTTCATTTGTTATAAAGATGAAATTTTCCTAATCATTCTAATTACCTGTTTCCTTAGAAATAAGAACAGAAAGTGTCATATTGTAAACTTGTGCACTTATTTATTTATTCATTAAAATATTGTTTACTTACTCGGCCTTTGAAAGAATTGGATATCTATAAAAGTTCAACAGCACAACTAAAGTAAACACAAAAAACAAAGCTTTCTTTAAAAGATGCAATAGAATTTCCATCGAAGTTACCCAAAATAAAAAATCAGCATCTTAAATTATCTTAAAAATAGGAGTGCTCTAAATACAGATAATACAAGAAAAATAAGGAAATAAATCATTTTCAATGGGTTAGATCAGGGATGTCAAACTCAATTTCATTGAGGGCCACATTAGCATTATGGTTGCCGTAAAAGGACCAGTTACATGTAAAAGTATGATGACTCACAGCAGCCAGGTGGGCATGGCCAGATAGGTGTGGCTGAGTCATCAGAGCCGGGTTGCCGCTACTCAGTGTGGATGGCTGGATGGCCAGCTCAATACTGCTCACTGGGTGCGGCTGACTCAGGATGGCTGGGTCAGGACAGAACAAATTGCAGTGGCTACCTCGACATGGAGACAGCTCGGTGCTTCACAAGCTCCTCACCTCCCCAAACTACTGGCAACCAAATGCGTGCACGTGCACAGAGACACAGACACAAACATTGCATTCCATGTTTGGGGACTTTTATCCACAAAGGAAGGAGAGGGCTTTCTCCCCAAGCCCAGGCATGATTGACAGTTGGCTAGCTCAGATGTGGATAAGTTTCCAAGCTTGGAATGGTATGTGTATATGTGTACACCAAAGGAAACGTTCTTCTCCCAATCCCAGACATCCTTGGCATTTCCCTGTCCAGTGTCCCCCTCCGGCAAAGCAGGAGGTGAAGGACGATGCTGCTGCATTTGGAAGCGCAGAGGAGAAAGTTTGCAGGAAGCGGTTTCCTCTGAGTCCAACTTCTGCTTTGGCAGATCTCTGGAGAGCTAGAGGAAGACGCAGGACAGCAGCACTCCCCAGTCCTGCATGAGGGAGGCTGGACTTTCTCGAAAAGGGATCCTCATTTCTAATCGTGCGTGGTAAGGATACTGGTTTGTTGACCCACATGTTGGAGAGGTTCCCGCCACCCCGTTCTCTGCTAGCACTGCTGCCACTGACAAGACACATGAAGAAGTAAGGAGGTAACTACTCAATCACCTTCTACTAGTCTGCTTGCAGACCAGATCTAAACCAGGGGCGGGTTCCAAATCCCGTTACTACCGGTTCGCTCATTCGCGCACGGCAGAGCCTCCCACTGCCACGGCTACCGATTTTTCCCAATCCGGTGTGAACCAGTAGCAACGCACCACTGATTTAAACACACCATAGGCAGGATCTGGCTCATGGCTCTTGAGTTTGACATGTCTGTGTTAGACAGTGATACTGCAGTTAAACAGAATGAGAAAAAGTTAGTTTGGAAAGAAATTTCAATTGGAAATTCAGTCTTGCATAGGCATAGATTACAAAATAACAAAGATTCAAGAGGCAGCTGGAGAAAGGTAATTGAATGAGATAATGGAATGTAGAGATAGACTTGTGTGATACCAGCAAAGAAGTGGCTATAAAGTCTATGTGATTTAAATATGTGACTCAGGGGTGGGTTCTACTTACCTTTACTACTGGTTTGCTGTGGGGCTGCGTGCAAGCGCAGAAGCTTCTGCACATATGCAGAAGCGTTTTGATGATGTCGGGGTCGGTGGGTGGAGCCTCCCACCAGTTTTACTACTGGTTCTATAGAACTGTGCGAACCGGGGGCAACTCATCACTGATGTGACTTCATAACAATGTCTAGGGAAGAAATAAAAACCACTCTGGACCTTTGAGGGATACAAAGACAAAGAAGTATAACAGAACACGGGCTGGAGAATTCTGGAAGCTGACATCCACACATCTTAGAGTTGCTTAGGTTGAGAAAAACTGCTCTGAAAATACTGGAAGCATAATTAAATATATAGGAAGGGAACAATTCAAAGTTAACTCGAGATCCTAACATAAAGAGAGTAAACCAAGAGAGTGGCTTTAAGATAATTGTGTTTGCCTAAGATTAAATGGAACAAAAGGGAGGACACTGGGCTCCACCCTGCCTTAGCATGCCCACCATTCGCCCACAGCTGAACCGCTTCAGATTTGCCCTGGCATGAGTTATGCAGGAAGTGGGGAGAGTTAAAGCAGAATCCACTGCCTCGCCTCAGCCCTACACCGCACCTGTTTCTGCAGCCACCAGCCCAAAGGAAGGAACTGAGGGTTTTTCCCCACATTTCCAGGCTGTGTGGACGGAACTCCACATCCCCATCCCGCCTGGTTACCACCCCTACCCAAGTATGATCCAAAGTGCAGAGATCCTTCCTGATTCCACAGAAAATCTCACTGCAAAATGAAATTGTGCCTTTTATGCCAACAGGCGCTGTTCAAATGAAATTAGGGATTGGATTGTCAAAGGGGTGGTGGTGGTGGTGGTATCTTCTGCCGTTCCCCATAGTTTGCAGGACAGAGAGTTCAACTCAGCCATCTGGATCTCAAACAGGGGTGAGGTTGCCCTAAATTTGGAGGGTGGATCCCTGCAAAAGCTGGATCTTTGGATACCTCCACTCAGGATGGATGAGTGGATGTTGGACTGGTGGGTCATCTGATTCTAGGGTTATGCTTTCAGGAAGGTTTTTATTTTGTTTTATTACTTTGTTTTATTATATTCAATTCAATTCAGAATAGAGCTGGAAGGGACTTTGGAGGTCTTCTAATCCAACCCCATGCTCAAGCAGGAGAGCCTGCCCTATACCATTTCAGACAAGTGACTGTCCAGTCTCTTCTTAAAAACCTCTAGTGATGAAGCACCCACGGCTTCTGAAGGCAAGCTGTTCCACTGGTTTATTGTTCTCACTGCTAAGAAGTCTCTTGTTAATTCCAGGTTGCTTCTCTCCTTGATTAGTTTCCATCCATTGTTTCTTGTCCTGCCCTCTGGTGCTTTGGAAAAGTTGATTCCCTCTTCTTTGTGGCAGCCCCTCAAATACTAGAATACTGCTATCATGTTGTTCTTTTCTCTAGACTAGTCATTCCCAATTCCTGTAACTGTTTTTCATGTTTTAGTTTGCAAACCTTTAATCATCTTAGTTGCTCTTTGCACTTTTTCCAAAGCTTCAACATCTTTTTTTCTAATGTGGTGACCAAAACTGGATGCAGCTTTCTGGGTGTGGTCTTACTAAGGTTTTATAAAGCAGAACTACTGTTTTCCATATTTTTGATTCTATGCCTTTGTTTATGCAACAAAGGATTGTATTGATGTTTTTGGCTGCTGCCAAATAAAAAATAAGCAATTTTTTATTTTATTTTATTTGGTTATATATTTATTTTATTTTACTTTAAATCAAATCGATTAGTCTCAGAGTTGAGCTATTTTGGGGTGGGGGTGGGACAAAACTAATAGGACTTCAAGGGATTTTTGTTCCTGAGTGTCGTTGCTCTAAATGTCTTACACTTGGACCGTCTTTCTTTTCTTTAGATTAAAGGAAGGTGGCTCACTGCTAAGGGAACTAATCTATCAGCAGAAATCCCATTGCACTCTGTGAATAACGTAGATGATCATATTATACTGAACTGCACAAATTGCAGTCCACGGGACACATGCAGCTCCCTTTATGAACCATCCCACCCCCAAAAATAGTAGATTCCTGTATTCTTTATTCTGCGTTCTCCATTACATATGAGATTTTGAGTGGAATGGGAAATGTCTGTAAAAGTTTTTTTTTCTTGTCACACATACTTTATCAATTGACACTTGAGGTATGGAGGTCAACATAAGAAAGCAGGTGTTAGTACTTATTACTTCAATAATACATGACAAGCACTAAGATTAATAATCACTTAATTTCATTTTAGTTTCCCATCTACTTTTTAATTTTATATGGTCATCCACCTCCTTTTGCTAGTTTGGCCCTTGATCCAGTGAAATCTCCAAATGCTTCCTTTGTAAAATGTGTGAATAAGCCTATTCCAGCCTGTTCACAAATTTCAACTATCGTATGATAGAGACTCTATTGCCTTTCCAACTCAGAAGATCAACTCCGATGATACGGATAATGTTCTGTATCACAGTGAACTGATATGTCAAACTAGATCTCATTTTGTGTCCCATTATTCTTTGAAGGACTTCAGTTTGCAGTAAATAGAGGCTTCTCCTTTTATTCCCAGAGGATTGTAAAGCAGAATAGATTTTATTTTGCACAAGACCTTTCTTACAATAGAGAGTTTTGATAAACTCACAATCATATTTGCCACTACCGGTTTGTGTCTGAAAAACAACAATGAAGTTGGCATCCACTCCTCCACTAGAGGCTGCTACAGTACCAGACAAGAAAACAAAAACAAAGATTTTTTTGAGCCTGAACATAGAACATGTGAATTAAAACAATTATATATCTCTTAAATGAAAGAATTCAAATATTCTCTAAAACTAGTAAAAGAAGATCATTTGGCTTGAAGTCTAATCATCTGACACAGGGTTTTATTTTGTTTCTTTTGTCCATCAAAAGAATGGGGGTTTAGCATGTTTAGTAGATATCTTTAACAATTTTGTTTATTGTTTATTTGTAAACTATACAGCTCTCCTCTCCAAATTATCTGAAATTGGCCAAACATAATGGAATATTCAAAGATTGACAGCTGTCTAAAATGATCATTCCAATGGTCATCTGAGCTGTTCAACAATAACAAGATTCCTTATCTGGTTGCCTTTCAGTTACCATAAATTCAAGGGCTATAATTCACCAGTGATGCTTTTGTACTTCTTGTAATCCCTGAGACACACAGGATGTATTTTATTAAACAGGAGGTTAAATATTTCAGATTAAATCAATTGTCTGGCTTTATTCTGAGCAGAAACTCCAGAATTCAGTACCTCCCCTTGTGGAAAATGTCGCAGTGCTGTGGCAAAAATATTTCAAAGTTGCTGACATCACAAAAGTAACAGCAATATCAGGTGTTCCTGGCAAACAATATAATTTCCAAGGAGGCTTCAAACAAACATGTCAGCAACAGCAGCAGAAAATTCCTGAAATGACTTTCTTTATTTACAGTATTTAATTCTTTCAGGAGGTGGAGTGAGGAGTGGGGGGGAGAGCCTCCCCTAAGATGTGTGAATCATTATGTTTTGTTCTAGGCTTTGTCCTAATAAATCTACATATCTGAAAAACCAGTGCCCAAAATTAGTTTTGGCAACCGGTACAGAGGAAAGAATTTTTACTTAGTTTAACCTTCCTTGAGTAAACAAGTTCAGTATGTTAAAATTAAGCCAGAATTCCATTTCCAGTAATTCTGAAAGAAATAATAATTAGGAAAAGAAAAAGAATATTCTGAAGGATGTTTCCACAATTAAAAAACCCCAACAATTGCAATTGCCAAGGTCAGGAATATTCAAAGCAATGTTGAATTATACTTTTCTAGAGAACATTGATTTGCAACTATTTGCATTCTAAGACAAGACATTCCTTCAGCATTCCTATGTATCATCTAGATCAGTGATGATGAACCTTTTCGGCACCAAGTGCCCAAACTGGAATGCGTGCGGGCAAGCGCACGCACGCATGCGTGTGTGTGTACCGCACCGTAAACCCAAAGACCAGGTGGCCAGTATACATGTGCACACCGGAAACCAGAAAAGCAGCTGGCAACAACATGCATGCCCACAGAGAGGGCTCTGACAAGAGAATCAATGTAGAAGCTAACAGTAAAATCACAACTCATAGCCACATGATGACTTGCTTAAAGGCCACAGTGGAATCAATTATCCCAATTTTGGCCACTACTTATAGTGTCATCATGAAATCCCAATGAATTTCCCACACAAAAAACAAACGAGGGCTAAATATGAAAAGGGGTTCAATATGAAAGTTAAAAACACCCTGTGGAATAATTCCTTTTTCAGGAATTTCATCCTTTCATACAGAGGCATTTCCTCAGCATTTTCAGTGCCATAGGAAAGCAGCACCTTCTGGTCTCAGTGCCCCTCACCTCCTAGAAATGTGGGGCTACATTAAGACATATGATTTGATCTTATACAGATCATTAGTTTTCAGAGCTGGGACTTTGGTCAACCTCTCTGTGATGAACAAACAACATTAGCATCATTAAATCATTACACTCCATCGGTGGTCATCTGGAGATTCTAAAATGCCAATGCATCCACCTTTAGCAATGTTCCATATCTATATCTATATCTATATCTATATCTATATCTATATCTATCTATATCTATATATCTATATCTATATCT
>WNWU01013599.1:394181-445639 GCA_012654045.1 Ptyas mucosa | reverse complement strand
CTATATCTATATCTATATCTATATCTATATCTATATCTATATCTATATCTATATCTATATCTATATCTATATCTATATCAGCAAAATATAAATTTGGTATAAAATGGTTTGTCGTGAATGCGATTGCTCGAGGGCCCCTGGATTAGAGCTGAAAGGTGAAAGGGATGCAGTATGCTTCCTCCCACATGCTGGGGTAGACCAGGTGCCTCGATATATTCCTTGTCTTTTTGCTTCTTCTCCCTTGTACTACTCTGGTGACATTCTGTTATGCAGACTGGCTGAGGAGGGACAGTTGCATTCAATGAGAAAGTCACATGACACACAACAATTGGCAAAGATAACACAAGTGCCTAAAGCAGAGGGAACAGGAGTCCCCAACGCCTGGGCTGTGGACCCACACTGGGCCATGGCATGCCAGCAACCGGGTTGTGTGAACAAGCGAAGCCCCGTCCATCAGATGCAGACAGCACACGAAACCATGCCCCCTCCGGTCTGCAGAATAACATTTCTCCATGTAACTGGTCCCTGATGCCCAAAAGGTTGAGAGCCACTGATCTAGAGGCAGTTCAGTCAAGAACTCTAGCTGAGATTAGTGATGATGGTGGAAAATTGATATCTTGGACCCAGTACAGTTGGGACAATATCTATATATTAAGAGGAAGGAGGGGGGAGGGAAATGGAGTGGTGTCCCAGGAGACGAGAAAAAGAACTAGTGTAAGCTTGGCTTTTAAAGAATGCATGACATTTCATTCATGAAAAACTACACAAAACATTGGTAATAAAAATATTGTTTTCTGATTTTGCGTAAACCAAACAATTAGGTTAGGAATTTCTTTCAGATAATGCTAGTGTACTTGAAGAGATAAATGGCTGAGGAAACATAATTACCTTGACACCTTACCCGTATCAGTACCATTAGAGATAGCTTTCATAATTTCCAGAACAATATAGACAGCCCAAAAGATTACAATCCTATGAAACAAATAAAATCTTTAAAGAATCATGACATTTATGTAGTTACTTACTGAGCATATCTAAATTATATTAAAGTAACCAAAATATCTTTACTAACCCCAAGGCATTTCACAACTTTTAAGCACCCCTAATATCTGGAAATTGAAAGTTTAAAAGTTTGACACACCCTAAAATTGAAGTAGCACAAATCCAAAGGATGCATTATTGCTGATAACTGTGGCAAGTCACACTGTCCAACATCTTCTGTAAATAAACTTGAATCAAATGGACTGATGGGGGTGGAGTGCTTATTCCAATCCGTGGTAAGGTGCCTAGCTGTGGCACCTTACCACGTGTGACAGCTTGGCAGGCAGCAAAGTGTTTTGAAATCAGCTCCAGACTTCTGGTTAGTCCAGCTACATTCCTCAAACATTCATCCTGTCACATAAAAAGAATCCTTTTTGCCACAGTCAAAGTTTGCAGGTATGCTTGGGTTGACTATACAAACAACAAGGGTGTCTGTAAAAATTTGCTGAGTTTCATTCTGAAATTGAATTCTTCAAGCATTGCAGACAGTTGTAATGAAGTAGAATGGATTTCATCTTTGTTCTATCCCCTACAATTCAAATATACGAGCCAAATAAAGGTAAGATTAGGAAAACCACATGGATGACTACATAGATTTAAAAAGTGGAAAAGTAACATTCTCTATCTTCCAGGTCATCAGCACATTCCTGGGTGTGTACTACAGTATCAACCCACAAACACAGAACACCCCAGCCCCTTCTTCTCAGAATTAAAACTACATCCAGTTGATTTTTAATAATGAATGTGACCTTTGGAATAATAACTTGAAATGTTTAAAATGCCTTTGAATTCATTACAATAGTACACATTTTACAAAACTATCTTGATCTCAAAATGCATTTAAATCAATAACAATGTTTTATTTTTTTATTGATCATATCAGAAAAATAGCAGCAAAAACTAGTTGTAATTATCTTGTTGAACATGTAATCTTGGTAGTTGAAAAATAAATTCATATGATTTTGGCCTGTCCTATTATTGCTACGAATTGATCTGAAACTCATAGGAATGTTAACATTACAGTAATTACAGGGCTCATACCAGAGGTGGGTTTCAGCAGGTTCTGACCAGTTCTGGAGAACCGGTTGCGGAAATTTTGAGTAGTTCGGAGAACCGGTAGTAAAAATTCTGACTGGCCCCGCCCCCATCTATTCTCTGCCTCCCAAGTCCCAGCTGATCAGAAGGAAATAGGGATTTTGCAGTAACCATTCCCTGGAGTGGGGTGGGAATGGAGATTTTACAGTATTCTTCCCCTGCATGCCCACCAAGCCACGCCCACCAAGCCACACCATACCCACCAAGCCACACCCACAGAACTGGTAGTTTAAAAAAATTGAAACCCACCACTGGCTCATACATATTTTTGTCAACATTCTGGATGTATGACATCTATTGAAGTAAATTATTATGAAGTTATTATGAGAGCTAGTTTGGCCCAATGGTTAGCTAGAAAACTTGACTTGAATTCCAATCCCACTTCAGGCATGAAAACCAATTTGGGCCAGTCTCTCTTTCTCTCTCTCTATCTATATCTCAGCATATAATGTCATAATTGGCTGACAATCCAGCCACTCAATTCCTGTCACAACCAAAGGATCGACACTTGTTTTCCAGCAATTTCCAGGAAAACTGCTACAAAGAAAAAAATATTAGTTTCAATTATTATACAGTACTGAAATGATAAATCTACAATCGGCTTGCAGCAGCAGTTGTCGATGTGTATTCTTTATTAATGTTCCAGATGGTTTTTTTTTAATACAGAGAATATACAGTAGGAAGAGGATTTTCAGGGAATTGGGTCAAATTTCCACATGTTATTGGGGGATAGATTGTATCTATGATTTATAAGTAAATTCTGTTTTCGTGATAAGATCATATTAGAGTCACAACATTTAAAAAACACAACACAACATTAATACATGTAACAAGTATGTTAGTATGTACATATACAGAAGGAAGAAATCCTATAAAGTTAACATTTCATAAAAATGATTAAAGGATTTCTACAAGCTAAGTCTATGAATAAATGTCTCTTCTGCTTTTGAAATAACTGGCTATTAGTTGTTTAATAAGGATACCTTGCTGTCATCATGAATGGAGTTTTTCAGAGTAACGAGTGGAAATATTAGCTCTGATCACCAGTCCGCATACAATGGACAAAGGTGATGATGTGTTTTTTGTTTGTTTTTGCTGTTTCTAGCCTGTGGAATTATACTCCCTTGAGATTTCTTAAATTGTTCAATTTATTTAGAAGAACATTTGTTATTGCAGTCACCATTTTAAAATGAATTTTGCATTTTAATTTCTGCAATTCATATGTTTTATTATATGTATATTTTTCAAATTTCATTTTTACTTACTAAAATTATTTAACTGTTGTTTTAACACTGTGGATGATATAAGTAACTGATAGTAATCTGATTGATGCAAATCTAATAAATAAATAATTGCCTATACTGGTTAGGCACACAATATAAATTTATGACATTTAAAATCATCTATTTCAACTACATCAAATTCTTCCAGTCAGGAAGAAACATTTCTAAATTAATTAATCTTTACTGAATACAACTGGTACAGCTGTGCACCAGCCCCCATTATGGGGATATCGTGAGGTCTCTCAAAATACTTTTTAATATGAATTTTGATCCAGTCCCAGGAATAAAAAGGTTAAAAACTATCAATTGAACTAATTTATAATAGATATTAAATTGCAGGCAGAGATGCAGAATATGAATTTTTGTTTTGCTTTAAAGATAGCCCTTGACTTAAGGCCACAATTGAGCCCAACATTTCCACTGCTAAGCCAGACAGTTATTAAGTGAGTTTTGCCTCATTTAATGACCTTTCTTGTCACAGTTGTTAAGTGAATCACTGCAGTTGTGAAATTGGTAACCTCGTTGTTAAGTGAATCTGGTTTTTCCACTGACTTTGCTTGTCAGAAGGTTGCAAAAGGTGATCACATGAGCGTGGGACACTGCAACCATCATAAATACATGCCAGTTGCCCAACATCTGAATTTTGATCATGTGATCATGGGGATGCTGTAACAGTAGTAAATGTGAGAATTAGTCATAAGTCACTTTTTTCAGGGCCTTTGTAATTTTGAATGGTCACTATATAAATGGTTGTAAGTCAAGGATTACTTGTATTTGAAAGTTATTTGTGGGAAAGAACTTGCTAGAGAGATGAGAAAGTAGAAGAATTCTAATACCTGGTACTTCCTTTTAGATGTTGATCGATCAATGAAACAGAACTATTATTATATGTGGCAATCACTAGGAATCACTTACTTGTTGAGATTTTTGCAACAATAGGTCACATTCAAGAAGGTTTTTCAATATATTTCTCAATATCATGTACTCAGGCTAGAGATCAGGTTAGTAGACATCCAAGACATAGGCTGGCTAAAAGCCAAAAGTTTAGTAATTCAGAGGGAGAATTTCAAGACAGCCATCCAGACTAAGAAAAGCACTTTTGTATGAGCTCAGGGTTGGGTCACTAATATAACCTGACTTCCCACAGTAGGAAATTTAAGAGTTATGATGGCTGAAAAATCAGAATCAATTCTTTTATGTGTTATTCCTTTATCTGGTTACATTTTTACAACATTTTGGTATTTTATAATGGTTCTAAATCGCTATTCCAAAGGAACTTTTATATCTATCTATCTATCATCTATCTATCTATCTATCTATCTATCTATCTATCTATCTATCTATCTCTATCGATCAATCAATCTATCTATCTGTCTATCTATCTATTTATCTATCTATTTCTATATCTATTTTAAAATAAAGCCTTCCTATGTAGATCTTTATTATAATGTACATGAGAAAAGACAAATTAAAACGGGTCTGTCCTTGAAGAGTGTCTAGAAACTTTGGCTGCCTTAAAATGTTTCCCCAGTTTTACACAAGCCCAGGTTTGTACGTGTCACCCCTTTTGGGGGAGCAGCATTACTGATCTACTTCTGGGTGCAATTAAAGGTGCTGGCTACAGTATTATCTTTAAAGCCCTACAAGCAGTAGTGGGTTTCAAATCCCATCGCTACCGGTTCGCTCATGGGTGCTTGGGCACTCGTGCGATGCTTCTGCGCATGCGCAGAGATGCCTGGGCAGGTGGGCAGAGCCTCCTGCCACCGGTTCACCCGATCCGGGGCGAACCAGTAACAACCCACCATTGCTTAAAAGGGTTATTTGAAAGAATGCCTTTCCTTAGTTGCATCTACTTGACTCATCAGAATGAGAAGGCAGGGCATGTTGCATGTTCTATTTAGAGGGAAATATATCTGTTGTCCCCCCCCCCCCAAAGGGCCTTCTCAGTGGTAGCTCCCTCCCTATGGAATATTATTGCTCTAGAGATAAGATTGTTCCTTACCTTGTTACTTTTCCAAAAGGCTGTGAAGATGTGGTTCCATCTGCAGGCTTGGTGACTTAATCAATCAAGTAGTTGATATGATTGTATTTGTTGCCGCTATTGGTGGGGGAATTGTAGGCTTTGGATATTTTGTTGATGTTATAAGCTTCCAGGAATCAACATGTGTGACTTGGGCAGTCATATATGTTTAATTAATCAATTAATTAATTAATAATTCAGGGCGGGCAACTCTTTGTGACTGAATGGTTGACCGCAGCAAGGATATTAAGCAGTAATGTAATAAGCATAACTGGGATTTCTGGTTTGTTAATCTTTTTCTTCAATTTTTTAAAGAGACAGATTGGGAGTGCTTCTAAAACTGTACTAAACTCATCTAATCATTTATATGATTATTTCCCCAATTCTTCTACTTCAGTATAGCAAATATACTTCTGGAACATGACTGAGCACTTAAAGGGATTCCAGGGGATGCAACAAAAATGGTTTGAAAGTCTCATGGCAATAACAGGATTTCCCCATCTTTCTTTTTCCATTAAAAAAAAACAACAGGTCACAGGTACAAAATGGATAAAGCACATGGCACTGGGCAGGAGATCTCTGGAGGGATGTTCAAAAATATCACAAGGGCAACTTGCATTTACAACACTCTTATAACCATTGCAGTCATATGCCTCAGTCATATGCTCAAAATTAATATGCTTGGCAACCAATGATAGTTGCAGCATCCCAGGGTCATGTGATCTCCATTTGTAACCTTTCCAGCTGTCTTGTGTCAAGAAAAGTCAGTGGGGTGAACTAGATTCATTTAATGGCCATGTGATTCACTTAATTCATTTAATGGCCATGTGATTTACTTAATTACCAATGATTTACATAACAACCATGGCAAAAAGGTTATAAAATTACTTGGCATGATTCACTTAACAGCCATTTTTAGCAACAGAAATTCTTCTCCCAATTGGGATCATAAGTCATAAGTCAAGGACTATCTATATAGCATATGTGCTATGCATCTAACAAAAAAACCATGGCTGTGGTCCCATGGCTGTGCCCAACATCAGACCATGGGCTCCCCATGTATTAGGAAGCTTGTTATATAAAAAATTCCCCTCCTACCAACTATTTTCCTAATCTAAAGACACTACTATATGACACTACTGACCAAGAAGACAACAGTAATTTATTGCCACTTTTTAATTGTATAATACAACATTACTGCATTTGTTTCTGTTGTCAGTAGTAATCCCTTCATCATAGAGAATGGTGAAACTTTCATAAATGAGGTAAAATAAACTAATTTTTCACATATGTTGTGTTTTCCACATAAACTGGACAAAGCTTACAAGATCCCTAGTGCAATTTCTGAACTCGCCAGCATCTCATAGAAAACTAGGTAAAGGCACAACTAGCCTGGCTCTGCTTTGTGAAAAGCATACTGTATATATAGAATATATAGGTGCAGATCCTTATTTCATTTATTTGGTGGAATCATTGCAGAAAATTGCTGATATAAAAACACTTATCTTGTGGTTCTTTTTAAGAAACTATGACCAGCAAGTTGCCTTTCAGTTTCATTCATAAAGATAGGTATTCTGTAGAGTACAATCAAAAAGTTATAGAAAGTTTTTGCTTTACTCTGAAAACAAAGAGCGGATTTGTTTTCTGAGTCAGCTTGTTTGGGCTGGGACAAAAATATAAGTTAAAACTGGATTATTTAAAAAAAGATTTATTTTAAAATAAAGTTGCAGGCTTCCTGTTCTACTAAAAAGACTATATTTAGGTGAGAATAATTAATACAGAAAAGAAACATACTGGTGTGTTATATTATACAATGTTTAGTATACTTCCTAAATGCTATTATTTTCTACCAAAGTTTTTAAGAAACAAAATATGTAACATTTTCTAAAAATTAACATCAATATTTTATGGAAGACCAACAGTCTGAGATGATAGTAGCTGTCTGTCCAATCTAGTGCTTTAAATATTAATGTTTACATTGAGAAATAGAAAGTCCTGTTCCTCATTGAGCATTGAAACAATACTTCAGTTGAGGGTTATCATTTAAATGAAGCTCCAAGGATAAGGAAGCTTCCACCATCTGAGCTACATGAGACAAGGTATCAGAAGTTGTGAGCACATCAAGATTAATTTCCATTGGATTAAAGACATTACTGTCATGTTGCAAGATATGGATGTATCATCAGACTGAATGGAAGAGTGGCCATGGTTCAGTATTCCAATTCTGACCATATAGGTTGCTGATTCTGTGCATACTATCGCTACCCTAAATTGACCCAAATCTGAAGGGTCAAAAGAGAAACACCTTTCTTTGCCTGGAACCATGGACAGTAGCTGTTCATCTGAGTAGATAAAAATGACCACAGTACAGAGCTAAGATACCAACCACAGCCTTCAAAACTCATGAATAGTATGAACCATATTATCATTATTGGGCTTCAATCACTTGGTCAACTTTCCACATGAATGCTGCCAATTTTGTCTTAAATTGCTTAGATGTGCTTTCACAATAATGCCTTAGAGATAAAACTTAACTCAAGTTACATTCAATTTCTGGTACAGTAGGTGCAATAACCTGTCCGTGCAATTTTCTAGACAAAAAGATTGAAGTTGTTTCCCTTTGCTTTCTTCTGGGATATTTATTCAACTTCCTAATATAGCTCTCAGGCTTGGGATTTCCTTGTTGTCTCCCAGCCAAATGGGTGTTTCCCTTTAAAAGTTATTGCAATTTATTTCCTACTTGCATTTCCAGTATTTTACTTTATAATAAGAGATGCAGTTTGGATAAGACACGGAGCTTGTTTTAACAGTGAAATCAAAATATCTCACACCACTTTTATGACTTCAGTTTCTGCTTTATTGATGCTGTCATGCTTTTGCAGAAGCTTTTTGGACAGCAGATAGTGAAGATTAGCTGTCATAGCAAACATTGCCATTAAATTAATTCTGCAAGGTCATAAAAAAATTGAATTCACTGCCTAAACAAGTCCTATAAAAATCTTGATTGAAAATATCGTATCCTGGTAATTTTTTAATACCTATTGCAAATAGTTGGTGAAGGGAAAACTAGAGAAAATTGCAAGTTAATATTCCTCCCTATTATCTTCTATGAAAACAGAAAAGGGCTTCAAGGGAGTGGATTGATTTTCTTCTCCCATCCCATATTGGCATAGATGGTAGGGAAAAGTCTGAAGAAGCCGCACAGTTTATGGTGTTCTAGAAGTAGCTTCTCCAAACTTTAATAATTTCCTTTTTCTTCTCTGCCCTGGTATTGTGCTTATTTGCGCTAAGTAAAACACCCTTTCTTGCTCTCTTTTGCTAACATTTCTTTGAATTTTATTTAGTTAGCACCGATGTCTCTTTCAGAGATTCCTTGTTCTCCCTCCTAAATGGCTCTTGAGATATTTCTTTGTCCACTGGGCCAGATGCTTCTCCTTCATCTTCAGCATGCCTTATTTAGTTGGACATTAAGACAGTGATGTTGAGTATGTCAGCTACCGGTACTTATCTGTAACATCTTTTCATTTACCTTTAATACCTACACAATTTTAAAAAATAGCCAGATATAATAAGATCTTATCAAAGCCTGTTTCAAACACGAGATAAGGAAATATGCTCTATGAGGTTTTCTTGATTCCATACCTGAAAGTTTCCAGCGATCATATGATCCTATTGGGCCTACAATATTCAGAAAGTTTGGGTATATCATTCACTCTAATTCTTAAACAGAATGGTGAATGCTTAACACTATATCATTTTCCCTGTAACATACTTCCTCAGCACTGGTGCTGCTAAGATTGGGTTAATAGGCCCTATGTCAGTGATGGCTAACCTTTTTGCCGTTGCGTGCCAAAAGTGGGGGGAATGAAGGGGGTTTGTGCGCGTGTGTGCCCACACCCATAATTCAATACGCCCTGTCCCCCCGCACATGTGTGACCCCCCCCATGCTCCCCCCACTTTTGGCCCAGTGGGCCCGGTTTTTCACCCTCCCCAGGCTCCAGAGGCTTTCTAGGAGCCTGGGGAGGGTGAAAACTGCCTTCCCCATCCCCCGAAGGCCCTCTGGAGGCTGGAAATAGCTTGTTTCCTGATTTCTGGTGGGCCCGGAAGGGCCGAAAATCAGGTGGCTGGCGCGCGCATGCGTGCTGGAGCTGAGCTAGGACAACACTTCTGTGCCCACAGATATGGCTCCACGTGCCACCTGTGGCACCCGTGCCATAGGTTCGCCATCACGAGCCTATGTCATTGAAAATTAGGAGCATGGACTAATAAGACATGATGGAAGATATAGAAAATTAGGTGAAAGTCTAAAGATAATATTTAGAAAAGCTCTGATTCTGAATCATAGTTTAGTAAGTTTCTTCTATCTCATTTGCTTTTAACTGGAACACTGAGGAAGGATAAGTTATGTTTGAATGCCAGGTCAATCATGTGCCACACCCTGAGGACCTTCAGTTGTCATCTACAAGTTCAAACAAACATTATCTGTATACACTTGTTTCATTTCCTTTCATTTTATACATTCCAAGAATAAAGTGAATAATTAATAACTTCATTTTTATACAAAATATTAAATAGTTTGGCATCAAAGCTATATTCCTTTCAGAATATCTACAATATAGCAGAATACTATCCAAATGCAGGTAGTCCTCTACTTACAATAGTTCATTTAGTGACCATTTGAAGTTACGACGGTACTGGAAAAAAAGTGGGTTATGACCATTTTTTCATTCTTATGGCCATTGCAGCATCCCCAGGGTCAGGTGATCAAAATTCAGACGCTTGGCAATTAACACACATTTATGATGGTTGTGGGACATGGTGGCTCAGTGGCTAAGACGCTGAGCTTGTCGATCGAAAGTGTTGCATAACGGGGTGAGCTCCTGTTACTTGTCCCAGCTTCTGCCAACCTAGTAGTTTGAAAGCACATAAAAAAGGCAAGTAGAAAAATAGGGACCACCTTTGATGGGAAGGTAACAGTGTTCCTTGCGCCTTTGGCGTTTAGTCATGCTGGCCACATGACTATGGAGATGTCTTTAGACAGCGCTGGCTTTTGGCTTTGAAACAGAGATGAGCACTGTCCCCTAGAGTCAGGAACGACTAGCACATATGTACGAGGGGAATCTTTACCTTTATAATGGTTGCAGTGTCCTGAGGTCATGTGATCACTTTTTGTGACCATTTTACAAGCAAAATAATGGGGAAGCCAGATTCACTTTACAACCAAGTTAATAATTTAACAGCTGCAGTGATTCATTTAACAATTGTGGCAAGAAAAGTTGTACAATGGGGCAAAACTCACTTAACACATGTCTCACTTAGCAACAAAAAATTTGGGCTCAATTGTGATTGTAAGTGGAGGATTTACCTGTATTTGTGGACACAAAGCTGCAACCTCTGTTGATACTCCCAGAGCAGGGTATAGCAACTGCTATATTTCATGTCATTGAAATAGAATAGAATAAATAATATAATTTATATCAAGAATGCAATTTACATACAGACTTTTAGAGTGTCTCAAGCACTTCCCATAATTAGCTTATAAATACTCAGAACCAGGGTGGACTATTTAAATCGTGATTTAAATCACTAGTAAAAAGGCTTGACTTAAATCATAATTTTTAAAGAGTAACTATCATCTCTGTCCCTCAGTGGCTCCTCCTCTGACCCGCTGTTGACTCACTAACAGTCCCATTCATTTTAATGAGATGGCTGGTGATGCGGCAGTGACACAACAAGGTGAGGGACATGGTAGGCAGCAGGTGAGCGGATGCCCGCTAACAGTTGCTGCCATGATGGATCTGAAATGACATGTGCTCTTTAAATGTAAGGACTCATTCTTACTGGTAGTTAGAATCTTTAATATTATTATTTGCAAACAAAACGAAGGTTTCCTATTTAGCTAGCAGAGCTTGGATTCATTGAACGAGTTTACTAAAAATGTAAATATTGCAGAACATACAGCCTCATGCTACATAGCCAAGCTCTATTTCATGCTAAATAAGCTAATTTATTGATGTATCTTAAATAGAAAACTATCTTTAGACAGATTTTTACTCCAAAAGCATTTTATTAAAATAAATTTGATAAAAATAAAAAAATCCAATTAAAAAAAAACCAATTTCAATTTTTTAAAAAAATCTGATTTTTAAAAAAAAAAAATAAAAAAAAATCATTGATTTTTATCCACCCTGCTCAAAACAATCCTTTACAATAGTGGAATAGCATATTTCTTATATTTCAGATGGAGATCTGGAGCCATTTGGCTTATCTAAGGTCACCAGCAAGTTCACAGGTGGTACAATTCACAGTTCCTTTCTGTGGTTCATATCACCATTTACTTTGGATGAACAGAAAATACTTCAGGAATAGAAAAATAAAGGACAAAAAGCAAAAACAGCAGTGGAGGAAAGAGGTTTTTAAGACCTAGCCCCATTTGTGATTCTGTCATTTCCAGTTACCCATTTCTCTGAGTTTTCCCTAAATTAGATTCTTTCCACAATTTTGGCCACTACTGTAGATAACAGTAACAGAATTGGAAGGGACCCTGGAGATCATCTTGTCCAACCCCCTGCTCATGCAGGACACCTGTACTAGGGATTCAAACTGCCGAACTGCCAACCTTTCTGATCGACAAGCTCAGTGTCTTAGCCACTGAGCCACCTAGTCAGGTAAAGACTCTTAACTGTATATCTGATGACCCCAGTATATCTGATGACCCCAGCAAGGAAAAACTATGGGAAAAAGAATTAAATGGGGAAAATCAGTTATTGCAAATAATATTAAGTAGTCCCCCCAAAATGGTTAGTTCAGTCACCCAAACAATACAACACCCAAGCTTTAATATACTCTTGAATATAATTAAATCTTTCAAGATCTTTCTCACAATTAGGATACAGTAAGCTATTTCTCCTATCACAACACTGCATGTCATATGAAATTATATAAGCTACATAGGAATGTTTGCAGTAAAAGGATTAGGTAATAATTTTCTGGAATCTATCCTTGAGAACAGCGGCTCTATTCATTTACTGAGCCAGATGTTTTTAACCATCGTTTGTTATATAATCCCAAGTGATCAGATTGATCTTGAATTTCTGAAAAACTAGATTTTTCATGCTAAATCTGCATTATGAGCTAAGCAGCCTTTAAAATTGATTTTTTAAAAAGTATGGAAAATTTGAATATATGCTAGAATTGCTTATAGATTAATTACTTTTACTATTTTCTATCTTCAAGAACAAATATAATTTGCCTTTTCCTATCTACTGGTGATATTTTCATATATAAATCTATTGACATTTAAATTTGATCACAAGCATTTTCAGTTTTAGGAACACCAACAAGAATGAACAAATTTTATGTGATCAAAAATCTCACAATTAATCTTTGGTAAACTTTATCAAACTTTGCTGATGCTGAGATACACACCTAGGAAAAAAACTTATTTCCAATGGGAATTGGAAGGACATGTAATAATCATAACGAAAATATTGGATATATTCTATCATTCATCTAGAGAATCTTAATTAAGACACAGATGACCTCCACAAATATTTTTTCCATACATTTTGTAGAGCAAACATTGTACATCCAGGAACAAGTGTGGGCTTGTGAATGAATGAAGGCGCTATCAGAAATTGCAGAAACTGTTCTTCAGTTTCAGTAGAGGAAGTCAGTGGTTTTATCCACAATAGGAGTAAGAATATACTAGGGAAAGGCCCATATTTCAAAGCCCAATCTTTCCAATCTCTGAAGAGTTAAAGTTTATTGTTTTAAATGCTATTCTATCATTACTGATATTAGTCTGAACAAATTTAGATAGATATCCAGCCATCACTAAATCACCAATTTAAGATAAGTCATCAACACTTTTTACTTACTGTAGTCAAGAGTTTGCAGCTGACCATGATATGATTTTCTGAAATATTTTGACAATGGAATAGTAAAATTATTAAAAAGGAGCTATGTGCCAGTTGTTGTCCTGGAACAAGTTACTATAAAACTGTATGGTGAAGGTTAATAATCAGCAATTTCTATTGTTCAATTCTGAAGGGGAATGAGGCGGGGATGTCCCGTCATCCCAGCTGCTTGCCTCAATCACCAAGTATTTGACAATAGCCCTTAGAAAGAATTCTTACATCAAAGAACTGTACTGTAAGAATGCCAACCTAGAGTAAACATTTTATATGGAGATGTTTTACAGTAACAACTTGGCCATAGCTCCTTGACAGCTAGTAAACGTATTAAAGAATTAGGACCCTCCCGAATATAATTGAAACTTGAACAGAAACAAAAACATATGATTATCATATGAAGCATACTCAAAAACACTATTTATATTTCCTTGATTTAACAAAATTGAAGCCATTTTACAATTCACAATTCTTTT
Organism: Ptyas mucosa; assembly: GCA_012654045.1. Taxonomy (NCBI): domain Eukaryota; kingdom Metazoa; phylum Chordata; class Lepidosauria; order Squamata; family Colubridae; genus Ptyas; species Ptyas mucosa. The sequence goes on along the minus strand of WNWU01013599.1, from coordinate 431,811 downwards.
GTTTTATTCAGATCTAATTCACCCTAATTTAATGTATCTAGATTGCGACTAGATTGCAAGAGCCTTGGTGGTGCAGTGGACTAAAGTGCTGTTAAGTAGCACTTAGCTGCCAGCTGCCTGCAATTACTGCGAGTTCAAATCTCACCAGGCTCAAGGTTGACTCAGCGTTCCATCCTTCTGAGGTAGGTAAAATGAGGACCTGGATTGTGGGGGCAATAAGATGACTTTGTATAAAAAAGAACACTGCTTAGAGGGGGCCGAAAGCCCTACTAAGCAGGTATATACAAAAGTATGAAGGCTATTGCTTAACGCATTGTAAGCCGCCCTGAGTCTCCGGAGAAGGGCGGCATATAAATCAAACCAATAAACAAACAAACAAACAAACAAACAAATAAACTAGCCACCCTCTGTTACCATAAACTTGGCAAATTGTGCATGAAAGATATACTCTGCTTACTTTGCATTCCAGAGATATAGAATTATTATTACAATAAAATTCTCTTTTTGTTCTTAGCTACCTATTTACGGTAACTGACCAGGATCTGACCAAACAAAGGCTGTCACATTTTATTTTATTTTATTTGACTATGTCAAAGCTGAAAAGTAATAGGTTATGCTTGATAAATAAATACAGCATATTAGTGCCTACTTTGACACAAGATTAATGCTGCTTTGAAAATTCAAAACACACATAATGACAAATATGATATCAATTAATCCAAAATCTTTGACCCCTCCCCTTCTCAAATTCAACGTTTCCATTTAGCAGTCAAGAAAGTGTGGAAATCTAGATCTGGAGGAAAATGACACAAGAGGAATGGAACAGAGAAAGGTACCTCATAAAAGTGAAGCTCCTGATTAATCTGTGTATTTTGGCTGGACTTTCTAGGATTACCAAAATGAGTCTTTCCCTGCTAGGAAAGAAATGAAAGCCATTCTGTATGCACCAAGTGTCTGTGGTCATTCTCATTAACCTCAAGGAAAGATGAAGAAAAGTTTAAGAGCAAAACAATAGAGCTTTCTTTTTGGAATGGACTTTATATCTACATAGTCACCAGGCATCCAACCAAACTAAAGGGTGTTATTTGGCGACAAAGCCAGGGAAGAGTTTAAGGGATTATGAGAAGTCAGACTGCCTGCAAAATGGCTAGGCTGCCCTGCCTTTTTTAGACCTCTCCCTAACCGGCCCAGCAATGTGTACCTATAAAAGCTGGGTAGAGAGGCAGCTGGGATTTGCCTGGTCTTAATGTGAGGGGAGGTGATTTGTGTTAGTTTGGGGAAACTTAAACAGCCTGCAACAGCCTAGACAAATAAAAGATTTACTTTTCTCCAGAAATGAGGCTCACAAAGAGAAGTAGTTGAAGAACAGAAGTTGTAGTAGAATAGGGGGAGAGTGGTACAGTAAACTGTGAGTATTAGCCTTTGAATACTCATGGGTATATTGCCCAGAAGCCTGGTGGGGTTGGATTGGCTCTCTTGGAATTTTGGAGCTCACTAACTTATGTATACATAAAGGAACCTGTGACAAAGTGCTACAGATTTTCTGCTCACTGAAGATTGAACTCAAAAAAACCAGAGTCAAGAAGGAACTAAGATAGTGGGATCACTATCCTATTTGCAAGGGCCCAGTTGAAGTCTAAGTCTAAGTGTGTGTGTGTTAATATTGTAACTTTGAACAGGCATGAAGAAACCGTAACTCAAGGATTACCTGTATAGATGCCCATTATTTTCACTTAACAATTTTTACACACACGCATATATGCACACACAAAACACACATATGTTTTGCTTCATATGTCTAAGAAATGATATTAAGTGGTGCTTATTTTTGAATTAAAATGTGTAAGAATTGAGGAGTCAGGACAGCTAAGAAGAAACTGCTAAGAACCCTGAGTGGTGGAACTAAATAAACTAATAAATCTTTCAGTAGTACGGGCTGAATCTTCAAAGTACGAGCTTGTAACACTGGAAGCAGCTGTAGTGCATTCAGAAAGTATTCAGACCCCCTTTACTTTTGTCATCCTGCAGCCTGATTCTACAGTTGTTGAAATTCTTTTTCCCCCCTCATTAATATCACTCAGTATCTCATAATGACAAAGCGAAAACAGAATTTTAAAAATGTTTGTAAATTTATTGAAAAGAAAAAAACTGAAATATCACATTGGTTAAATATTCAGACACTTTGCAACAACAATTGAAATTTAGCATAGGTGCCTCCCATTTCTCTTAATTGTTGCTGACATGTTTCTACACCTTGATTGGAGTTGACATGTGGTAAATTAAATTGATTGGACATGATTTAATTATTTATGTAAGGCCTCAAACGTGATAATGCATATTGCAGCAGAACAAAAGCCATGAGGACAAAGGAACTGCCTGCAGACCTCAGAAATAGGATTATTTATCTTTCTTTCTTTCTTTCTTTCTTTCTTTCTTTCTTTCTTTCTTTCTTTCTTTCTTTCTTTCTTTCTTATATGCTGCCCTCTCTCTGGGAAGGACTTAGGGCAGCTCACAGCTTTTTAAAATAAAAACAGATAAAATCAATATTAAATGTTAAAAACCATTAAAACTCCCCTTAACAACCCCTTCAGTCCAATCTGGCCTGGCGAAATAACCATATCATAAGGTCACGGTGGAAAGAGTGCAGGTCAGGGGCAACCCAGAGCTCCAGGGGGAGTTGATTCTATAAGATAGGTGCGCCCACAGAGAAAGCCCGTTCCCTAGGAGTCGCCAGGCGATATTGCCTGGCCGACAGCACTCCAAGGAGGCCCTCCCTGTGGGAACGCACCGGGCGATGGGGAGCTGTCGCTGGCCGCAAATGATCCATCAGGTGCCCCGGGCCTAAGCCATGTAGGGCTTTATAGGTGATAACCAGCACTTTGAATCTCACCTGGAGGGCAACCGGTAGCCAATGCAGGTCGCGCAGAAGGGGTGTAACATGAGAGTGTCAGGACACTCCCATCACTACCTGCGCGGCCACATTCTGTGCCAGCTGAAGCCTCCGAGTGGTCTTCACAGGCAAGGCACAGATCTAGGGAAGGCTCCAATAAAATTTCTGCTGCACTGAAGCTTCCTAAGAGCACAGTGACCTCCATAATTCTCAAATGGAAGAAGTTTGCCACAACCAGGACTCTTCCAAGAGCTGGCCGCCCGGTCAAACTGAGCAATTGGGGGAGAAGGGCAGTGGTAGGTTTCTACCAGTTCAGGTGAACTGATAGTGGTGGCAGCAGGAGGCTCCGCCCACCCACCCAGACGTCATCATGGATGCTCTGCGCATGCGCAGAAGGTTCTGCACATGTGCAGAAGTGCCACATGTGAAGGCTCACAGTTCTGAACCAGTAGTGAAGGTAAGTGAAAACCACTACTGGAGAAGGGCCTTAGTAGGAGAGGTAATCCAGAACCCGATGCTCATTCTGGCTGAGCTCGAGTTCCTATGTGGAGATGAGACAGAGTTCCAGAAGGACAACTATCACTGCAGCCCTCCACCAATCTGGGCTTTATGTCTGGACAGAACCTTCTCGTCAATGCATAACACATGAAACCTGCTTAGAGTTCGCAAAAAAGCACCTCAAGGACTCTTAGACTGTGAGAAACAAGATTCCCTGGTCTGGTGAAACAAAGATTGAACCGTTTGGCTTCAATTCTAAGTGTTATGTCTGGAGGAAACCAGGCACCACTCATCACCTGCCCAATATCATCCCAACAGTGAAGCATGGTGGTGGCAGCATCATGCTGTGGAGGTATTTTTGAGCAGCAGGAACTGGGAGAGTGGTTCACTTTCCAACATGACAACAATTCTAAGCACACCGCCAAGTCAACACAGGAGTGGTTTAGGGACAACTCTGTGAATGTTCTAGAGTGGCCTAGCCAGAGCCTTAGTTGAACCCTACTAAACATCTCTGGAGGGACCTGAAAATGATTGTCCACCAACAGTCACCATCCAACCTGACTGAGCTTGAGAGGATTTGCAAGGAAGAATGGCAGAAATCCCCCAATCTATGTGTGCAAAGCTTGTTGTGTCATACCTAAATAGACTTGAGGCTGTAATTGCTGCCAAAGGTGCTTCAACAAAATACTGAGTGAAAGGTCTGAATACTTATGCCAATGTGATATTTCAGTTTTTTCTTTTTAATAAATTTACAGACATTTCTAAAATTCTGTTTTCACTTTATCATTATGGGGTACTGAATGTACATTAATGAGAAACAATTGAATTTCAACAACTGTAGAATCAGGCTGCAGCATAACAAAATTGACAAAAGTGAATTTTTTGAATACTTTCTGAAATTTTGAATGCACTGTATTTAGGCAATTGCATCCAACTTCAGGGCCATTCTTTGTGAGATGTGTATGTGTCAACAGGATCAAAAGCTATTACAGTCATTTGTAAACTATAAATGCTAAACTGCTTGTGCTTCAAATACTAATACTATGGGTCTTTTTCCTTTATCACGATGCAATTCTGCCTACAGAAATGGAAGAAAATAGCAACAGCACTTATATGCCACTTTAAGATGCTTTACAACACCAAGTGGTTTAGAGTCAGCATGTTGTCCCCAACAATCTGGCTCCTCATTTTATCAGCCTCAGAAGAATGGAAGGCTGAGCCAACCTTGAGCCTGTCAGGATCGCAAATATACCACAATGAAATTTGCTGCCCCAATTGCCAATTCTTATTTAGTCTCAGTTGCCTCTTTTCAGTACCTGTAGTGCCAACATTTCTCAGGCTCATGTATGACAAAACCTGATACATTTTACGCACCATTATGCTGCCTTTGGACAGTGCCATAATATGGGGAAAATTTTACTTTAATGTTGCAGCCAGGGATAGCCTAATGGGGAGGCACAAAAATCAAACTGACAGCTGCGATTAGGCCATTTTTGACTCTCTCTTGTGGCTATCCTTGGCCCAGGTAAAGGTTATTGAAGCCTATCTCATTCATAGACTGGAGAGATGAGGGCAATGTCCTGACAAGGCAGCCAATGATGTTACTAAGTAATATTTGTACCATGGTAAGATGCAACTCAGAACATAGCCTATGCTAGTATGTAGTGGATGATGAAAAGTGTGGTGTGGATCCTCAACTAAGAGCTGTGGTGGTGCAGTGGTTAGAATGCAGTACCGCAGGCTACTTCTGCTAACTGCCAGCTAGCTGCAATTTGGCAAGTTCAAATCTCACCAGGCTGAAGGTTGACTCAGGCTTCCGTCCTTCGGAGGTGGGTAAAATGAGGACCCAGTTTGTTGTGGGCAATATGCTGACTCTGTAAACTGCTTAGAGAGGGCTGTAAAGCACTGTGAAACCGTATATAAGTCTAAATGCTATTGCTACTGTGCAGCTGCCTCCCACAGGGAAATAATATGATGATGGGGAATCTCTTCCTTCCACTTTTTTAATCATTTCAGCTGGCTTCTTCAGTTGCAAGGCTGCATGCTGCCTGGGGAACTCTGGGAGGTGAAGTTTATGCATTTTAAGATTGCCATGTTTGAAAACAGCTTCCATAATGTTAAGAGGGAAAACACCTGAAAAGGAAAATGTGGCTAGAACCTCCCCAAGTCCCATGCAGTCCATTCTGAACATGAAAGGGCTACTGGAGGGCTTTATCCTTCAGCTCCCTTTGGGGCAGCTCCAGGCACACAATCCGACCGGCCTTGGTGACCCCACCTGGCTCTCAACTAGTCGATCTTCCGCATCTATATACCTGAGGAGACGTCTACAGACATTGGGGACTACAAGTAAAGAGCGTGACCCTAGCTGACTCATCCGACGGCTTTCTATCATGCCGCTGCCGGTCCGCCTCCGCGACCTGCTTGCTCTTTGCGCCACACGCAACTGGGTGATGTCTCCCGACCCGAGGCGCACCTGTTCCCTTCCCCACCCGGCTGACGTCGAGCTTCATCTGACCGCCCTGCCTGACTGCCGGCCTCTCAGTGGTGGCGGCGGCACTGCATATATATCCCTCGCTCAATGGGTATGGAGTGTCTTGCCGCCGCTCCGAGCGTAACACTCTCCAGGCACCAAGGGAGTCCTCCTCAACCGCTTCAACGCGCTTTTCGCTCACTCTTTAATAGGCAAACCGTCCCCGAGGACGCTCCTTTCCCCTAAATGCGTGCCCCACTCTTTCTCCTCCTTCTCCTCCCGCTGCTCCAGAGTTCAGGTGAGTGGGCGGGCGAGCGATGGACCCTGTCGAGAGGCGGGGCAGAGGGGGCGCGAAGCTTCGGCGACCGCACCGAGGGCGCTCGACCTGGGAATTTGGAGAGTGGTGCGTTGCTGGCATTTAGGGTCGTAGCTCGCTGCAATTTTCTGAATTGGGCCCCGTTTCCCCCGTTTTTCTTATTTTTTTGAAAGTTACGCTGGAATTACACTGCTGTTTGGAAATAGGAGGCGCCTGAAAGGCTGAGGCGCAGTGGCTGGGGTACTTTCTGCGTTTTCCACCAGCTCCTTCTCTCTTTCCCACTTTTCAGTTTGACTTTGTCGTTTTGGGTATTTGAAAGTAGCGTATATGCGATGGGAGCTTCATTGAAACCATCCTCAAAATCTGGTTGCTGTATTTGTTATTCAGTATAAGTTTATCTCTATTTTATTTCCCGTACCTCCGCATCTCCTCTTTCTCTCCTTACCATACAAGAACCCTGCTAAGAACAGCTTGGCTAAATCACAAAATTGGCGATCTTTTTTGCTGAGTGAAGAGTTACAACTCAGCTCTCTCTTGATTTGAGCCTGCCTAAGCTTCCTTGTATTCTTGTAGGTCTTGACATAACAATATTTTTGCTGTGGATGCTTCTTGTTTAATTAAATCACAAAAGGAGGCACTCATTATTTTCCATTATTTTAGAGGGGTCAGGGTGATGAGAGCAAATTGTCTGAAGCAGGATTTGAATTAAGAAGCATTGTTTACACCCCACAATGCTGAATGGAGCTTAATTCAAAGTGATTCTTAGTCTTCAGGTTTTAAATGGTAATTCCTTTGCTAGAGGAATTTTAAATATTGAATAACTGCTTATGATTTTAGAAAAGGAGAAAACATGTTGCAAACTTTAAATTAGAGTGACTGGGTATTTTTCTTTGCCAGTTGTTTGATCAAAATCCATTGTGTAGTGGCTTGTACGCATTGTAAGAGATCAATATTTCTTAAAGAACACTTGCTAAGATTCTGGTTAATGAAATGCAATAACTTGGAAATTGCCCAGGCAATTTTAAGGTTCTGGGGCAATCTAAACAAATTCACATTAGAAAAACTGAGAGCTGTTTTTTGAATGACTCACTATGGGAATAAGGGTAACTACATGTGCAACAGCTGCCAAGTGTAATTTTCAGATAAACACCTCTCTGCCAGTTTTGCCTGACTAGTAAGAATGGTATCCATTTCTTTCATTTCTCTTCCACAGTTTACCAGCATGCTACTGGATCAGAGCTAAACGTGACAAAAGATGAGCAAAACATGCCCAACTTGAATACGTTCAACATATCTTCCACTGATCGGTTATCATCAGGAGTTGAGCCTGAAGAGGCTGAAGATAATGTGAAGGAAGTAAGAGAATCTCAGTTCCTTGTGAATGATGCAGGAAGAGGTAGGTTAAAATATGGAGTGCTTGCCCATGATGTTCCTCTCATTTGGGACTGAGGCACCTGAGAGGAGGCTGGTATAATGATGTAATTTTTGCAAAGCATTGTAGAACCCTATTCTTTCTTTATTTTTATCCATGCAATCTAAAGACTTTAGCCAGATAAAAATGGATGTATCATGGAAGAGAATATTTATAGCTCAGGGTTGAACAGTAGAGTCCTTGATGCTCTCTGAACTTTGTGGTTTTCTTGCAGACGTTTCATTACCAAACTAGGTAACTCAGAGCACTTCATGCTCCTCAGAGCACTGATGATGTTACCTAGTTTGGTAATGAAATATCTGCAAGAAAGCAAGCGAGCTCCGAGTGTGCCAAGGATCCCAGAAAATGAATATGTCTAAGAAGGTATTGTATTCAATAGACTTATATATGCTCTATGGATTCTTTATGAACAATGCTTTCTTTTTTCTTTCTAAATAAATCAATAGTCACATGCTTGTTGTTAAACAATTATCATAATATTAATAGTCTGAATGATTGTGTAGCACTTTCCAAGAATTTGAAGTATTCTATAGCATATACTTATATATATGCTTATACTTATATACTTATATACTTATAGCATATACTTATATAGCATAAAGATATCTATAGCATATCTTTGGCAAGGACTTCACTCTAGTATGAAAGAAATACATTTTGGATGCAAAGGTGAAATTATCTTCTGAACCCCAACCATACCTCTACAATATAAAGTTAAGGTAATATCACAACCAATCTGTTTCTCTCAAGGTGTCCTGGGAACTTTAGTGCTTGGTATTAAGTATGTCTTTCAAGGAGCTATGACAAAATATGTTTTTCAAGAAACTTTGGTGAAGCTAAAAATCCCAGAAACTTTTTTTTTTTTACAAATAGTTAATAGCATACAATTACTATGTGCACTGTGTAAGTTTCAACTTATCACTGTATAAAAATCCCTTTTTGCAAAAATGAAGGTTATTTACTGATGGGAAAAAATGGATTTTACTGTTGCCCTTAAAATTAAATCTTAAAAAAAAACCAACCACCCCTCAGTGGAATACTGAAATGAAATATAAGAAATTCTTCTGTTTTTAAATAGTCTGTATTGTGCCAGATCATTCAACCTGCGCTATAAACATACTTTGTCCAAATCCCCATGTAATATGTGTTGGCATGAATGGAAATTTGAAGGCATAAAACAAGGCCTTTTCTCTTAATATTACTATACTGTTTATTCTGATTCTTCAAAATCAGAATAGCACTAGTAATAGCACTTAGACTTATATACTACTGCTTCATAGTGCTTTTACAGCTCTCTCTAAACAGTTTACAGAGTCAGCATATTGCCCCCAACAATCTGGGTCCTTGTTTTACTGACCTCGGAAGGATGGAAGGCTGAGTCAGCCTTGAGCTGGTGAGAATCAAACTCTGGCAGTCAGCAGAATTAGCCTGCAATGCTGCATTCTAACCACTGTGCCACCATGTGTATCTGTATCCATGATAGAAAGAGATAAGCATCTGCCAGCATAACAAAGAGATGCATAAAGTATATAAAGGAGCCTTCTCTGCTGTAATGATAATCCTGCCGAACATTCTAATTCCCACCCCCCTTGATTCCTCTGCCCCCATCTTTCTGTCCTTCTGAAAGGACCAGAAGACATGGCTCTGCCAGTTGGCATGGGGACCCTATGGGGGAGAACCACACTGGAGATGGCTACTGGACTAATTAGCTGACTCCTTTGTACTTCTTGCCCCCAGACCATCTTTTAATTGACATTGTTGTACTTTGTTTATTTGTATTGTTTCATTGCTTTACTATTGTCATGTTTACATTTTTATCATTTCTTCCATTTTATTCATGTAAGTTGTCCAGAGTAGCTCCACAGTGAGATGGGTCTCAAATAACTTTAACAAACAAATAAAATATGTCAATAACTTTAATTTTGTGACATGGTCAAATAAAACTTGAATTTATTTCCTCTAATATAATATTACAGGGAATTAACCTTTTTTTTATTTATATGATTTTTGAAGTAGTTTAGTATCAGCCATTCTACTCTACTTCATTTGGGCGTTGCAATACTAAGAAAGAACTGATATTCATAATGAAATTGACATTTTAGGCATATTTTCTCTTAAAATGTATCTGTAACCTATTGATGGATACTTAATGTGAATTGAGAATATTAGGATTTAGATATTATAATCAGATTGGATAAGTTTATCAGAATTTAGAAAATCAGAAATGCAATGAAATATTATTTCTTGGGAATATGAATATAATGTATTGTCATTAATATATACTCATATTTCCTGACGCAATGTATTGAACTTCCAAAGTATTTGGTTCATAAATATTTTTCTTTTCTAATTGAATTAAATTAAGTATCTTTCTTATAAATCATTTGAGTTATTAATTGCATATTTATGTTGGTTGTGCTACAGTAGTCTTAGCTGAGCTGTCCTGGAATAGCATTTCCAATTACTTTATCTTTATTTTTTTACCTCTGCTTTAGTAACAAGGGAAAACATTAGCTTTACCCCTATTCTATTCACAGATGTTCACTATTGATCACAAATACTATAAAAGGAACAGGAAATATCAATTAGTACCAAGATTTTTGAGATATCAACCAAAAAGGGAGGAAGTGGCAAACCATAGATGACCATGGTTCGCTATGTTATTTGCTGTGCATTCACTGGGTGAGTGCCATAAGCATCGTTATTATTCCTTAGTCATGCTTAGGATACCCGTGAATATGAACAGAGGAAAAGGCAGCGAGAACTCTCAGAATTCTTTAGGATTAATATACATCTCTAGCCTAAGCAGCTATGGATAAAAATATTAATGTTGCCAATAAGTATTTGTCAGACAAAATGCAAGAGAAAAACTATATGAATCTTAATTATCATAACATAAAGGGGTCAAAATGTGGCTGTGTAGCCTTGCATGAGGGATGGCACAAGGCCCACATGGGGTTGGCTGGCCCCATGAGAACCCACCTCTCCCTCCCCTACAACACCTGTATTAACAACTGTTAATCCGCTATCTTGGAATTCTTCACATTCTGAAATTTTTATAATGTGTTTATAATTTTAAAATCTTTAATCCTAAATTATTCTGACTTTAATGTTTAATTTTATTGATCATATTGTACACTACCCAGAATCCTTCTCCGAGGGAGATTTGCAGTTAAGAAATACGAAGTATAAATAAATATTTGCATTGCACTTTTTTAACCATGGACATTAACTCAAGTGAAGATTTTTATTGAATAGGAAAAGGTAAAGGTTCCCCTCACACATATGTGCTAGTCGTTCCTGACTCAAGGGGGCGGTGCTCATCTCTGTTTCAAAGCTGAAGAGCCAGCACTGTCCGAAGTCATGTCTGTGGTCATGTGGCCAACATGACTAGACGCCAAAGGCACACGGAACACTGTTACCTTCCCACCAAAGGTGGTCTCTATTTTTCTACTTGCATTTTTTACGTGCTTTCGAACTGCTAGGTTGGCAGAATCTGGGACCCCATTACGCAGCACTAAGGATTCGAACTACTGAACTGCCAACCTTTCGATCGACAAGCTCAGCATCTTAGCCACTGAGCCACCGAGTCCCTTTTGTTGAATAGGTTAGCTTAATTATCTTATTCGTGTAGAATAAAGTTCTAACAGGGAATTAGCAGCATTCCTTATAGCATTCCTATAAGTAGCATTCATTTATTTTAGAATGACAAATTATATTATTTATATTTTATTACAAGTATATATACTACTTTTCTTCTAAGAGATCACAATGGCATATGTGGGAATTTCTTATCAGGTTAATCCATATAGTACTTAGGACAAGAGATATAAATGTCACCAAGTAGGATCCAAGTAGCTCAGAATTTAAATCTGATCTCTCCACTTTTAGTTTTGTTATTTCAATTGCATGGCATAAACCCAATAGCTTAGATTGCAAGACCCTGCTATTTCAAAATAATATTCAGCATGTTGTTTTATGATCCATTCTGATAACTTGCTACAATATATAAAGGTTTCTTTACGGCAACTAATCTGGATTATAATATTTAAAAATGTCAGAACTAAATATTTTGGAAGTTCTTTTTATGCAAAAGTCAACTTTATCTGATTAGCTAATATTTGGACTTACCGTACTTAGAAACAATTCCTGTAGTTCCTCAGTTCAGTCCCATTGGGAAGCTCTACTTACTTAAAGATAGATGTTTCTATGATGTTCAATTATTTAAGTAAAAGAAGGAACTAAATGTCTCTTTAAATTGAGATATGTTTGCTTGAATATGGTTACTGAATTAAACAGTTAAATCAAATTGCAGAGTAAGTAGATTTAGTTGGATACTTCAGAAATTATAAATGTGTTGGCAAAGGTGCTATTAATGCAGAATATGCATGCAAATTTCTTTGTACTTAATTGAAATTAATCAGGCTTAAGTAAAATTACATAGTGGAATTGTATGCTTAATAGAAAGTTGCATTTAACCCTTGCTGTCTGATGCTTGAATTTTCTAGTTTGTCTCATGGCCTTTTCTCAATATTCATTTAATGCATCAGTTAGCCCTAACTCTATATATGAAGTACGCAATACTTTTGCTAATCAGATATACTGTTTACTGGCCTGTTATATATTAATGTTTATCCCTCTGGATAGCAATTAAGCAAACCAGGATAACTCAAGTTCTTCCCAAGATGTACATCTGATCACAGGTTAGTTGACTGCCTTCCCAGAAAGAGGTTATAAGGAGTTATGGTGTTTTCAGACTTTGTTGATGTGGAAATTCAAACAGAAAAACAAATTCTTTTCTAGAACAAGATTTGGCACAACCGTTTAGGTTTTTGGGCTAGGCTACAGCATAATAAGCAGAGGCTGAATGATCAGAAGGAAGCTCTGGGTTGCTAGACCTGATCCTGACAAACTGCAAATAAAAAAATGCCTCCTCCACCGAATACATTTTTGACGCATATCGGACCAATCATGCTCTCTCAGTCTGATATAACATAAAGGGCTGCTATGAAGATAAAACAGGAAAAAAATAATTCCATTTTAGTTTGGATCACTTGGGGAAAATGGATTCTGGCTTACAACTTTGTGATTATTCTCATATGTAATGAGGGAAAATTCTGGTGTATCATTCATGAGTTCCTGACTCTTTTACTCTTGTTTAGGTGTTTCTATTACAGAAAGGGCTAAACCAGCCTTCTCTGCTATATGCCCTCCAGATGAATAACAGCAAGTTCCCATCATTCCCGAGTAGTTACACTGGAGTTATAATTTAATACATCTTGAGGGTATTAGATGTGGGAAAGCTGGGTTAAAATAACCGAGGTAAAAACTCACTAAGGTTTTTGACTCAATATTCCTATTCCAAGACAAGGGTTGCATGTCCTTGGTTGTAAATAATAAAAAATGAGAACCTGTTCTGGCTACATGATAAGCTAGAGGAGACAACCTGATGTCCCTAGGTTGCCATTGGCCATGGGGGCCTCTTGAGATTTCCAGTCCAAAATATCAGGAGGCTCCCAGATTGCTTGTCCCTTGTGGTAAGACCTTGTTGGTTTAACCACTCCTGCTGATGGGAAATGCCAAATGGGAAGAAAAAAGTTTGCATGTGGTATCAATATATAATAACAAAGAATCATCTAAATGCTAGGTTTCTGCTGCATCTGAATGTGAGTTTGCCATAAAGCTTTGAAGTTAAAGGCTCTTAAACAAAAAACAGAATTTTTTTCATTAGAGTTTCAAATCACCTTTGAGCTAGAGAATTGGCTATACCCCACCTGTAAGTGGAGTCATGTCAGAGAGAGACGAATAATTCATTCAGACTATTTTATGCTGATTAGAAATGAGAAATCCATTGCAAATCATACTCTCAATCCCACAATATGCATTTTTGAATTGGCAGATCCTTGTGAAACCCTGTCTAAAACCACATAATTATCTACTCTGATCTTTTAAACCCCTCTGAAATGCAAATATCTTTGGGGTTAACCATATTACCACACCTCATTAGAATTGTTAAACTTCTAAGAGAACTTTATTTAATTTATCTTTTGCTGAGCAGTAATGTTTATATTATTAGTTTTGACTATATTGCAGAGAGAAATAAGAAAAGACTGATTACATTAAAATGTTTTGCACACTGACTTTCTTTAATTGCATTTAGAAAGGCAGAAGTTATTAAAAACCCTGTTTCTCTTTACTGATTTTGAAATTCTTAAAATGTAAAATAATTGCATCAAACCAAAACTTTACTTAAATATTTACTTTTATCAAGATCATAAATAAATTCTTCTTATTTTTGTTCAGATATGTAGCTAGCCCTTACTTCTAAATATGGGGGCATGATCTCTCTGCACCAGAAGATTTCATTGCCTAGAATAACAAATTGACTTTAGTATATAGAAAACTGCATGTTGTTTTCTTGGTGCACTACAGTTGCTGGCACAAACATATTAGCTGTAGTTGCACAATATGCTTAACCCAGTTAATATGTCTTCATACATCAGAAATCATTTTGGTAATGCAAATCCACATTCATTTTCTTCTGGAAATTCCTGCTATTCTGTGAGCTTTGCACAAACCATTGTCACTGCTGATCCTGCTCCAGGATCATGAGGAAGAAAACCAATAAGATGGGGGAGATTCAGGGATGAAATTCTACCGGTTCAGACCAGTTTGGCTGAACCAGTAGCGATGGCGGCGGGTGGGTCAGAGAACCGGTAGCGACGGAAGCATGAAGTTCTGCCCCCCCACCTGTCATTGTTACTTCCTGGTTTTAACAAGGAAGTAACCTGTTTTTTACTGTTTTGTGCATGCACAGAGGGTCTGCGCATGTGATGCATGCATGCGAGTGGAGAGAGTGCGCATGTGCAGTGCGTGCACTTCCGAACCGGTAGGGAAGGTAAGTAGATTTCACCCCTGGGGAGAATGCCATCCCCAATCACAGTAACTCACTAGATTTAAGATAAACGTTGTAGAGGAGCTTCAAGTTGTGACTTTGTAGATGAGGGTGGACAACTACCTTTACTAGGTTATAGTGTTTGCATAAAATAAAGGGGTTAATGGTTCATTAATGGCAAATTAATATAAACCTGTTTAAAGTAAATCCAGGAATCGACTAAAATTTAGGATTTCCATGACAAATAATCCCTTCAGGTCAACATAGCCATTGTACATTTCTTGTGTATATATGCTTGGTCGCCATTATGACATCTCTTTGCTTCATAATTGTATTTGCAATCAAAGTAGTATTCTGATTAGAACAACAGGAATCTGGAATTAAAATCTTTCTTCCATCTCTCAGACAATTCAAGTCCTTTTCTTTGTGTTACCTATATAATAAGGCTAGTGGATTAGAGTCAAAGACTTCCAGTGAGCTTGCTGCAGCAAAGTTAGATGCCAATGTAGGTGGTTGTTTTTTTCTTAGTGTGTTTCCTTCATGCAAGATCCACTTTTTTGTGCATACCTAGTTTTTACAGTGAAGCTATTGGTGTGTTTTTGCAACAAGGGTTTTGTTTATCAGCTAGATTTCTGCTCCTTTGGGCGGAAAGACTCAAGGTCACTCAGGTGGTTTCTGTGCCTAAGGATTGCTATAAACTAGTTCCTCTTTTCTTAGAGTTTTAGAAGAACTTTTAGTTCTTAGCATTTTGATCACAACAGCAAACTGTCTGTCTGCAGAAATTAAATATAATTAATATTTGTTTTCCAGAGAAACCACCCATTAAGAATCCAGCAAATTTAGATGGTGGAAAAAAGAACCCTAACAAACCTAAAAGAAAAGGAAACGAGAAGAAAACTAAAAGGAAAACTAAAACTCCATGCGAAGGAAAATATAAAGGTTTTTGTGTTCATGGTGAATGCAGATACATTGAACAGTTTCTAATACCTGTTTGCACGTAAGTTAAATTAGAAACGTTGATAAAATTATTCGTATCTCTATTTTGATAGCTAATATATTGCCATACATGGCACTTGAAAGTATTATTCTCTCACAGAGTTATTAATAAAGTGATGAAACAGAATATATGGATCTGCAAAAAAAATATTAATTCTCTACCCACCAGTGTTCTGAAAGCATAAGAAAAAATTAATATAGTGGTCCTGGCCCTGGCCACTATATTGCATTATGCATATATCTTCCATTAATCTGGATAGAATTCACAAGGTGTAATTTTTGGGGTTGGTATTTGATATGTGCAGCAGGCATTTGTGGCGATAATCTATGGTTTATGACAGTGCAACAAATGAAGTTTATCACTGAGTGAGCTGCAATCAAACTACAGGAATCTGGAGATTCCTTTATCTTTGCTCAGACAAATGACTGACATGTATGTTTCATGCACTATTCTGTAGCCTAAAATGCTCCTTTTGTTACATTATTACAGATAGTCCTCGACTTACGATCGCAATTGGGACAGATTTCCAGTCGTAAGTCATTATGGTTGTAAGCCGATGCACCCATGTGACTGGACCTGATTTGCGATATTTTTGCAGTGATTGTTAAACAAATCACTGTAGTCATTAAGTGAATCCATGATCAGTAAGCGAACATCATGGTCGTAAGGGTAAATGTATTCTTCCAAATGGACATTGTTTCCAGAACTAGAAACAAAGTTACAAATCATAGGCACATACCGGTAATCATGCAATGCTGCAATGGTTTGTAAAGGCAAACCAGTTGCCAAACACTCAAAATGCGTGTGTGTGTGTGTGTGTGTGTGTGTAGCATGACATTTTACAATGGCTTAAAATGGCTATAAAACTCTTATTCTGGGTACATCATAATTTCAAATATCCATTAAGTGGCCGGTTATAAGTCAAGGACTACCTGTATCCCTGATTCAACTAAAATTTCCTACTATATATATAAAATAATGTAGGGTTGTTGCATTATGGCCTCATATGAAAATGAAGTTGCCATTTCTGGTGCTTTCCACCCAAATTATCAAGGATTCAAACTATTGTTTGAATTTGAAACGAACACAGAGGGAATTAAGCAGCAGAATACAGTGGATGTACCTAAAGATACTTTGAACATTATTTCAGTGTTCTATATATGTTTTGAATAATAGTGATGCTATTCTAATTGTGCATTTTCATGATTTGCTTTCAGATGCCATCCAGATTACTTTGGTGAACGTTGCGTGGAACAGTTTTTGAAGACAAAAAGAACCAATGATGAAACAAGTGTCTTAAAAATAGAAGTTGTGATAGTATCAATTTTCTTCGCGATGATCAGTTTCGCCATCATTATAATTGTCATCATTGAACAGTAAGTCAAGTTATTTAAATCCCCTAGTAAACCAAGAAAAGTACAATAAAATAGCGGCAAAAAAATCTGATAGATATCTGTGATACTTAATATACTCAACAATGTTTTTAGCAACAGAATAATAAAGTTTTGTAAAATTGCTTGCCAGAATTAGGATTTATGGTGCCCCAAAATAAAAACAAAATTTGCTTCTTATTTTAATGCTAGTTGATACTTTCTATACATTTATGAAATATGGTGACTATATTCATACACTGGTGACTCCATTTTGTGAATATTACAGTGCACTCAAATGAAAAGTATATGCTATAATGTATATATTAAGAAACCTTTCACAAAAAATAGTGTTTTAGAGAAAACATACATCAAAGTACATATACAGGTTGACTCAGAAATAGGATACAAAAATGTAAATTGGCAAATGTGAAACTGAATTCATTTGTATTTCTCTATCCTTAACTTTAATTATATGGAATAATACATTGAGCCAATTTTCTGGAGCAGTATTTACCTCAATTTACCTCAGAGAGCCATTTAGAACATCATAAAATAATGAATAGTGTAAGCGGACAGACCAGTATGGACACATTAAAATTCAGCATACCATAATCTTGGTGATTAAACTATATTTGACAGGTGATGATCTCATTACATCTGTTAAAAAATGAGCAATGGAAACAACTAATGTGTCCTTTTGATTTTATGAGATATATTAAGCTTGAAATTGATGAAACTTAACATTTAAGTTTAATTATTTCAGAGTGTTTACTCTAGCTATGACTCAGTTTGGATCCAGTCCTATGAAGTAAATGTATCAGTCAAGGCTAATTGAGGTACAATAAATGGTAGATTGGTGACTTCTAACTATTGCCAAGTATGGTTTTCAAATAATTAACAAATTAAGGCTGTTGTTTTTGGCTGTTGTGTTTTGCTGTGGAAAAATAGTCCTGTAATAGAATTCAATGGCAGGAGAAAAGTGAAATTTCAGCACTATTTAATCTTATTTAATTGAGCTTCACGTTTGGGACCATTAGCAAATATGATGCTTATTGCTTTAAGTTTCACTCCTGAGAAATAATGTTTTAGCTGCTATCTACTGCTGTTGAATTTAACAGCACATCGGCCAGATTCTCTATCTCACCATTATGTAAAGTCTAAATAACTGATCTACTTCCTGTGAGGTCATGTAGATTTCATATCAAGGACCATATAAACTAAGTTTCCACAGTGCAGAACTATGAGCACTGTATGTTTGTGTGTTTGTACACACAGACAATGATACTTGCAACTTATAAGTCACAGATGAAATCTCCACTTCAATTAAACATTCAACTGGTGACAATTGCAATGGCAAAGATTTGGTCCCTATCATTTCTACTCCTGCACAATTCTCATCCTAAGGCCAGAACTATACTGCACTGAACCTGTAACACTTCCTTTCCCTAGCCGTCTACTTTTCTCAATCCTTTGTATTAATATTTTGCTCAAACTGTAGCCTATTTTATAGCAATTTATGGTTCACGCAGCAGTCTCCACCCTATCCCTGTCCTGAATTCCTTAAATAGAGTTGCTTATCCATAATAATAATAATAGTAATCATCATCTAAATGCTCGCCTTGGGACAATATTATGCATGAAATACGTTGCCTATCTTAACATTTAATAAATAATTTTGATTTGGATTCCGATGTAAATGGGTCGTTATAGTTTGAAAGTTTTGTTTCTGTGTTGCTGAAGGTCTCCATCACCACCTCAAGTTCCCAAGAGTGTAGTTAGAAATTTTGTTCCAAAGTTTGACTTTAAGGTAAACATGCTAAAGATGGGGATGGGGATGTGAGGTCCTGCAGAAATAAAATGCTTCCATTCCCGTAAATTTCTTGAAGTCCCAAAATTGTGAAATATTGGAACAAAAATGTTTTCAAGTGACAGTGTTGTGTCATTACAAGGCTTTTTCATGACCTATTGATCATCTGAAACCTAAATTACAGGGCCATAGTTAGAAAACTGCCCCCCTCCCCCAATTGTTCAACTGGACATACTATTCTATTTATGCAGAAGTTCTGAAACTTTTTTCTATTTTAATTCTTGCAAATTTAGTGTCTGGTTTGTTTGGGGTTTCTTAGAGAAAGAATGATCTACTGTATCTTTTGATTATTAAACATGCCGAACTTTTTTATATTCAAAATAGATGCCCCTAAACTTTTAGGCTTTGAAGCACTTTTGAAATGTTGACAGACTGTTGTAGTAACAGTAATTGCACGGTTAGATAAGGTTTGCTCATTCAAAAGCTTTGTGCCATGGCTGTTTGGCTACTCACAAATGAAGAAAATTAAATGGGGCAAGGAACCTGATATGCCACAGTTTTTCTGTACCATGCCTATAATTTAAAGTCATTTTGTACTTATGCTTGAACAAATTAAAAGCAAAATAATTCCACAAAGTGATGGAGATGAATGTTTTTATTATTCAGGGTAAGAAAAAAATACACTAACTATAATGAAATAGAGGAAAGGAGAAATGGAATTCCCAGTAGTAATGTCTAAAAAAAATGAAGGTAAGGATTTTTAAAAACTGTATCTTATACTATTCTTCCAACTCCAGAGTTTATAACTATTTGTTTTTTGTTTATCAATACTCTTATCATATTATGAGGCTTTGTGTTATAGTATATACTAGTAACAGAAATCTTTTTAAAACTCATCGAATCAATTTAAGAAAGTCATTATCTTTTAGTGTCAACCTATTTTTTTAATAACACGGATATATTTCACATTTGAAACAAATAGAAATATAGTCTTTTTATTATAGGTAATCCTTGATTTACAAGGACCCAAAATTTCTGTTGCTAAGTGAGACAGTAGTTAAGTGAGTTTTGCCCACTTTACAACTTTCTTGCCACAGTTCTTAAATGAATCACTGCAGTTCTTAAGTTATTAACTTGGTGGTTAGGTGAATTTGGCTTCCCCATTGGCTTTGCTGCTCAGAAGCTCACAAAAGGGGATCACATGACCCCAGGACTTTGCAACCATCATAAATATGAGCCAGTTGCCAATGTCTGAATTTTGATCACGTGACTGTGGGGGTGCTACAATGGTCATAGGTGTGGGAAACTATCACATCACTTTTTTCAGTGCCATAACTTCAAATTATACCAGCTATCACTAAGTTGTAAGTAGAGGACTGCCTGTACTGTACTTCCCTAGGATCCCTATCAATAATTCCATCTTCTTGGAGATGAGCTTGATAAGAGATGTTGCACATTTTTGAATAGGTCTTTGCTGTATGTGTAATGTAGAGCATTTCCTGAAAAAAATGTAGAAGCTACAGAGTCAGGCACTATAATTGCAGAGATACTTGGTCAGTCATCAAATATACAACTCTCCTGAGGCTAAAAAAACACCCCAACTTTCTACCTACCTAACTGATAACTACATCCAAGAATTGCCTGTTCTGCCAGCTGGAATTCTGGCAATTTTTGCAAAAGGTTTTTGGTTGAGTTGGATGGCCAGAAATTAGATCAGTTCAGAAATAAATCACTTTCATCATTCAAGTTATAGCTCGATGCATATTTTCAGATAAATACTGTGATAAATATTCAGAATAACATACACCAGAAAGTGTAAGATAAATACCATATCTTGTTACCAGAAAATTCTATTATCATAAATAAATAAATAAATAACTTTATTGTCATTGTATGTTTATACACAGTATACCCATACAATGAAATTCACTTAACACCCAAAGTCCAAGTCCAACACACATAACAATCCCCAAACACACTCCCACCTACCACAATTCTCCACCCGTAAACCACCCAAACAATTCTCCATCCCTAAAGCACCCAAACATCCACACAACAGACCAAGTAAATATGCTTTCTATTGAACACGATGTTTGTACAGCTGAGTGACTTGATAATTTCATAATTTTATATAGGGAAAAAATTGAGTTGTTGTAAATTTATATTGTTACTCGGTAACCTCCAACAACAACCACTGCAATCCTTGTATAGTCACCCAAATCTTTGAATTGTCCCAAAAGATCTTTTAACAAAATCTAAGTTTAGTAGTGTCTGCAGCAGCCTCCTTTGTTCAACTTTCCAGAAAGCAAAAGTCCCATCTGCTAATGCCATGCTTGCCTCTTCCAGATAATAAAAGAAGCTGTCGCTGAAGCACATACTAATTCATGGAGGCATCTCTGAAAAATCCAAATCAAGAAATCAAGGCAGTTAACCTGAAACTTTATTTGTCACCAAGCCTGAGGTGTGCTGCAAGGAGGGTGATCCTTTTTTTCTTGGCAATAGCCAGCATGCGACCGCCCAGGCAGGAATGAACAGCTTTGGTTTCACACCCAAGCCAGCACATCAGCCAGTGCTGCTCAGTCGTAGGAGAATACCGAATGGTCGCTGCCCCACATACTTCTTTTTTGCACATGTTACCTTTGGCAGAGATGAACTGATTGAGAGAGTATGTGAGAAAGCATGAATTTGAAAGGCACTTGTGATTGTATTCTTTGCTGTGTTCCACACACACCCATGAAGGTGAAAGGCAGAAATGGAGCTGGCTTTGAGTAAGTCTCTCACGCTGCTTAAAGAGCTCAGTGACTCCTAACCGGGACAAACGGTACAGGGTGTGCCTCGTTTCTCCCACGCCTCCAACCTTGTCATCTGGAGGATTCCCGCTTGCTCGATGAAAATGTGCCAGGCAAGAAGTGCCAGTGTTGAATGCAGTTTTGTCTCATTGGAAAGTACATAAGCAATTGGAGCAGCTCCCAAGTTGCTGCTCTGGTTTTAAAACATGTGTTTGGGGAGATGCAATCAGTTTGCAAAATTATCAACCAACAGAGTTATTTGTTGGTGGCTTTGTTTCCTGAGATTAGTCTAGTCCTTAACATCTGCAACATAACTATTCCAGAGTGTTCAGTTTTCCCTTTAATGTTTTAAGGTGGGGGAATGACCTAGTATTTCAGCAATAAGAATTGTGAGGTTTGGTTAATGTAAAGACTTTATTTTAAACAAATGCATTGTTGTTGTTCTTGTTTTTTCTCATGCTTGTTCCCCCTGGCTCTTAATCTGTTACCATATCAATATGCTAGTAATTTAATATGTAACCAGCATCTGTATAGCCAGCCCGTCTTCTTCCCTCTGCCCCCCTCCACTTAGCTCTGAATTAAATCCTACACCAGTACATTTGATTGAGTGAACTGCAGCTGATGAAAGCTTATGGCCATTAGTAACACTTTTTCCAACTAAGAAATTCTATCAGATTCCAGATTTCATAAGAAATAAACACTAAAATAAGTAGTGAGAACTGCTTCTCCCCCATTTTCTCTGGGATGAACAAGTATTGCTCTGAGCCAAGCTTTTGCTGAAATGTTTTCTGTATAGATATAAATTGTTTTCACAAAGAGGCACCTTTAAATCAAGTTATAGTTCTATGCACATGTTTAGGTAAACTATGAAATGTAATTGGACTTATATCAGAATAATCTACATAGCCTTATGTTAGTTGACAGTAGCTTGTATGTAAGATAAACATAGTTTTTAGATTTTTTTAATGTAAATATGTAAGTATAGAGTTTTCTATTTCTGTAAATGTGATTCTTATTTAATATATTCACACAACTCAATGACTTATTTATTTTATAATTTTTCTACACAAATAAAAAACTGAGTTGTAATTTATATTGTTGTTTTTTATTAAATCTTTTTATTGTTTTTTAGAAGACAAAACATGACAAACACAAACATAAAACATATATTTCCTTTTTACAACAAGTTTTGTAACGGTATTCTTCTATTATTTATATTTTTCCCCTGCTCTTCTTTAACTATACTTGTCTTTATAGTCCCTTTATTCCTTATTTCTATATATAATCCTTCACACATAATATTATAACTATATATTATTTTACAAACATTATCCGTTTTGTGACATTTTCCCATTCATTCTTATTTACTATTTCTAATCTCCAGCTGTAATTTATATTGTTACTTGGTCCCAGTGCTCTTTGCATTTGCACTTTCCCAAAGCAGCACTTCACATTAACACAATCGGCACGATTATTAATTTTCATATCAGTTCATCCACCACAAATGTGTCACTTGAGACTGTTGATTTGCAGAAGGTGGTAGAGTTGCCTATCTTACTACCATATTTCTCTGCTCTCTTCAGATTCCAGGCATAGGAAAAAATAAATCAGTGTTTATGTGTAATATAAGCATATATAAGGGAGAAGGGGGAAAACTATACCATGCCTGGTGACATTGTGCAAGTGACATCACTGATGTACTTGCATCAAGTGTGGGAGAACAAGCATGACCTGTGTAATGAAATGATGCACATATTATTTTCATGTCTTTATGCTTTGTAACAGAGTCCTCTGTTTAGATAGTTAGTATTCTTAATAAATGGAAGTTTTTGCCCAAAAGCCATTGATGGGAGAAATAGAAAACCCTAACTACATTAAGACTTCACAAATAACCAAAACATTTCTATTTCCTTAAATTTCTCACTAATTTTGCCAAGATTTCAAAAAACACTTTAAAGGAGGAATTCCAAATTCTCTGAGTAAATGTATTCCTTAAGTTACCATGGCACTTGGACTGGGCTAGCCATCATTGAGCAATATGGTTAGAAAGTGCAACATCACGTGATCACCAACAACAAACCAGGCTATCCCAGTTGTAACCTCAAGACATACAAGTCTTTAAATGGAAAGAACAGGGAAATCCAGGTAAGGAACACAGGAATGTCACGGGATGGGGGAGGCTTCAGGATGCCTGGTACAGGCTGTATGTAAGTTGGGATGGTGCCAAAACATAAGCTTGGGGAGGCCAAGGAAAGAGGGTGTGGGGGTGCATGTGGCATGTGTGCCGGGAAAAGGGCACATGGTGTGTGTTGTGAACTCAGGGAGGCTGGAGAATGGAGATGTGGGGTGAGTGAGTGAGTGAAGGGAAGCAGTGGCATGACGCTGATAGGTGCAAGCAAGCAAAAAGGGTGTGGTTCATACAAGCAAAGGAAGGCCTGTGGGGGGAGATATACTGTAGCAACCTCTGACCTTTCCTGCCCGCTTCCCCAATGACTTTGGGGGAAGCCAGTGAAGAAGGTTGGCAACAACAATCACATGGCCTTGAGATGTTGCAAGGGTGAGCCGGTTGTCAAGGACCAAAGTTTATTCAAATGACTGCAGGGATGCTGTAATGGCCAGAATTTTGAGGACTGGTCATATGTTCCTTCTTTCAATGCCATTGTAACTTCAAACAATCTCTGAATGAATGAAAGTAACTTAAGAACTACCTGTATTGGAATGACTATGGCACAATAATTTCTGGCATTGTTTCCTTCCCAATCTCTGTAAAAACAATAGTTTTTTTGTATAGCTTATGCATTGTAATAGAGCTTATGGAAGAGAGTGTGCACTCAGAAACCAAAGAGCAACTGGGAACCACCAGTACTGTGAAGCATTTAAAATTTCAGATGGACAGTAACTATGGTGAAACTTCCCCAGAGCTATTATTCTGATACTTGTAGTCTTGCTTGGTTGGCTCACCCTGCGTCTCATCGGAATGATACTGTACTGTACTATGGGGCACCAACCCTTTCTTAAAAGAGCAAGTAGAACAGGAAAAACAGAATGTGAGCTGCCAATTACAGTGTGTCAACAACTTTTTCTCAAGAAAGCCACAAATAGCATTTCAAATTAATAGTTGTCATCCTCCTTCAGCTTGTTTTGGACACATCATGTCATTGGCTGGATGTTGTCTCCCTCATAGAAAGAGTGGCCTTGTTGTGGTAGAAGCCCATTTAAGGCTGAAAATCATAGCTCATTTGCTTTCCAGAAGTCCATTGATTTAAGATAATGGATTTTCTGATGCTAATCTTGGCAGATTGTCTAATGAAATGAATGTTTTTACTCTTAATAACAACAGGATAATTCTTTCTCCGGTACATTTCCAAGAAGTGAATCAGCTGATCTAAGATGAGTAGTACTGCAAAGTATCATATTCTTACCTTTTCAAAAGCGAATTCCAGAATTATTGGAATTCAAAGATTATTGAACTGGTGCCCAGGGAAGCAGATAGGATGGAGGGTAGGCATCACAGAAGCAGAACCAAGAAAAGCGATAGATGTTGCAAACTAATTGTAAAATATCAAAACACCAAGTTTGAGCTGTTATTTTTAAAGACTTTGTTAAAATAGTCACTTAATTAAACCATAAGCTAAAAGGCACTGACTAAAGATTGCAATAATAATGTGTGGATGTTACTGAATAGTTTAAAATACAACCATTAATATTTACACATGTAAAGAAACATATTCATGGTGCCTCACTGGCTATTTCCAAGGATACATGTCGATGGGTAAAAATACAGTCTAAAATTGTTACCCATTCCTTGCATTTATCTACCACATACAAAGTCAGACTTTGAAAAAGAATCCTGTATTTTAACTGATCTCCATTAACTTCAGTCTCTCACTTTGCTGTCTTTCTCGTCTGCTCTAAGAAAAAACACTTGTGCACATCTGGAAACATCTGAAGGGTGTGGAGATTTACCCAGCATCTCTTTGTTTCTTCAGTTCATTAAGTAGGTTCTATTGAGAACACACTACAAACCCTGTAAAATAGCATTCAGATTATTCACTCTTGTTCCAATGTGAGAACCATATTCTGCCCAGACTTTTGTGCAAGTTTAATAGTACAGCATGATCCAGGCCACAACAGAAAGAAGCATGCTTTCTCTGAAGACCTATATTTCTGATAATCTAGCCTTCTGGGAAGGAACTTTGTCTTACAAGTTAAAACACAACCCAACAATTTCTTGGCCAGATCCCAACCAGGGGACTGTAGATAGACTTGGAATCCTTCTGCAAAATGGTTTTAACAAAAGGAAACTATAGTTTCCCTGACATCAACAACTCTACTCTGTTTCACATTTAATCTAAATCTTGCTTCATAATATGATATTATAAATCAAACACTAAATTATCAGGATTTCCATGCAACTACACGAAGGCAGCCTAGTATTCCAAAACTCCCTTAGGAGATATTGGTGATTTTTGTTTGTTTGTTTGTTTTGCACTGGCCTGTTGTCATCCCCCCACTATTGTCTTTCCCTGGTTTGCAGTGCAGTTGCCTACAGACTTGTAGAACTAGTTTTTTAACATTCAATCAGAGACAGAAAATTGTATTGACTGAGCTTTCAAACCAGTGTCGTGATTAAAAAAAAAAAATGCCACATTTATTTTATATTGCATGCCAGCTGGAGAAACTGGTATCTTGAATAGAAATCCATTGCATTAATATTTTTTGTGGGCAAAAATGTTGTTAGCATATAGTAATTAAGACATTCCATAAATAAATGCCTGGGGAAATGCAAGACAGGATCAAAGGAGAAGATTAGGCTGCTTGGCTCACATAAAGAATGAATATTGGCCCAGTGGACCTTTACTTCTAAGCAACTGCTTCCTACATTTCATAAAAAATGTACTTTTATTTCATAAGAATGTGGGAAGGATTCTTTTTGAGAAAAACAAAAACAAAAAAAACAGAAGTAATTAATCCCAACACTTTCAGTTTCATGTTAAAATAAGGAGCTGAATGAGGTTTTTTCCCCATCTCAGTAATTTTTTCATTTCATTCCAGAAAGATTTTTATCTCCTCTCATCAAATCAGCCACAATAAATTTCCCCTGTCCCTAGGTTACCTTTCATTCTTAATTATAAGTATTTTCATCAGTAGCATTTAGAGCTTTAATAAGGGACTTCAGTAAAGCATTTGACAAAGTAGACCACAGCCTACTTCTTGGTAAGATAGAACAATGTGGAATAGACAGTAGCACCACCAGTTGAATTTGCAGTCGTTTGACCACCTGACTCAGCATGTTGTCCTCAATGGAATGTCATCTGCATGGAGGGAAGCATGCAGTGGGGTACCTCAAGGTTCCATCTTAGGCCCAGTAGTCTTCAACAACTTCATAAATGATCTAGATGAAGAGATAGAAGGGGAAATCATCACTTTTGCAGACATCAATATGGGGGTGGGGTGGGGTGGGGTAATAATTAACACTTTAGATGATAGACTTAACATTCTGAAGAATCTTGACAGATTTGAGCATTGGGCCCTATCCAACAAGATGCAATTCAAAGATGAGAAAAGTAAGGTATTTGGATCAACAGTAGTAACTGTAGAGAGATCTAGGTGTTTAATAGACCTCCACTTAAGTATGAGCCAGCAGTGTACTGCAGCTGCCAAAAAAGCTAATGCAGTCCTAGGTTGCATCAACAGAGCAATAGTGAAGTGAAGTGATAGTACTACCAGTACTTTATATTACACTGGTGAAACATTTGGAATACTGAATCCAGTTATGGTTACAAGAATATAAAAAAAAAGATGATGACATCCTATAAGGCGTGCAAAGAAAAGCAACAAATATGATTAGTGGATTGGAGGCTAATTGTCAATACAATGGACAATTGAGGGAACTAGATATGTCTAGTTTAATGAGAGAAGGACTAAAGATGGCAGTCTTCTAGTGCTTGAAGGGATGTCACAGAGAAAGTACTATTCCCCAAAGTACTTGAGGGCAGAACAAGAAGTAATGAATGGAAGATCTTTAAAGAAACATCGGAAGTTGTGGGTGTTCCATCACTGGAGGTTTTCAAAGACAGCCATTTGTCCAGAATAGTATAGGGTCTCCTGCTTGAGCTTCTGCTTCCAAGGTCCCCTCAAACCTTATTATTCTATGTTCTATGAAATAGCCATTTTGTTGAAAAAAAATCAATGCCTCAAATGGTGAAAGGACATTGATGGTCTTATTTCTATCAATTCTTCAGAATGAGTGAAAAATCATGCATAACAGGTGAAATGCTAGATAATCCAAGGAGGTCAAATGTCCTTATTTTCTGAAAGGAAAAACTGGAAATACTTATCAATCAGTTTTGTATTGCTATCTGGAAAGATTTGAGAGCAAACGCAACTGTATTGTTCCAGATATTTTGAAATCAGTAAAGTAATTATAGAAAGAATAGATTTGCTGACAATACATCTTCATATTGTTTCTAATCTTGTTTCATTTTTCTTTTTTAATTTCCATAATAGATTTGTTTGAATGCTATGGAAGTACAAAATTTGACTTCTATAAACACTTGAGAAAGTACTATGCGGCATTCCGATAAGCAAATTAATTAAGTATGAACCAGATAGATGTCAACTGAATGGCTCTGTGATAGTCTTGGTAATTCATATTCAAATCTATACTCATGAATTTTAATGGTTCCCCGTCAGATTGGAGTGAGGTATCAAAATGTGATAGCATATAGCTCAGTCTTTGGCTCAATACCCTTCAGCATTCTCATTAATTATTTGAAGATAAAAGAATAAAAGCTTATCAAATCTACAGGTGGCTTAGAACTGAATTGGCTAGTTAATTTAAAATGATATTGGTTAATATGTTAGCAGCATATTCTAAAAATAACATAATGAATTTTAACAAATGTAAAGTTTTTCACCTCAAAGAATAAAATCAAATCAATCTTAAGATGAGAAACACTATTTTCAGGCTAAAGTTGATCCCATGCTGAATCTAAACCAGTAGTATGGTATTGATGTTAATGACAGTTTTGAATACATTAATAGAAGTATAGTTTCTAAAACACAGTAAATAATAACTCATGCTTCAGTTTGTATACTCTTATTATTTCCAGTTCTTGACTGTACCATTTCAGAAAGATTCAGAAAAATCTTGAATAGGTGCAAAGAGAAATCTCTTGAGATGTTCATTAGGTTTTATGAGGAAAGACTGAAGAAACTTGGAAAGGAATATTGAGGGGATATAAAATGATGTTTTTCAAGTATTTGAAGATGTGCCATGAAGCAAAAGATGAAGATTATTATCAGTTGTCCCCAGTTGGTGAACATGGAGTATATTTTTAAGTTAGAGGAAAACAAATTCCTCTAATTTAAACTGATCATTAACAAAGACCTCCAATAGGTAAGAGCAATTTACAATGGGACCAATTCCTGAGGTAATTGGTTAGTCCTCCTCACTGGATTTATTTAAGCCAAGATTGAACAGACATCAGTCTGGGTTATTTTAGTGGCAGGTTGCCCCAAGCAGCCCAAATGGTTTCTTCCAATGGTATAATTCTTTGCTTTGCTTGCACAAAGCAAAGCTTTGAAATGTTCCTTCACTTCATGAAATATTTCTGTGAAACACTCCTTTGATGCTTTCTTTTGGACACAAATGCATCGCCCTCACTTTTTAAAGGGAAAGGGATACATTACTTTGGTTCCCTTTTTTCAGAGTTGTTCCTTCAAGCTTTGACTAGCTAGTTCTCAGAAGAGGCTTCTGATCATTTACTGGCTGTTAGTTATGGCTGTGAAGTGATTTACAGTGCCTCAGTGAAGGTGAAATGTGAGAGTCTCACACATCCACAATAGGTCCCTGGTCCAAATGCTCTGAACTTCTTTAACATTTCTCCTATTTTTTCTGTTTCTCTGCTGTTCATCCTACTAAAGTCCTTGGGAAACAAACTGTTTCTTTCATTGTTCTTCTGCTAAGAAAAAGCTCTAACCTCCTCTCTTTTCTGCTGATTGCATTTAACTGTTTTTTATTTATTTAAGACACTTTATCCCCATATTTCAGTTGAAAAGACTTATATAAGACTTATATAATTACAAAACAACAATGAATAAAACAGCTTCTTCTCTCATTCCTTCAGAAAGTTATCTTTCAAGAAGTTGCTTGTTTTAAAGGAATTTATAGGATTTAAATAATATTACTAATACCTCTGGTAATTCTTTGCCCAACATAACTTACAGTAATATTAGTTTTCTTTCCCAACGAATCACATGACATGACTTGACATGATAGACTTCAACAAGGAATTCTCATTTCCCATCCTCCACCACACATTTTCATACAATAATACTGGAATTTTGATACACAGAGAGAGAGAGAGAGAGAGAGACGTGATGGCACAGTGGTTAGAATGCAATATTGCAACCTAGCTCTGCTCACGCTGCTAGGAGTTCAATTCTTTCAATTCTGGCCTGCTCAAAGTTGACTCAGCCTTCCATCCGTCAGTAAAATGAGGACAGTCAGACTGTTGGGGGCAATATGCTGACTCTGTAAACTGCTTAGAAAGGGCTGTAAAGCACTGTGAAACAATATATAAGACTAGGTGCTATTGCAATTGCTATATTATCTTTCTTTTTGTCATGCTAGTTTCGTTCAATCTCATTTCCGGTAGAGAAGGCTAGAAGGTTATCCAGTTCCTCCTGTATAGCAGAATAAGGATCTTCTGGTATGTGCCAGCTTTGTGGCAGCAAGAAATTTCATTAACACGCTCCAGTCTTTGATGCCAGGACCATTAATTAAAATATTGTATAAGATGGGTCTCATAACAAATTCCTGAGGAACCTGCTTAGTAACTTCTGTTATTTTTTTTTAAAAAAGTCATCATAGTCTCATCAGTTGATTCTTACCTGGTCTTAAATAATTTATTAATTTTTATGTTTCCAATTAAGAACAGGTTGATGTTCTTTTATTGTTGAATTCTAGACAGAAGTAGCTATCATCATTAGGTCTCTTGGAAAAGATAGGCTGACAATTATTTTCAGCTAGTGAGCTGAATGCTTACTTGGGGTGTTTTAGGTTTTGACATAAACGAAGTAAAGTTGGATTCCAGCAGTGCAATTTTAACAACATCTGTAAAAATAAAGAACTGCAAGGCAGAGCATATGTACCACATAAGGACCCTATTATAGGCAGGATATGCAACAATTTCACCCATGTCACTTTAAATTGCATTTGAGCAGCTTAGATAATCTGATGGCACAATCATGTACCGTATTTTCCGGCGTATAAGACGACTGGGCGTATAAGACGACCCCCTACTTTTCCTATTAAAATATAGGGTTTGGGCTATACTTGCCGTATAAGACTACCCCTCAATGTTGTCGGCGCTCCCGTAGCGTCATCGGTCAGCACCGGCAACTCAGATTCAGGAAGCTGTGCCGATCTTGTCAAGGCTGCATGCCGCTGAATGCTGGACCCAGCTGGTTGCTGCGCGGAGCTTCCCCCACCGTCCCAGGCATCCAGGTGGATATTACCGACACTCTGACTTCCCCAGACAGCTGGGGCTCGCCATCACTGGGGGTCAGCTGGGAAGTCGGAGCGTCGGTAGGCTTATACCCGGCGTATAAGACGACCCCCAACTTTTGAGAGGATTTTCCTGTGTTAAAAAGTAGTCTTATACACCAGAAAATAGGGAACATCACATTTAGAAGTCCAGGCTTCTAAAGTACTTGTAACTGGGCAGGGTTGAAAATAATACATCTTAGGTTTTGCAAGCAGTAATAATGTGGTAGATAAAATAGTAGGAGAACAGACTAGGCCTCGGCTATAAAAGCGGATATTTTCGTTTTTTGCTCTATGTCAGTTTGCAGTGTGGACTCAGATCAAGAACTCTTATAGGCACCTTCTTTCTCTATAGAAATAGCAGGCTCAAAATTTACTGTAGAATATCCCAGGATTAACTGCAGATGCACACTCAAGGATGTGTGTCAAGGAAATGTGCTCTCAAAAGGAGTTATGATAGTCTGAAGACATCGGTTATGTCTGCTATGCTGTGCTTCAATGCAGAAAAATATGTTAAAATAAGTTGCATTGCCCTGTTGAACTCCATAATACTACTACTCTAGTTTTAATGTGGGGGACCAATTAAGGAAAGCAATTGGTGAATTCTCCTGGATTTGTTACCCCTTCCATGAGTGTCACCTGCTTTGTGTGAAAACCAGCCACCAATCACGCTTCTTAATATATTTTGGGCAGGATTGGATAAATCAGTTGAGTACCTCAGAGAGGGATGAAGGAAAGAGTACAAAACTAATGTTCCGAAATAGCTCAATTACTTGGCACAGAGGCAGAAGCAATGTGAACAAGTTTTATCCTGGATGGGACTAACAGCACCAAGAAGTATCTGATGGAGATGGTACAAAGGCATATATGGAGGCAAAATGACAACTCCTTCCCCAAATAATAAAACACCAAAAGGTACAGCTATAGAATGTTTCTGTTGGTGGAAGCAATATTTATAACAACCAAAACAAGAATTGGGCTACATTGGTTAAACAAGCTTTCAGCCTAAGTGCTGGTACATCATATCCCATCAGATTCTCCTTCTCCTTCTCTTAAAAAATCTTAAAAACAACAAACTTTAGAGATCATAGAGAGATTATCACAGTTTGATATCATGCCATCAGCAGTGTTGGAGAGAAAATACTATGAAATCTGATGTGCTAAAAAGACTCATTCTCTATATAAATGGAAAAACTGTGGCATGGGATTATATATTGCTCTACTATCATTTTTACCTAAAACCTATGGTGAGTTATTGAAACATCTTCACCCATTTCCAGGTCAGACAGAAGAATTCTGTGTACAACTTATTTTTGCAATGAATTCTTTCTGCAAATAAAGATATCAACTCTTGGTGTTGCAAATTGTAATTTTGACAATAAAGTAGGCTATGTACAACTACAAGCCTTTTTTTTAATCATGCATTCTGTATTTTAACTTGTATTAAGGTACATATTGTATTTTTAATGAAGTCTGAGCCAGTGACCTGTAATATGGTTTAAATGAATTGATTAAACATGCTAAATAATTTCAATAGCAAAAATTATGTTGAAAAAACAGGGAAAACTTGCATTAGAATTGCAACAGCTAACAACAATTTTAACCTATTTAGGTATGAGTTGAAGATAAGACTCAGGCAACATCACAGAGATATGTCAGATAAAAATGGCTGGAATATATTCATACCATGGTTAAAGGAATGTTGGGATGAGCTTCAAGATAGCAAAGCATAATTTGCTAAACGAGGCACATGATCGTTGTGCAACCATGTGCAAAATGGATTACCATTTCTAGATTACCATCAGGTGGCTAACAAGAAGAAATGCACCCATGTTTTCTTTCAGCAGATTCAGTATAGAGACAGGTATATCAGGGACACGGAAGTGTGTTACCAGATTTATCTGGAGGAGTCAAACCTGCTTCCTGAACTTTCAAGCTTTGCCTCTTGAACTTTGATCTTCTTTGCCCCAGTTCTCAGCCCACAAGGTCTTCACCATCCAATTTTTCTTGTAGGAGTGGTTTGGTAAGAACTTTATTTTAAAGAGGGAATGAGTCACAATTAGAATTAAAAATGCATAGCAGCAAAACTTTTGTGGTCTTCAGCCAGATTCATTAGATGCTTATTGCTCAGACTGGATTAAAAACCCTGTTGAAAAATCAGACTACATTAGAACTGACACCAACTTTCATACAAAGCAAAATCTCCAGGCAATGTAGCTGAAAGGTGCAGATAGCGGTGAAAATGTATTTGGTAAAACTGAGTGATTCCACAGATCACTTTTTTTTTCCTAGACAGGTAAACATACTTTCAAGGGGGCACGATGGCTCAGCACTGAAGTCACTGAATTTGTCATCTGGAAATCTGACTTCCTGGGTTCGAGACCTGAGCACCAAATAACGAGATAAGCTCCTCAGCTTCTACCGAACTAACAGTTCAGTTGCCTCAGCTTCTACCCACCTAGCAGTTCAAAAGCATGCAAATGCGAGTAGATAAATAAGTACCACTTCAGTGGGAAGGTAACATCATTCTGTGCACCTTGGCATATAGTCATGCTGGCTACATGATCATGGAAATAGCTTCAGACAAACCTGGCTCCCTCAGCTAAGAAATGGAGATGACCACCACATCTTAGAGTCAGAAATGCCTGGATAGGGGAAACCTTTACCTTTACTTTAAACATACTTTTAAAAAAAAATACCAACATCCATCATATTTATGTTCTAAGGAAGTGTTCTTAGAAACGGACAACAGGTTAGAGAAGATCTATGAAAGCTTCCTAATTCTTTAGAATTTAAAATAATGCTTTAATATAGGAAATGTCCCAAAAAGAAAGAATTCCTGGAAAATATTTCTGGTGTCAATTTAAATATCTAACATAAGTTACAAAAATTTTGGAATTAACAGAATAATGGAATTTCAGAGTTGTAAGGGACTTTGGAGATCTTCTAATCCAACCCTCTGCACAAGCAGGAGACCCTATGCCCATGATGGCAAACCTATGGCATGGATGCCACAGGTGGCACACAGAGCCATATCGGTGGACATGTGAGCATTGCCCTAGTTCTGCTGCAGTGCGCATATGCACACTGGCCAACTGATTTTCGGGCCTTCTGGGCCCACTGGAAGTTGGGAAACAGTCTGTTTCTGGCCTTCGAAGGGCCTCCGGGAGTGGGGGTGGGGAAGGGCCATTTTTTGCTCTCCCCAGGCTCCAGAGGCTTTCTAGGGGTTGGGTTGCATTGCATTATGGGTGTGGGCACGCACATGCGTATCTCCCCTACGCTCTCCCCGCTTTGGCACGCAACGGCAAAAAGGTTAGCCGTCACTGCCCTATGCTATTCGGGAAACATGGTTGTCCAATTTGTTCTTTAAAACCTCCAGTGATGGGGCACCCACAACCTCTGAAAATAAGCCATTACATTTGGTTGATTGTTCTCAATATCATGAAATTTCTCCTAGGTTGATTCCCTCCATTATTAGTTTCCATCCATTGCTTCTTGTCCTAACATGATAACAACAGTATAAAATCAGTAGGGTGCACCCTTTCCTAAGGCTGGGATAAAATAATCATCAGGAAAAGCTCTTACTGTCAGTGGGATGAATAAACCAGCAACAAAGAACAGATTAATAATATTCAGGTTAAAGAGTTGTTGGTTTTTTTAAAATTAAGCTTGAAGTCCTGGGAAAAGGGAGATATTTATCAGATACCAAAACCAAAGAAGGCATGCTGTATAAAATTCTCTGTGGCACATGATGTCATTGGCTTGCCAGAATCATTTTATTTTTATTTATTTATTTATTTTATTAAATTTGTATACTGCCCTTCTCCTGCTGGACTCAGGGCGGTGCACAGCCAAAAATAAAAAATATTCAATACAAAATTTAAAATTTTTAAAAGAATCACACAACTTTGGCCCAAAATATAAAACATTCCAACTAAAACCCATAGACAATTAAAAATCTAACATCTCAAAAAAAAGGGGGGGGGTTATGCCAGCCCTGCTTGATGGAAAAGAAAAGTTTTTAGGGCACAACAAAAAGCCCGGAGATCTGGTATCATGCGTATCTCCGGGGGCAAATTGTTCCAGAGGGCAGGTGCTGCCACAGAGAAGGCTCTCCCCCTGGGGGTCGCCAGCCGACATTGCCTGGCTGATGGCACCCTGAGGAGTCCCTCTCTGTGGGAGCGTACTGGCCAGTGGGAAGCTATCGACGGCAGAAGGCAATCCCGCAAATACCCAGGTCCTATGCCTTGGAGTCCTTTAAAGGTGGTAAAGGTGGTAACCTTGAAGCACACCCGGAAGACCACCGGAAGCCAATGCAGCTCACTCAGGAGAGGTGTCACATGGGAGTGCCCCCTTGGTCCCATAATCCCCTGCATGGCCGCATTCTGCGCCAGTTGGAGCCTCTGGGTGCTCCTCAAGGGGAGCCCATGAAGAGAGCATTACAGTAGTCCAGGCGGGAAGTGACGAGTGCCTGAGTGACTGTGCGTAAGGAGTCCCGATCCTGATCATTTCACCAGCCTATGGCCAAATGTCACATATATTCTCATTCATATTAAATTGTTTAAGTGGTCCTCCTTCATTCCCAGACTGCACTTGAGTTTTTGCATTCTTCTTTTTTCACATATTTTCTACTGGCCTGGCTTCTGATTTGACAGTTGATCTAGACTGCTTTTTGTCACCAGCACATGCATGGGTGGTTTGATTCTAGATTTGTTCTAGATTTGTACAGATTCATGGAGTTTACTCTTCTACTGCTGATAGAAGCCCATAAACAACATTAATAAAAGCTGCTGAGTGGTCTACACAGGTAGCATAGAAAGAACAGGGAGAAGAAATAATTGAGATGGAAGACAATACATTAAGTACAAAATGTACGTAAATGGAGCATCCTCCCCCACAGAATTCCTGTGTAATTATTTCCCAAATCCCAAGAAATAATTTAATTAAGATACCTTGTAAATTCCATGAGTAATTTAGAAGTGAAGAAAGGAACTTGGAAGACATCCCACAGAGGAAAGCTGATATTAATGTGTGATTTCAATTACCATAAAGACTGAGTAAAGAAATAATTGGATTATCACAAAGACATAGTTATAGAATTCCTAAATGAGTATTCTATGACCCTGATTGATTTTATGACATCTGTTTGGAGAGCTGAATTTAATGTATTTTTGTGCTCTGGCTCATTAGTGCTGCAAAAAAGATGCTTCTCTTTTTGATTGCTGCAATTCTGCACCCAAGATGGCAATCCATTTTATCATTGATGGAAATGCTTGCCTTATCACATCTGCCAGCTTCTAGGTACAAGTTAATTATGACTCCCCTCTCCTTCCCTTATGACTCCCCCCCACCCATTAAAGAAGTTCAGTGAAAGTTCTTGAAATTAATTATTTCCTTGTCATTTTGGGACCAAAAGCTCTTTTATAGCTGGAGGATTGTGCCTTTTCTTGTTTCTTTTACTATATGCAGGTATATCTACGGGCACTGGGGAACAAAGTGTTCAAATCTCTCCATCTGTCACTTACTTTACTGCTTTTCCAGAGTACACATTAGTTAGAACCTAGCCCTCCAATCCAACCACAATGATAGCTCTGCATTTTTTTTTTCACAGCTATTGGGGAAATGCTGGTTGCGGATATGAGGGATCAATACAAAAAAATGCAGTGAGGTGGTTAGTTCATGTAGAAAGGAAGAAATGGGAATCAAATTGCAACACAAATATAAGAAGAAATATAAACAAGAAAAAGAGAAAATAAAAAAAAGTTGTGGTTGAATGGAACTGATTAAATCCTTTAAAAGAAAGGTGAAAATTTTAAGGAACAAAAGTGAGTGGTATATGAAGAGATGTAAATATGGATAGTTCAGAAAGATAGAAATATAGACACATAATATATTATATTCAGGTATAATAAATGCTGTTGGTGAACTAAAGCTATATGCCTCCATTTGTTCTCTTTTTTCTGAGAAGCACCAAACAATTTTAATAAGCTCTTTCCAATTCTCTGTTTCTCCTTAAAAGCAAAAATGTGCATGACTATTACCACACTCTAAAGGAATGAATCATTAAAGAGAACAAAAGAATGTGCCTGCTTTTAGGCATTGTTACCACCTAGGATATGAATACACACCCAGCCATTAACCCTTTAGCAAAGAGAATAGACTATAGTCAGCACAATGGAGGCTTAACTTCATTACATATACAAACACTAGAAGATTCTGGTATGTGCTGCCTAAAAGTAGAATAAGGATAAACCATCAAATTAGCAATGTTTAGATCAGGGGTGCCAAATCTTTAAAATTTTAAGAGTTGTAGACTTCAACTCCCAGAATTCCCTAGCCAGCATGGCTGACTGGGGAATTCTGGACCTTGAAGTCCATAGGTCTTAAAGTTGCCAAGATTGGACCCTCCTGATTTAGATCAATTATCCTCCTTCTTTCTTATACCATTATTTTATTTAAAAGTTAACTATAATTTTCTTCTTACAAATAAAATTATTAATCAGATAATTCTATTTGTTCCTGAAATAGCACTGGGCACAAATTTCTAATTAACAAAAAGAAGAAAGGAAGGAAGGAAGGAAGGAAGGAAGGAAGGAAGGAAGGAAGGAAG
>WNWU01013599.1:324576-394171 GCA_012654045.1 Ptyas mucosa | reverse complement strand
AAGGAAGGAAGGAAGGAAGGAAGGAAGGAAGGAAGGAAGGAAGGAAGGAAGGAAGATACTCACTATTGTGACTGTTCTTAAACCAGGCTAAGAAACATTCATATATTTTGGCTAGTTGTTTAACTTTGCTTGACATTTTCCCTGTAATGTATGCTAATTTAAAGTTTTAGTAAACAAACAGGTAGGATTCTTCTCCTTTTCTTACTCTGAAGAGGCCATTAAATATTTCACCAATTAAATAGGAACAAAGATAAAAGGACCCCTCATTTCTCATCATCATCATCCACTTTAACTCACATCCTGCAGCTTAAGTTTTCTTGCAGAAATTTTAGAAAAGACAACTACTTTCAGTTGTCTGAAATTAGATGAGCATTCTACTTCATCCCCATTGTGTTTGAAGCACTCTACTATCTTAATGTTTATCTCTGTTTTTGCTTCATGTGATAGTTCAGTACATTGTTATTGCTGGAATTGCCTTTCTACTCAAATTTATTTTCAATTTATGAATCAGCTAGTGCTTCTGAAATGTTTCCAAACAGGACTGGTACAATTATATCCTCCTGTTCATGTTTTATAAAAATTCAAGTACATCATGCCCAGAAAGCCTTAATAAGCCCTCCAGAAACCTGGCTTTTAGTTAAAGCTCCCTAGACACAATTCATTTCCATTGATGTGGCATCACCAGTGCACTGCTGTGTGAAGAGCAAAGAAAAGTCCTGTGGGAAGATTCAGCCCATAGATCCATCTGGTCCAGTCTTCTTGTGTTCTATCATTGCCAATTGGATGCTTTCATAAGTCCAAACTATCCTTTCTTTGGGTATGATTCAGAAGGTCATACTCAGCTATCCATGTCAATAAATATTGGCTAGCTGATGCTCCACAAATATATGTTTCCTCTTCAAATATTAAAATATTGACAAAATATAGATCTACTAAAAAAGATTGAAAGGAATATGAATATAAGAATACAAGAAATTCTGAGATGGTGGGCTGGAGTTGGCAAGAGAAACGCTGTATTTTTAAGAACTTTTCAACAACGGATGCTGCAGAGATATTTACAACAGAGATTTACAAATTTTGGAAATGAGGTGAAATCATTGGGGAAGTTCCCAATTAAAAACCTAATTTTAGGTTTTAAGGAAAGGTTTCATTGTTGAGAACCAAATAAGAGTATTTGTTTCAGGGCAGATCAGAGATAATGATTGGGGTGAACTGTGACAAACAAGAAACCATTTTCTGCATTGCTAAATGTCTATGGAGATTCTCAGTCATCCAGGTCATGGTTGTCCCAATGCAGTGGTGGGATTCAAATTTTTTTACTACCGGTTCTGTGGGCGTGGCTTGGTGGGCATGGCTTGGTGGGTGTGGCAGGGGAAGGATTCTGTAAATTCTCCATTCCCACTCCAGTCCAAGGGAAGGTTACTGCAAAATCCCCATTTCCTCTCGATCAGCTGGGACTCGGGAGGCAGCGAATAGATGGGAGTGGGGCCAGTCAGAGGTGATCTCCAAACTAATCAAAATTTCCAGAACTGGTTAGAACCTGCTGAATACCACCTCTGTCCCAAAGGTGCTTTTTCAAGAGGCAACAGGACTTTCTGTTTTTTCTTTGAAGACATTTTGCTTCTCATCCAAGAAACTTCTTCAGCTCCAGAAGAAAAAGTTGAAGAAGCTTCTTGGATAAGAAGCTAAACATCTTCAAAGAAAAGCCAGACAGTCCAGTTGCTTCTTGAAAAGCCACCTTTGCAACATTTTCTGCATTGTACTAAATCTTTCCAAAGATTTTACCATCTTTGAGTGAAATGTTCCTGCTATTTCATAACATTTTGGCATTTATTACTGTATGATAGTCTACCTTGGATAATGATGGAATTGAATACAATCTATATGAGCATTTTGTTCCAAGTTTTCCTTAAGTTATAATATAGTGTAAATTTTATAGATTTAGTTCATAATTCTTCCCATTGTTGTGTCACAACTGTTTTTTGTTTAGGTTTTGTATCTATTTTATCATAGAGTTTATTTCTTATCATATCTAAATAAATAGACACGATATACTGTACATGCTCTAATAATGGTGTTGATTTTATGTCTATGGCATAGGAAAATGATCTTGAGAAACTTAGGCAAAGAGATGCTGCCTCAAGAATGGTCAAATGAGATGGCACATATCCCTCAGCTGCATCATGGGAGGAGCAAGAAGCTCCGGAGGGAGCCTCCCTATTATCAGGCAGTAAAAGTGGGAGAATTGCACTCATAGACTTGCAAGATTCTGTTAATGTATCTTTATAATAAAGAAGCTTATCTGGCCATGTTTCCCATTTGATCTACCTAGTCAGCTGGGATCAATCCTGCGAATCTGCCTACACCTCAATAATTACGTGTCTTATAAGAGCCCCTTCTGCTGCTGTCCCTTCAGCATTAATGTTTGCTTTTTATACATTTTAAAATTGTTTTTAAATTCTTTGCATACTAATTAAACTTTTATTAAAAATCTAGGTCTATTTGATATGGATTTGTAGTAACACTAAAAAATATCTAGCAGTCATTTTAACCTAAAAAACAGAATGGAAAAAATAGCTAAGCGGAACTTTCAGGGGCTGGATTTGGGGAGGGGGACAGTATGCTAATAGAAGGTCTTAAAAATACTAGATGGATGTCTTTAAGAAAAAATACATTTTAACTATCAATGCTTTAACTGATGCAACTGCTTTGAAAACAGAATGGAGAACAGAGAAAATATTCTATCCAAATACTGATCTACCAATCTCAATTTTTAATATAAAGTATCTAGAATTTCCTTTGCATGACTGAGCTGAAGGCACACATTCACTGTGATATTTTAAAGATCACACATTTACCATGAATTCAAGAAATATTGATTTAAACACTTTTATACCCAGTTTACTACAACATCATTAGAAGTCAAAATTGCAAAACTATGTCTGATTTACTTTGGCCATGTCATGTGTGCAAATTCATCGGAGAAGTCAATGAATGGTTAGTGGATCAAGGAGAAGAAGGGGCAAGCAGAGAACTCACTGGATCATCAAACTGATACAAAGATGAACATCCAACAACTGAAAGAAGCTGTACTTGACAGTGTAGCATGGAGAGCACTTGCCTATAAAGTCACCAAGATTCAGACATGACTGAATGATTAAAATAACAAAAACAATAAAATACCTACTTCTCATAACAGTTGTTTTGTTTTGTTGTTTTGTTTTAATGAGAAGATTGTTATTAACAGTGCTGCTTTTACATTACTGTTGGGCCTACTGTCTGAAGAGCAGGGTTTTCAAAATATGTTGTTTTTTACTTTTCACCTGCCAGACAACTGTTTTTGGTCATATTTTTTCTTGTAATTTTCTGCCATTAAAACCTCCTAATTCATATGAAAACTCAACATCCCACTTCACACTGATTACTGTTGTTAATAGGCTAGACAAACTAATCTCACACTTATGAATCTGTCATAAAAGAAGACATCTTCAGATACACACTGGATGTATATTTTTAATCTTTAGACCAAAAATGACCCTTACCTTCAGGGGAACAAAACTGCCTCCTGAAACTATATGTCTCCTTTCAAAGTGCTTCAACAGAATTCAAACTTTTGTACTCCCCACAGCAAATGAATTTGTTTGCTATAAACCAGATATTGTCTTGTGATGTCATCATCATTCCACTATTCACAGAAATACCTTCCAGTTACGGAGCTATATGGAAAAGGCCCTCATATTGGTTGTCCAAGGAACGAGTCAATTCATGCACGCTGGCAACAAATCATCTTCATGACTTATCCACCGTTTATGAAAGCACTCTTCATTTTCAACAGAAGTTTGATTACGTTACAAAACCCATTTTAGGGATTCCGGTAAATGGGTGTTTCCATTATTACACAGACAGCATGCAAAGTATTATTAGGAAAGCACGGGGATTCAGAGCAGGAAAGAAATAATAGACATGGCCAATATAAACAAGACAGTTCTCACAGTGACCACTGTACGGAGCTATCAACACAAGGGGGGGAGGATTAGCTTGAGAATTTGCAGGTGTACAAATAATAATAATAAAAAAATCCTTTCCCAAATATTCCAATGTTGACCAAGCAGACCAGCTGTCACAGAAAGCTGACAATGTGCAGGGAGCAGTGTGTTGGTGGAACCTGGAATGGGGTAACCGGGAACAGGAGTAGATTAAGACCTGCCCTTCTGCAAAAGGAGTTCCTCAGAGAACTCACACTTTGACCCTCTAAGGGTCAAACTCTGGTATTTGATAAGTGGCCTAACAATTTAAAAACGAGACAAGGTACTCAAAATCAAAGCTGTGTTCTTTTTTTTTTTTTTTGCACATAGAATACATATGCAAAATATGGAAATCTGTAAATTAAATGAAAATTTAAAATTTAATTTAATGAAAGGATATAGGAAGGACAGGAAGTTACAAAACTTCAGATAAACAGGCTGAAATCAAGGTAGCCTTACAGAAATAAGAAATTTATTTAAAAATAAAATTCAATCATTCTACAATTCTTATTCAATTTAATTATTTCTTTGTTTAGTCATGTTTGATTTATTTTAATCACTGTAATAAGAATGCTTAAAAAGGGTTGGACCTTAAAAATTTTATATTAGTGTTTTTTTAACTCATATGATCTGGTCATGACAAGCTACATTTTGATTTCAAATAACAGGTCGATATAATTTTGAGAAAAAATATTATTGTAAAAATTATTATTATGATTTTGAAACATAGTCCTAAAGCCTGGAATTTGTCATTAAGAGTTTTTGCTCTACCAAACTTGGGGCATGGCAAAGAAATACTTTTACATAATCTCCAGGAAAAAAATTGTGGGGTGTTCTTCTTTTCATTGAAATGTTTAAACGTAAAGGTAAAGGTTCCCCTTGCACATATGTGCTAGTCGTTCCCAACTCTAGAGGGTGGTGCTCATCTCTGCTTCAAAGCCGAAGAGCCAGCGCTGTCTGAAGATGTCTCCATGGTCATGTGGCCAGCATGACTAAACGCCAAAGGCACACGGAACGCTGTTACCTTCCCACCAAAGGTGGTCCCTATTTTTCTACTTGCATTTTATTATGTGCTTTCTAACTGCTAGGTTGGCAGAAGCTGGGACAAATAATGGGAGTTCACCCTGTTATGCAGCACTAGGGATTTGAACAGCTGAACTGCCGACCTTTCAGTCGACAAGCTCAGCGTCTTAGCCCCAGAGCCACCCTTATTGAAATGTTTAGATTACTTTAATCATCAGATTTTTTTTTATTCAGTAACCTACCCTTTTTTGGGGGGATGTTATAGGATATTTTATTATTAAAAATAAAGCAACAAAATCTAAATATGTAGCTCTATTTTATTGCCCTGAACATTTTAATAT
Organism: Ptyas mucosa; assembly: GCA_012654045.1. Lineage (NCBI taxonomy): Eukaryota > Metazoa > Chordata > Lepidosauria > Squamata > Colubridae > Ptyas > Ptyas mucosa. The sequence goes on along the minus strand of WNWU01013599.1, from coordinate 388,782 downwards.
TAACAAATCTTTTCATTCATTTAATGGCAGTTATTTATATATAAATTAATAGGAAAAGACTTTTTTTTCTGAAGTCATGTACCAATGGTAAATCATGTTACAAGAATTCTCTTTTAAGTTATAATATAATGTGAATTTCAAATCTTGTAGTCACATATTTCCCGTTGTTCCATCAATATATTATATTGAAATTTCTTAGCTCGTTTTATCATAAAGACTTTCATTTTTCTTCCATCTCAAATTTCAATAAAACATATAAAGTTTTATTGAAATTGCTAAAATGTATAATTTTAGCAATTACTTGTTCATCATGTGAACATAGTTCAAATTCTGTCTCAATTCCAAATGTCTTTAAATCTTTCTCTTAACTATGTATACAAAAACCAGTGAATTGCATAGCTCACTTCAAACCACTAGGAATTGTTAGATGATTTTTTTTCTGGATTACCTGCATCTTTTTCAAGCCTCTTTGCTTCAAAATTAATTTGTCTAATATTTCATCAATACATCTGTCTCAATGGAGCCATCCAGTTTCTGTGACTGTCTTCTCTCTTGGCAAAATATAATGAATGGCTCCATGAAGACTAATACCTCATTTGTTTCATCCATGAATCCTATTGATTGCCTGAGGCCTCACCACTAACAAGCAGATTCTTTTTCTGGATCATACTTTGGATCCTGATTAACCTGTGTTGCAACTTGACTCCAGAAGAATGCCTGGGAAAGTAGGAAGAGCCAGTAGGAACACATACCCCTGCTGCATTATAAACAATGTATCCCTTTTTTGCTTGTGAATACCTGAGGTGTTGACTTCCTTGGATTATTATACTTAAGCAGGTTTTGCTTTCAGGTCAGAAAAGGACAGCTTCCTTGAAACATACATGGATGGATGGATGCATGGACAGATTGACTGGCTGGCTGGCTGGCTGGCTGGCTGGCTGATTCTAAGAAGAATAAAAGTAATTTCTGCAAGCATATGCCATGCTCCAATCCAAAGATGGTCATAATAAAGTTTACCCAAATGATACTTTGGGTACGGTACTCATTACCATAGCAGCTCTGTACTCTGGGTTCCTAAGCAACCCATTGGCAACCAAGCCAATGTCCTTTCAGCTCACTTATCCAAAGCAGAAATTGTAAAACTACTAATTGAGCTGCATGGCTTGAGAGGTGAGTTTCTTTCACGCTGGCAGGAATTTCCATGAGCTCCATGCGCTTTCATCTTTCCCAAACTGACCAGTTGTCATTTGTATTTTGGGGGGGGGAGGTGGGAGTGTTTTTCTCTTGTAACAAAGAGTTCACTGTAGACTGAAATATCGTTGACATGTTGATGACACCCAGCTATATGTACATGGTGAATTAAGCGATACCATGACCTCCCTCCAGCAGTTCTTGGAGGTTGTTAGGAGCTAGATGGGGAACAATGGCTGAACCTAAATCTTGGCAAGATCAAATGTGTCAGACCTGCCCCATTCAAGTCCCTAGGAAACAAAGACCCAACTCCATTTGGTTGAAGTGATAGGTTCTTTTATTAAGGATTAGTGACTGCACCAAAAGGAAGATCTGAATATTCCAGCGCAAAGGTTACACTTTTCCCCTTTCCATGACTCTCCCCCCTTTGCCCAGTCCATCAGTGTTCAATGCCAAACCACTTAGGTGTTTTGGGGACCTCTTGAATGTTTGGCGCCACTCGATACAGTTTCTCACTCTGTTCCCAGGCTAGGTGTCCTTGGTGACTAGTTCATTCTCCTTTTCTGGGTCCCGCCAGATGTACCTCTTAGGAGAGGGGACCTGCAACATTCCTTGCCTCCCTGCTCTGGTGGGTTGGATAGATGTGACTGGAAAAATATCATCCTTCAGATAGCCTGGTCCCAAGCAATGTAGGGTTTTTAAGCAGGGGTGCAATGGGGCCGCACCCCATCCCACCCCACTATCAACTCCATTTTGTCAGCTGCCCAAAACCACAAACCCATGTGGTTCTGCTTCATCAATAAACCATCTTTCCAACCAGTCTCCATGTTTCCAGTGTCTTTCTCTTGGCTTGGAACTGAACCTGATGGATATTTCTACCAGGGGTGGGTTCTACTTACTTTACTACCAGTTCGCAACGGGGCCGCATGCGCTCTTCTGCGCAAGCACAGAAGCTAAGCATTTTGATGATGTCAGGGTCGATGGGCGGAGCCTCCAGCTGGTTTTACTACCGGTTCTATAGAACTGGTGCGAACCGGGGGCAACCCACCACTGATTTCTACCCACAATATCATTCCCATTCCAAGCAAAAAATAAATATAATAAGTTGCTTTGGCCCTCTTCCTTATTTTTAGCATGTGTATTTGTGTTTGTTTGATTTGTGGTTGTGTTAATTTTTTTTCTAGTCTTTTTCTGACTCTTGGATTTTAGGCCTATTATCTAACTTTATTCTGTGCCAAACTTTAGAACAAGTAATTCCTTAACAGCATTAGATTATATGGCAAATGGGGTATATACAATTCTCCATTGTGTCAATGAACCAGTAGAAAAAAACTTATATACGTCTATCAGTTAATGTGACAAAAATAATATACTTTTGGTAGAAGAAAATATCTATAGCACAGGGTTAAATTTTGAAGCTATTGGTGCTCTCTGAGATCACCTCACACTGATGATGTCCCCAGTTAAGTAATGAAACATCTGCAAACAAGCAACCAAACTCAGAAAACACAAAGAAATCCACAATATGTTTTGCTCATGGAAAGCATGGAGCCTTCAATGATGTCTTCTGCTATGTTCTTTAGATGTTAATTCCTCTTGCAAGTTGCTGTCTCTTGCCATCCTCTTCCTCCCAGCAGACCATTAATAGAATCACATAATTATACAGAATCAGAGAATAATAGAATAACAGATGTATAGGCCTATACCCGTGATGGCGAACCTATGGCACGGGTGCCACAGGTGGCACACGGAGCCATATCAGTGGGCACACGAGCTCAGCTCTGGCACGCATGCATGTGCCACCCAGCTGATTTTCAGGCCTTCTGGGCCCACCAGAAGTCAGGAAACACACTGTTTCCAGCCTCCAGAGGGCCTCTGGGGGGGGTGGGGAAGGCCGTTTTTGCCCTCCCCAGGCTCCTAGAAAGGCTCTGGAGCCTGAGGAGAGCAAAAAATGGGCCTACCGGACCCACCATGCCATCTCATGCCAAAAGCAGGGGGAGCATGGGGGGCGGGGCGCATAGAATTATGGATGTGGGCACGCATGCGTGTGACCCCATCGCGCTCCCCCCGCTTTTGGCACACAATGGCAAAAAGGTTAGCCATCACTGTCCTATACCATTTCAGATAAATGGCTGTTCAATCTCTTCTTTAAAACTTCCAGTGTTGGAGCATTCACAACTTCTGGAAGCAAGTATTCCACTGGTTAATTGCTCTTACTGTGATGAAATTTCTCTTTAGTTTTAGGATATTCTTTCCTTGATTAGTTTTCATCCACTGCTTCCTGTACTGCCTTCAGGTCCTTTGGATAATAAGTTGACCCCCTCTTCTTTATGGCAGTCCCTCAAATATTGAAACACTACTATCATGTCACTTCTAGTCCTTTTTTTCACTTGACTAGACATATCCAATTCCTGCAACCATTCTTCATATGTTTTAGCTTCCAAGCCCCTAACCTTTGTTGCTCTTCTCTGCACTCTTCCTAGAGTTTCAACATCTTTTTTATATTGTGGCAACTAAAACTGGATGCATATTCCTAGTGTGGTCTTATCAAGACATTATAAAGTGGTATTAACACTTTATACTATCCCTCAGTTAATGCACCTAGGACTTCATTGGCTTTTTTGCACCTGCAGCACACTGCTGGCCTCATATTTAAGTTACTGCTCTTGAGCCAAGTTCCACCTAGTCTATACCTATGCAATTGGCCTTTTTTTCTTTTTGCCCAAGTATAAAGCATGCTAACAGGAATAGCTTTCTTCCGCCACTAGAAGAATACATACACTAGAAGAATACTTTGATACTGTATATTTATGTTTTAATTGGCTGTACACTGCCCCGAGTCCTTCGGGAGAAGGGCGGTATATAAATAAAATGATGATGATGATGATGATGATGATGATGATGATGATGGATGAATGTAATGATTGCTGCTATTTCCCAAAACAGAATCAGAGAGATAGGCTTTCAGAAAGGAATAGGCTTCTGACTGTGAATTAGACATGGCAAAATTAACTTCTTTGCTTAAAGAAAGTTCAACTACTGTATCAATGATTGGAAAACCTTATGGACGTTTTCCTGAAAAAATAAAAATGAATTTATGGTTTATGGGTTTGAAGGTTAGGAAGGATTGTTTATGGAAAGAAGAAAATTATGATGTAACCTTAGAGAAAGGTAGCAAAATATAAATGTATCTATGACCACGGACAAGAAAAATAGAAACCATTTTTTCATAATCTTTCTTTTTCTTTCTTTTTAAATTTCTTTTCTATTTCCTCTTCTCAATGTTTACTATTTTTATTAGCTCTATTTTTTCTTATATTTTACTTGATTAACAATTTATTCAAATTATTTTCTGAAAAAGAAGAAAGAAGATAGCTCCCCTGTCTCCCACTTCATGACTTGCCACAGAATGCTGTCCCTTCTCCATTGCCAACCACAGAGAGATAATGGCTGTTTTTACAGTGTGGGAAGAAATATTCATCTGGTTCAGTTCCAAGCTGGGAGAAAGACACTGAAAACATGGAGGCTGATTGGAAAGAAAGTTTAATGATGAACAGAACTACCAAGCACATGGTTCTTGTGTAGCTGACCACATGGAGTTGCGATTGGAGGGTTTTTATACCTTCTCTTGAGCTTTGCACTTGAGCTTCCTGTTCCTGTGCAAGAACATGTATTCTATTGGCTGTTATCAGACTCTCATGGGACCATGTAGGGATTATGTTGGGGTCATATCTAGCTTTATAGGCAAAGTATAAATCCTAGGTGTTTGTTTGAGCTCCCAGGTTTGGTTGAAGTTTGGGGTGATGCAATGAAGGGGCTGTGTTCTGAAAGGGTATTGGGCAATTTCTATTGTGGTTTAATGGCTTTCGTCCTGTTTTGGATCTTGAGTGAGGGCTAATCCTATCACTCTGCCTTTGTTCAGACTTTGCTGCAGGGAATTTCAAAATATCCTGTCTTGAATGGATTTCTGCCTACAGTATTTGCTTTGCCTATGAATAAAGCTATCTATTTTTCGATAAGCTCTTTATCTTTTAAGTGCTGACATCTGCTGTGGGCTATTAAGGAAAGTGGGAGTTGATTTCGGCCTCTAAAATACATGTTTCTCCATTTCTCACTTTGGGAAATATTCTGCCTTTTTAAATATTCCTCAAAATATTTCATTCTTCTAGTGGGCGGGGGCGGGGGTTCCACAAAAGGAGGGGGGGGGGGGGGGGGCAGGGCAGAATATCATTCCTGCCACCACCCTCAGCCTAGAAAACTGGGTAAAGATTGCTCACCTGCAAAGGCAATAGATAGCCAACATTCAGCAGAGACACCAGAAATGGATATTTTTACTACCACTATTCCCAACAACTCTGCTCAGAATTACTGCCACTCCTAAGAGGGGGGGGAGATGAATAGGTTGTCTCTATGCACACAGAGATGGCTGTGTTACCAACACATCTCAAGAATGTAAAGCCCTGATGGAATCACTTGAAGTAAAAAGATCACTTCAAATGATTCTGTAAGAAACCGATTTCTTGGGCTTCAGAGTTGAGGCTTCTGATTTTCCAAGCAAGTGCCATCTGAAAAGGACATTCCTGAGCAATTTGACCTCAAAATAAGGGCACAAACCCAGACTAGCTGACTTCAAAGGTAAAAGTAGATGATTCAAAAAAGCTACCCGTATTTATCGGCGTATAACACGCACAGGCGTATAACACGCACCTTCATTTTAAGAGGGAAATTTCAGGAAAAAACTACGCTCCAACGGCCGCGAGAATTAGATGTGAGGAAGGCGCGGGTTGCCGGTACTTGTTAATACTGTAAAAACATGGCTTCTTAACATTATATCGGCGTATAACACGCACACATCATTTGCCCCCCATTTTCAGGGGGGAAAAGTGCGTGTTATACGCCAATAAATACGGTAATTCTGATCAGTATTTGGATGAGAGACAACAATAGAACAATATAACTGTAGATGAAACTGGAAGTTGGAGAAAGGAAATTAGAAGTCAAAGGCAAGCAGGTGTTGCCAAAAAATCTACAGCAGGATATCCATTAAGTCCATCATTAATCAAACTTAATTTAAAGATGCTATTTTCACATTCGGAAAAAAAAAGACTATCTGGGAGAACATGCTCCCGAAATTCAGACCAGGGAACAGAGACCCATTCTTGCCAAGCTTTATGGGGCAGCCTTTTCTGCTTTACCCATCTCATGGTTTTGATTGGGATTAGTTTTGCTTTCTGTAGTTTAATGGTACCTCAGCTTTTAATTTGGTGTGACTTCTTCATATGCTTTAATATACTTGGTCCAAAAGCTGGATGATAGACACATTAATAAATAGAATAGACATAGCCATTTCTTTTCCCTATCTATAAATTATAGTGTTGGAGGGGGTTAGTGGGAATCTTTGATACTGAGAATTCTTGACAGTTTCTGAAGGTTCCAGTTACAGTATTTGGACAGATTGAGAAGCAAGCATGAAGACTGCTGAAGACTGTAATCATACCTTGATTGATATATGAAATTCATTCTTGTTCAAATAATTGGGTATTGGCTCATACCTATGGTATATTCAGGCTTCCAGAAGTCCACATTTACAAAAGCAAATTTTATCATTTTAGAAGAAACACAAACAGGCTAAATTATACTCATTCTTCTTGAGCAAAATCTTTGGACATCTATGTATTTGCTTATTCTTATCGTTATATTCTGCTTTTTCCCTAGAACTTCAAGGAAGTATATATAAGTACAGTATATCTCATTACATCAAAGCCCCATGAGGTAGGCTTAACTTCATAGCAACATTTCTGCCCATCTAGTCTTACATTTCTGTAAAACTGGATGGACAGAGAAATAGTGACTGATCCAAGGTTCCCCACTGAACTCCATGGTGGCCTATAAAAGGTTTTGGACTGCTCCTCACAAACTTCCCAGAGCTGCAGCCAGCAAATATCCTGCTACTGAATCAGAAATAATTTGGCTCAGCATTTACAGTTGACTGACATTGTGAGATCACAGAACTCTGAGCTACTTTTAATCTGATGCAGAGTCTTTGTGGGAAAGAAGCAAATATCTTCCACTTCTTAAGGAAGTGACCAAGATTCATTGATGTTTAAGGACAAGAAATAAACGTAGGAGAATAAATTAGGTTGGGCCCATCTTCCAACTGACTAACTCATTCATTTTTCCAGGCTTTAGGGCACAGGGCTAAATGCACACGGATTAGTTTTGATGCTTGTAATTTGCATTTCTATATTGATATTCATTGAACTACATTCAGAGCAAACATGTCAACTCAGTGTTAGTCTTCACTACCTCCAAGCTACTGCCAAGTTCAATGACCCTCCTTGCTGCTAGTCCTCAGGGCCGATATCATCTCATCTCATCATGCATGGGTCATGACAAAAATCCCTTCCTTTTTTCCTACACACACACACACACACACACACACACACACACACGTATTTGTCCACTGTGGAAACACTATGAGACCTTTGAGAATCAAATTAGCAGATTTTTTCTGAATAATTGTATTTTATTTACAGCAGAAATGAAATTTTGAAACCTCAAGAAGGGGTGTAACATCCAGAAGGCATCTTACCTCCTCAGTCAACAAAAATTTAGATCTAAACATCTAGTGTCGTTTCACAAGAATGGTGAACGCATGTTAATATGGTAGCTGCATAAAATGTAGCCTCTCTTTTGGAAACCACTACCCAAATCTTGTGTGCGCAACCGTTAGCCAGGAGTGATATCAATCTGGCAGCACCAGGCAAAACAGCCATGTAGAGCAGCAGCCAGTGACTGAAAGAGAGGGAGCTCCAGGCAATGCAGGAATTCAAATCCAGACCTCTGACTGCATTGTGCAGAAGCACCAGAAACTGTATACAAATAGCAAGACTTGTATCAAGAGAAGATAGAAAGCACTGCTTAACTGTGAATCATCTGAACAGTATCATAGTTGCAGCAGGTAGAAATGTAATAAATAAATAAGTAGCTACATGGTGGAAATGATGTGAAGAGAAGCTCAGGTCCTGAAACATGGTCAGCCAGGCATCCTGGAGGTGATCTTGGAGGACAAATAGATGGATCCACAAGTCCTCTGAAAAACATCCTATTTTTAAGGCAGACATATGTCAAAGTTGCTATGTATATAGAGAAGCAGAAAAGGGAAAGAGTAAAGGGGAAGGCTCTGATCCAAAAGAATAGAGAATTGGGACAAATTAGAGAAAATTGACTTTCTAAAGGAGCTGAAAAGGGTGGGAGGGTCATGAAATTTTCGGAATGATCTCATGATTAGGATGCCATGGAAGTGATGTGACTATCAAACAAGTAGTAGAATAATTTGTTCAAAAGAAAAAGTGGAACTACAATATCTGGGAAATACTTTTTAAAAGTCAATTGTTTGAATATATATAAACGGAAATAATTAATTTTTCAGGGCTTCTGTCCCAGAAATAGTGAGTGGGGTGTTTGGCTTGGCTTTTTGCTTTTCACAGCTGCAACATTTTATTTTCCTTAACTGGAGTGAAACTACCATGTTTCCCTGAAAATAAGACCCTGTCTTATTTTTTTTTAACCCTGAAATAAGCACTTGGCCTTATTTTTGGGGAGGTCTTATTATTTTGGGGCACATGGAGCAAGATGGGGCTCCTCTTGTAGTCTTACCTGATTTCCAGCTCTGTGTTTAAATATTTTCAGGGAGGGCTTATTTTCAGGGGGGAGCTTTATTTTAACGCATGCGCTCAAAAGCCCAGTTGGGCTTATTATCAGGGGATGTCTTATTTTCGGGAAAACAGGGTAGTTGAACTGTAAACTGAACCATTGTGATTTTTGTAATACAGTAGAAGTTTTCAGTGGATTCATAGCACAGTTGGGAAGCCTCTTTATACATTATATAAACATGGAAAAAGGATTAAGATTGAAACCGCTAGTTAAAGAAAATCCAAGAAGATTAATTGTAAGTGAACACTATCTGTTAGAATGTATAATGTCTTTATTGGTTATACTGCATGGAAGTTAAGATGTCTTTAATTTACAAAATATTCATTTTTGATGCATTAGTGAGTTTGCCTTGTCTTGAGATCTCTTCTTATGAAATGAAAGTTTTATTATTATAATTATCTGGCGATAGGGAGTTAGTCCTGAATCAGATGGCTTTAACACTGCCCAAAAATTGAGTACTGTGATTAAAGTAAAGCATTGGTAAGGAGAAATATAGTTTTTAGCCAATGGTTCAGCATTGTACAGGGATTCAAGAATGGGTAATGTTTTCTTGGCTGCTTCATGCATTTATTATTAATAAATAAGAAAAGCTTATGGAGACATTATATATGTGTTGGTTGTGACAAAATGACACTATCTGTATACATTTACTGGAGATGGCGCCATGAATTTGTCTGTGACGTCCAACAATTTCCTGCAAAAGTTAACTAATTTGTGTGATGCAACAAGGAACATAGATTTATAAAGAAAATTAATGTATTGAAAACCAAGGTAGCTGTATTTGGTAAAGAAAAGGAATGTTTACAAATTATAATAAATGGGGAAAATCTGGACCAAGGAGATGGATGGTTATTAAAGTAAAGGTTCCCCTCACACATATGTGCTAGTTGTTCCTGACTCTAGGAGGCAGTGCTCATCTCCGTTTCTAAGCCGAAGAGCCAGCGCTGTCCAAAGATGTCTCCGTGGTCATGTGGCTGGCATGACTAAATGCCAAAGGCGCATGGAATGCTGTTACCTTCCCACCAAAGATGGCCCCTATTTTTCTTCTTGCATTTTTACGTGCTTTCGAACTGCTACACTGGCAGAAGCTGGGACAAGTAACGGGAGCTCACCCCATTATGCGGCACTAGGGATTCAAACCGCTGAACTGCTGACCTTTCGATCGACAAGCTCAGCATCTTAGCCACTAAGCTACTGTGTCCCTGGACGGTTATTAAAGTTGGGGAAATGGATGAAAAATATTAGGAAAATACAGTTAAATGAGGTAATATGCCATGAAGAATTAATTTTTGTTAAAGAAGTTGAAGAGAATGTTTCTACCACTTAGTCAATCAATTAATTTATTATAGCCCTAAGGTCAACAAATAAAATATCAAACAGTAGAATGTATGGCACCCAAAGACGAGAGAATGCCTGAGGCAGCAGAACACCTGGGAGGAAGATCAAGCAGAGGACACGCCATGACCAGACAAGATTATGCAGGCGATGTAGTGTAGAAAGCTGGGAAATCCCATCAAAGGCTGACAAGGGATGGACTAAAAGACAGCACTGAGACACTGATCATACCGTTCTTGTAAACCAGTGGAAAATTGTTCTAAAGAATGTCCAATTGATTTCTTTTGATTTCAAAATGAGGTTACTGCAACAGAAATGTCAATTTTTGTGACCACACAGAATCATTAATAAAGGCAGGTTACAATTATTATGCTGTTAGAAATTGTTATACTGTTAGAAATCCAGTTCAGGACATATAATATTAATTCACCTATGATGATATGATCATATTTCCTTGGAATATTGCATGGAGTTCTGGTCACCATGATACAAAAATGGTATTGGGATTCTGGAAAGAGTACAGAGAAAAGCACCAAAGATGATTAGGGGACTGGAGGCTAAACCATGTGATGAACGATTGAGAGAATTAGGTATGTCTAGTCTAAAGAAGAGAAGGACTAGAGTGTGATATGATAGCCTTCCAGTACTTAGGAGCAGTCACAGAGAATTCTATTCTCCAAGCTATCTGAGAGCAGGATATAGAATAACAGTTGGAAGATTATTAAAGAGAGGTCCAAGCAAGAACTAAGGAGAAATTTCCTGGAAGTGAGACTAATTAATAAATGGAATGGCTTACCTCCAGAAGTTGTGGGTACCCAGTGGTGGGTTTCTACCAGTTCGCCCCAGTTCAGGCGAACAGGTAGTGGCAGCGGCAGGAGGCTCCGCCCACCCACCCAGACATCATCATGGACGCTCTGCACATGCGCAGAAGCGCCCCCCCCGGCGCGCTCCCAGTTGCAAACTGGTAGCAATGGTAAGAGGAACCCACTACTGGAGTACCCTATCACTGGAGATTTTCAAGGAGAGACAGCCATTTGTCCAGCCATCTGTCCAGAATGGCATAAAGTCTCCTGCTTGAGCAGGTGTCTGGACTAGAAGACTTTGGAGGTCTCTTCTAACCTTATTATTTTGTGTTCTATGCTCTATTATTGGCGTGTTACAATCAACAGAATTGTTAATGTGACTGACTGGTTAGTACATGTCAAGAATGGTTGCTCTTCTTAGTTCTGTGCTTAGCATTTGAAATGCCTCTAGATGCTTCTGACGTTTTTAGATAGCCATATCATGATTACGCCATTCCTGAAGGTAAGTTCAATACACAATTTACAAAAATGAATTACTCACATGTATTTTTCTCAATGTCAGTCTTTTTCAAAGAGACAAAGGACTATATACTTCTAAGCAATTTTGTCAATGATTTTAATTGTGTGATAATTATATAATAGCCCAGCCCTCCCTTATCCTCCTCCTTTAGTCATATTGTTAATGTTGTTATATAGATATATAATGTTTTTCTATTACCAAGTTATTATAAAATATATTTTTCAAAAAATAACATTTTAAAATCCAAAGAAGGAAAAGAATCTGTGCAATATCAGGGCTAACTTGATATGCTATAGTTCCTTCCTTCCTTCCTTCCTTCCTTCCTTCCTATGAATTTTTTCTGTGCGGGAAAAACATGGCATCTCCTTCCTTCTCTTTCATTTTATTAATTTTAGTCAAGTTTTTTACACTGCTCACTGCTAACCCAGCTGCATTTCATAAAGTTATAAAATCCTGATCGATTTAATTACTTGTTTGTCTTGATAAAATTAGTTTTGATAATGATTTCAGTTAAGTTAAAATAAAGTAACGAATGAGCAAAGTAAATAAAATGAAAGATCATTGTCTATTTTATATCTTAGTACTTTTTTTTTTGAAATGCTGCCATCTTATGTTCATCTGTACACATAACAGACTAACCTGGAAGAATTACCCTGCTAATATAACTGATTCTTAACAACAAAGGATCTTTTCCAAGTGAATTGTTCTGTTTTCAGTAGTCTCATTTATAAACTATATTCAAACTATATTCTGTCACTTTTGGACTATTAGTTCCACTATTTCATAATTTTCAACATTGTTTAATGCCATAATATATTGTTATGATGTGCATTTTATAATATATAGACTAAGATATACCTTTGTAATCAAAGAGTATACAATAAAATGTTTACCATTAGAATTGAGGAAGGCAATAAACAAAGTTCTTTGTGCAAAGTTCTTACTTGTTTTGGCCAAGGTCCTTTATAATGTTTTAGAATAAATGTCTCCAGCCACAATCTGTTGTGCAATTTGATAGCAATGAATTCAAAGGCCTATTTCGATTCCCTCCCAGATATTAATTAGTTTTTACAAAGAGGAGATATATTTATAAAAGACGCAGATAGTTGTCTTTTATTAATAATTTTCTGCCACCATCAGAAACAACCTTTAAGCTCTTATTAGTTGCAGTATATTGAAAACTATTTTCTTTTCTCCAAAATGATAAATATATTAAGACAGAGCATAGAACAGTATTTTGTGATAAAATAATGTTGGTACACGTAACTTCAGAATTTAATTTGTAAATCTTAGATACAGTTGTGAAAAAATATTGGTCAATGCTCCTAATAATTCGTAGAAATTCACAAAATCTCAAATTTGTAAGGGGATATGGTTCTTTTTTCATATTCACACCTTGCCAAAATTTAATCAACTGAATGATTTCCAAATGGAACTAGGCCTGGTCAGCATTTGGATGGTTCTAGTGATAGCCATAATAAATTCCCTGAAGTATGGTGGTTTCAGGTTGCCTTATGCCATTACAAAATCTAATACATAACATTTTAGAGTCTTTGAAATACTTCCTATGTGTTACTCTGATAATTTTTACAATAGCCCTATGTTAGGATTCTCTAGTTCTTTCTGAATAATAAATGGAGATCTGAGGTTGAGAAATGATCTACTTGGTTGCAAAGTAATACCAAAGCAACACCTGGAAAGGAGACTTACTATTTCATGGATGAATATATATTATATTAAATGATATATTAAATGATAAATTATATTAAGCAAATGCTCACCTGGACAGCAAAATACATGGTTAAATGTTCAATAATAGCCTATTAGAAGATTTGAAATACTTTAAGAATTAATAAAAGAGAGCTCCATCAATTACCCTTGAGATTCACACACACGTATGAATGCATTCTATCTCTTTTTCTTACATCTGCACCATAGCTAGATTCATCTGTGCTTCCAACTTTATTAACTTTAGTTAACTTTATTAACTAAACATGAAAGAACTAAAGAAGCATGTAATAAGATTTTAAATCATTTAGTAAACAAAATAGCAGTTATCTGTGGCAAATTCCATTCTACTTGAGGCTCCTTTGAAGACTATTCAGAAAGATGGTTCAGAATGAGGGTGAAGGTTCGTTCTCTAAGCTTCTGGGTTGGTTTCTGAATGTTTCGTTATCAGGCCAGGTAACATCTTCAGCAGAGTTTAATCCAGTGGTGAAATTTAAATTTTTTTACTACCAGTTCTGTGGGTGTGGCTTGGTGGGCATGGTGTGGCTTGATAGGCGTGGCTTGGTGGGCGTGGCAGAAGGATATTGCAAAATCTCCATTCCCACTCCACTCTGGGGCCAGCCAGAGGTGGTATTTGCCAATTCTCCAAACTACTCAAAAATTTCCACAACCAGTTCTCCACAACCTATCAGAATCTGCTAGATTTCACCCCTGGTTTAATCCCCTAAACTCTACTGAAGATGTTACCTAGCCTGGTAATGAAACATTTGGAAGCCAACCCACAACTCAGAGAAGTTTGGAATGGTTCAGAATTAGCAGATTGTAGAATACAGTGGCAACTGCATTGTTGTGACCAATAAACCTCTTTATGGCTTGTTACCTTACCTGCAGGATTTTCTCCCCCATAGTAGTTTGCCCACCTGTGAGGAAGGTCAAAAAAAATATGATGTTGATTTTCCTGTTTCTTATTCCAGAAGTCAGTTAACTGGAGCGACATTGGGGGGGGGGGGGGGGTGTTTGCTTTTTGTATGGTTTAGGCTTATGCTAATGCTGATGTTTCTTGGTTATCCGAGTATCTGTGAACTACTGAATGTTATGATTTATAAGCTGTCCATAGTATTCAATTTGAGCAACTTATAAATTCAATAATTAAATACATTACATAGATTTAAAAAACAGAAAATCTGGGGGGAAATATACCTACTGCTTTTCATAAAGTCCTGATAGTTGCCCTATCATTAGAGAGTCTTTCTGGCAGCTCCTACTAAGTCTTTAAAGATGACAGAGCTTCATTATAGAGCTAGACAGTGCACATGTGATCCCCACCCACCCTTAATTGAATTCATTCTAATAACAGATTTAGATCTATTTATAATCATGAAAAAGTATCCAGAGGAATTCAAGCCCTAGAAGGACTGCATCTAAATTTACAATTTAAGCACCATCATCATCCAATCATTGCCACCATCATTTCAGTCAGCAAAAAGCAAGGAATTTGTATCATAACAACCTGCATCAATTTATGTGACAAATACAATAAATACATTCTTCTTCATTAATTAGGCTTGCTTACAGTATACATTTGGCATTGGTGTATGCTTCAGTCCTACTGCCAAACGAGGTGGATAAACTAATCAGACTTGTTAATTTGTTACATCTGAAGCAATACCATGGGGTGTCCTATATGTAAGTCGCAATCATAAGCCTGCATGAATTGTAAGTGCTTACATTTTTTTTAATCAACTTGCTTTACTAAATCTAGCAAATATATTTCTGAAAAAGAAACACAGCAAAGAATTAGCTATTCATACAACTGCAATATTTCACAGTGTACTACTAAACTATATATTAACTCAGTAGTCTCAAAGTGCTCTACAATTTATGTGTTCTGCAGCTTATTTTTGGGAAATTTATGTGAAATGTAAACCATTTTTTGCAAACCTGGACATCCACAAAAGGAGACAGCAAGGAAGGCAAATGGTATCATATGAACCATATATCATTTGTGCAATTATATTATGAGATACATAACTTCATTGTAGCTTCTAAGATCTCTATGATTGCAAATAATGACAGAGAAATCACAAAACATAGAAAAAGCTACTAGGGAAAGGAATCAACTCATCTAATTGAGGACTGTTAACTAGTACCCACATATTCTCACACATGTCACTTAC
Organism: Ptyas mucosa; assembly: GCA_012654045.1. Classification (NCBI taxonomy): domain Eukaryota; kingdom Metazoa; phylum Chordata; class Lepidosauria; order Squamata; family Colubridae; genus Ptyas; species Ptyas mucosa. The sequence continues at coordinate 373,312 of WNWU01013599.1, read as the reverse complement.
AAACATTACTATCAAATTGATATTGTCTCTTAGCATTCAAACTTTGCAATATAACGGATATTATGGCTAATCTGTGGACTGCAACAGCTTGGGCAGTTACCACCATTTCTCTTAAGTGCCCTCTTTTCTCTTGTAGAATCTAATCTCTTGACATAGCTTACAAGGAAACCATGAGTGATAAAGCAGAATGGAACGTTTTTGTTTTTTGTTTTAATTTGATTTATATGCCGCCCTTCTCCGGAGACTCAGGGCGGCTTACAATGCGTTAAGCAACAGCCTTCATACTTTTGTATATTTATACAAAGTCAGCTTATTGCCCCCACAATCTGGGTCTTCATTTCACCTACCTTAGAAAGAATGGAAGGCTGAGTCAACCTTGAGCCTGGTGGGATTTGAACTTGCAGTAATTGCAGGCAGCTGATCTTAATAACAGTGAATTAGTCCACTGCGCCACCAGGACTCTTAACGTTAAGTGAAAGTAGAAGAAAATGGCCAAAACAAGACTGTATCACTTCAGTTTGGATTCCAGAATTTTGGTAGACCCACTTATTCTGTTGTTTATGGTAGCTTAGATTCTTTGGGTTTGTAAATCTCAGTGGTGTGTGAGGGTTGATTTCTACATCTCCTAGCTGTTTATTTTGGCCAAGAGGAGATTGGTTCCATAATTAAAGAAAGTGATCGATGCCTCTTTAAAAGAAGCATTTTTCAGAAAGTAAAGACTATTATCCTGACAGAAATAGGTGAGATCCATTATCAAATCCATGAGGGGGAAAGCAAATATTAAGGGCATAACAAGCAGAAAATATTTGGGAAAGGCTCAGCAGATCCTTCTACAATTCATATGAGTATAAAAAGGTAAGCATAAAGTAACTTGCAAAATTCTGTTCCTACATTGTAGTTATTCTGAATAAAATTAGTCATAGTCTTGTGGAGAGGTTATTTTTTTTCTTTGTCTGGCTTATCTTCAGGGACTGACAGATATGTTCTTAAAGGAGGCAGTCATAAAAATTTTACTAAAGAAATTCTTGCTTCACGCAGAAGATTTATACAATTATAGATTAGTTTCTGGGAAATGTAATTACGAAATTGTTAGCCTCATCATATCAGATATACCAGAAAGGTACTGACTTTCAGAATCTATTTCAAGAATATGACACTGAAACTACTGTGGTCACCATTGTGGATGATCAAGGGGTAAAACTGAATAGGGTGGAGGAAAGGCCTTCAATAATTTTTCTGAATCTCTCTCAGCTTTTAATACCCTCAACCAAGATACTAATCATCTGGCAGAATTGGCCTTAGAGCACCATTTTATCAGCTCTGATCTTTCCTATCAGTCTATGTTCAAAAAGTTTATGAGAGAGAGAATTGTTCAATACCTGAATTGCTAATCTTTACTGTCCCTTATGACTCTATCCATTTTCTCCTTTGTGCTATTGAACATCTGTATGAAATGACTAGGAAATATTAGCTGGAATTTGGAATAGTTTTTCCTCTATATCTTGACTAAATCCAGCTCTAATGTTTTCTTCCTTAGCACTTAATTCCAAGGGAGAAATGCATATTCTTAAAAGTTGCTTCATTATGGGCTGGATGATGAAACAACAAACTAAAATTAAACCCAGAAAAAAATGGATAGATAGTTGATAACAAGGACATTAGACTCTGAAGTTGGGGTCCTGCTTATTTTGGATTATGTAGCCATCCTCTTGAAAAAGCAAATTCATTCACAATCTGAAAGAGAACTTTTTGATCTTCAACTGCCTCTGGATTTACAAGCAATGAATGTGCCAATTTTCAAATAATTAACATTAATGCATCTACAGTTCTTCTTAAGTGATATAGAGTTATCTGTGTTTTGTTTACATCTCATCCAAACTACTGTATGTCTAGCCTTAAAAAGTGTTGAGAAGTTATTGTTGGTTCAAATGCAGGGTTCATGTGCTGTTCTAAAAAAAAATGGCACTGGTCATTCTTACTATGGCTTGATAGTGAATCAGTATTAGTGATTAAGTAAGTCCTAATTGTCAAATTTCTTATATTCGTATTTTGTTTGCAAACTGCACTGCAAATTTTGTAACTGCTGAACAAAGCAGAAAAGAAGGAAATCAATCATGCAATCAAGATAAACATGTACAAACATGCAGTGTGGCAGCAAATGTTATCTGCAAAGATAATATTATAAAGAAAAAGGAAATATGTATAGCAATACATCATGTATAAGGAATATAATAGTACTAAAATATCACTGATGAAGGATTGATTGTTGAAATATGCTATTGGAAGCCGGTATTAATATGTATTTTACTTATTTTGTAATTATATTGGTTGCCATACACATTTTAGCCTATTTTTATTGTAAATTTGTTTGGATATAAAACAGTTCATTGCTTATATTATGCCATGGTTATACACACAAATGTTTTTAGAGATTTATTTTCCTCAGCATTTACATTACTAACTATTCAATTACTTATCTCTTTCAGGACTGTGGTTTTTTTTTTAACCCAGAGTTTTTGTTCATAGTACATTCCTTAGTCAGGAGTATTTTTCTGTCTGCTGTCTCAGTTTGTCCAAGTCAATTCATTCATGGGAATTGGGTGGAGAAGAAATTGAGTGCTTTTAATTAAACTACTACCTCATCTAAGGTAGTCAAACAGGAAGAAATCTAGAAACATAACTACTTAACTTCAATCATAGTTGACACAATTGCTTCGTAGACCACCTCTTCAGATCTTATTTACAAATTAATATTCAAATTTACCAATTCTAGATTGATAATGATGGTGACGAAATAATATTTATGCACTTTTAATCTAATCTGTGGGAGGATTTGATTTTCCAAATCTAAAGCTCAACATCATGCTTACCTACCTTCAAATATTAAATACTGGAAGCCAAAATCGGCACTAATTTTCCAATTTGGATAACGTTGAAATATACATGTATAACACCTTTGGTTGGATGCATAGTATTAGGATCCAAATATACTAAAGCTAAGTCTAAAGTTAGTCTAAAGTTAGTCCGCTAGAAAGTTATGGACATAATGTTTAACAAAAGATTTGACAATTTTTCCCATGCCATATTGATTTGATGCTGATGGTAATATGGGGAAAAAACCAATCACGTTAAGGGTTAATACCAGTTTATAATGTCTTGGTAAGACCACACTTGGAATACTGCAATATATAAAAAAGATGTTGAGATTCTAGAAAGAGTGCAGAGAAGAGCAACAAAGCTGATTAGGGGACTGGAGACTACTGTATATACTCGTGTATAAGCCGACCCGCATATAAGCCGACCCCCCCCCCCAATTTTACCCCCCAAAACTGGGAAAACTTGTTGACTCGCGTATAAGCCGGGGGTGGAAAATGCAGCGGCTACTGGTAAATTTCAAAATAAAAAAAGACTGGTCAAAAGTGCAAGGATCTGTCAGAAATCACTTTTTTCAGCCCTCTGGATAGTCCTTTTGTGCACATGGACTACTCAGAGGGCTGAAAAAGTAATTTTTGACTGGTCCTCGCACTTGTGACCAGTCCTCAAACTTACGACTGTCCTCACATTTTACGTTTTTGCCCTATCTTGTCACCATGGTGAAGAGAAGCAGTTGTGAAATGAGTGACATGGTTTTAAGAATGCTGCACGGGCATAAATGTGAGGATGGTCGTAAGTGTGATGACCAGTCAGAAGTGCGAGGACTGGTCACAAGTGTGAGGACCAGTCAAAAATAACTTTTTCAGCCCTCTGAGTAGTCCATGTGCACAAAAGGACTACTCAAAGGGCTGAAAAAAGTGATTTATGACAGGTCCTCGCACTTTTGACCGGTCTTCGCACTTATGACTGGTCATCATTTATGCCCATTGTAGCATTCTTAAAAACGGTGTCACTCATTTCACAACTGCTTCTCTTCACCATGGTGACAAGATACGGCCAAAACGTAAAATGTGAAGACAGTCGTAAGTTCAAGGACTGGTCACAAGTGCGAGGACCAGTCAAAAATAACTTTTTCAGCCCTCTGAGTAGTCCATGTGCATAAAAGGAGTCCATGTGCATAAAAGGAGAGGGAGGAAGAGAGGAGGAGAAGAAGAAAGGAAGAGGAAGTAGGGAGGAGAAGAGGGGGGGGAAGAGAAAGTAAGAGGGAAAGAAAAGAGGTGGTAGGTTTAAGGAGAAAGATTGCTGTACAATAAAAAAGATGAAAGGGAAGAAAACCAACCCCAAACACATATAAAGATATCAAGATAAAGAATGAATTGTTAAACTTTAAAGAATAAAGGAGAACAAATATGAATAAATAGCAATAATTAGAAACACACATACAAACATACAATGTATTTTCTTTGAACAGAATATTTGGCCGGTTCACAAATTTAAACAGTGTTTAGTCATTTCACTTAAATTTACAATTTCTATATTTCCTTTTTGCCATATTTATTCCTCATCTATTTTTTAAAAAACCAATATTACCCTTCATCCTCATCTCTAATCTTAATCAAATTCAATTTTTCACTTCTATTCTATATTATACCCCTTCCCATTGTCATCTATTTTTATATCAATCCTCACATTGCTTAATTATGTAATATTACAGTTGTTTAATACAAATTCAACATTTTAATATAAATCAATTAGTTATATAACTATCTTTTTTGTATATTAATCAATATGAACATGAATATTCCAATTATTTCCATGCAATCCAATTTCTTACAAATCAATTAATTATATTTACCAATAATAATAAATCAAATAATTTCCCCCAATATTCTTCCAAACCACAACTTAACCATTTCTGCTTTCAACACAATATACAATTAATAATATCTCAATTATTACAATTCCCTATTTAAATAGAGCTTTTTTTTCTTTTGTGTTTTAAAATCTTGAACTCCCCTCTTTTGCCATTTGCCATAAATTTCCCATTGTTTGCACCAACCTTTTTTGATGAGGAAAAAGAAAAGAGATCTGCTTTAGCAAACAGCAAAGCCAACAAGCTGTTTTAGTTTCGCTTTTGGTTTCAGAAAAAAAAAGTGCTCTTTGCAGCAGGCACCTTTTTGCAGCCGGCACCGATCTTCTGATTTGTTTTCTTTTAACCCTGATCAGCTGTAGGGGGGGGCCTTTGAAGCCCAGGGGCAAGAATTTAAAGTTTTTTTTTCCTCTAGCCATCAGCTGGAACTCAGGAGGCAGTCCCAATAGATTAGGAGTGGGCGGGGTAAGCAAACCCCGTTCTCCCGCTGTTTCCTAGCTTGCAGGGAAAAAGTCATTTTTTTTTTGTGACCCGCGTATAAGCCTAGGGAGCGTTTTTCAGCCTGAAAAACGGGCTGAAAAATTCGGCTTATACGCAAGTATATACGGTAAATCATACAAAGAACAGTGGCAGGAATTGAGTATGTATAGTGAAAAGTACGACTCGGGGTGACGATATCAATGTTACAAAATCTAAGGGATTGCCATAAAGAAGAGGGGATCATCCTATTCTCCAAAGCACCTGAAAATAGGACAAGAAGCAATGAATGAAAACTAGTCAAGGAGAGAACCAAATTAAAATTAAGGAGAAATTTCCTAATAGTTAAAAGAATGTTAGAAGAAAATTTCCTGACAGTGGAATGACTTGCTTCAGAAGTTGTGGGTGTTGCAACACTAATGTTTTAAAGAAGAAATTGAACAACCATTTGTCTGAAATGGTATAGGGCAGTGATGGCTAATCTTTTCTGGACTGAGTGCCCAAAGTGTGCGTGTGCGAATGCGCTCACATGCCCAAACTTCCAAAATGCAATGTGCCTGCAGCCCCCCTGCATGTGCCTCACCCCCACGCATGCACACACGCTCTACATCTGTGCAGCTCCCTGCGCATGCATGGCAGAGACCCCAAGACCAGCTGGCCAGTGGGAGGCACATGCACATGTGCAGCAGAGCAGTGATGTGCAGTGATGGCTCACGTGCCCATAGAGAGGGTGCTGTGTGCCATCTCTGGCACGCATGCCATAGATTCACCATCACCGGTATAGGGTTTTCTGCCTGAGCATGGGGTTGGACTAGGTCCCTTCCAACTGTTATTCTGTTATTCTGAATAGAAGCAGAAATATTGAGTTTGGATCAACCGATACATGATGAAGATGAAATTTTAACATACTCTATGTTAAGAAATAAATATCATCTACCAGATATATAACCCAGTGGCATTATCTGTAATTATATTTGTTAACAAAATTGTTTGGATCAGCAGCATTTTCGGTTTCAGAGACACCTAAGATACTAGAACAACTTGTTAAAACTTTTAAAACCTACTATTACTTTTTATAGAAATTTGTTATCAGTCAATATTTTTTATATGCAGGTGTTAAGAAATGAGTGAAATAAAGTATTAGAGGTTTCTATAGACAGTGGGAGAAAATCTTAACTTTTATAGCATAAGTGTCAATAAACCTCAATTACAATTTATAGAAGAAAAAATAATATTTTTATTGAATGTATTGGATTTCAATGCATTTGTACAGATAACATTGTCAGAAACAGCACATTGTTGGAGATGTAATAATAAGAATGCTTCTTTAAAACGTATGTTTCCACAATGTCCTATATTTATTTCCCAAAATTGGGGAGAAAGTGGATTACATAAATTTGATTTTGCAACAAAAGCTAACATTTTCAAAAGACAATGTTCTTTATGTAGTATTTGGAGTCTGACAAACAGGCAATGTAAATGGATTCTCCGTGCCCTTATCATGGACAAAAAGATGATATGGCAATGATATTGCAGCATTGGTAAAATAAATGTGTGGCTTCTTTTACTCAATGGATTGAATAACTGGTTGCATCTGCCAGTTGTGAGAGGATTGCCATAGATGTAGACTTTGAGTAGATAAGTATACCCTGTTTTCCCCAAAATAAGACATCCTCTGATAATAAGCCCAATCAGATTTTTGAGCACATGGCAATAAGGCCAAGCACTTATTTCAGGGTTCAAAAAAATATAAGATAGGGTCTTATTTTCGGGGAAACACGGTAATAATATATGGGACTCATTTATATAGAATACAGTAGGTTTAAAATGTAATTATATAAGAAATATATATGTACTTGAATAATATTTGTATTAGACAAATGTATATATATAATGGTTAATGTTGTCATAATGATATCATAGTATACTTTTACTGTCATATTTCTTTCATTTTTTTGTTAAAGCACTTTTTGTCTTCTTTTTTTCTTTTCTTTGACACTGACACGCCTCTGTCATATCTTTGAGTTTTGCTCCTTTTTTCTTTTCTGTTATTAATTAAAAAATGAAAAGAAAAAGAAAAAGGCACAAGACAATATGAAGAGGGGAGCGTATGTAGAAATGGCTAAACTAGCTTGTTTGATTATAAATGGAACAATAATTATATTTATAAAAGACTAAAAACATTTTATGATCTTTTATTGAAAATAGATAAAAATGAACTGATATATACTATTTTAAACAGGTTGTTTATGGGAAGAAGGGACCTAAAATATGCAATTTGGATGTGTAGAGATGACAACTGTTATGTCTACAACTGCTACAAAGATGATTGAAAGACATTTCTTTACATAGCTTTTCTTTCCTTTTTCTTTATTTTTTGCTGTCTCTCATTTCTTTCATCTTCTTTTACATTTTTTTCTATTTTTCTGTTTACATTTCTGTAGGTTTTTTTCTAATCCTGTGTAAAATTCCTCTTCAATAAAATATATATAAAAAGAAGGAATGCAGCATTTGCAATAAGCTTTAATATCAATGTAAAACCATCATGTACCTGGGAATTTACCTAACTAAAAAAAATTTTTTAAATGGAAAAACTCTTTACAGACCTAGAAAAATATAATGGCAGTTATATTAAAATGTGAAAAGTTAAACTTATCTTGGCTAAGAATATCGAAAGTGGAAATGAATGTCTTAGAAATGATTAAATTTCTATTACAAATTATATTAAAATTAAGGCAAAGAAAGAAATAGAAAATGAATAGAAAAGATAAATAACTAATTTCATTTGGTCAAATAAAACACTGAGGATTCTAAAAAATGCAAAATAATGAGTTGGATTAGCTAAACCAATTTTAAGTTATAGTATCAAGCTAGTTGTGTAACCTGGATTACAGATTTGTTATATCACAGCAAAGTCCACTCCCCCCTTGCTCTCTGATCTCCACACAACCATCTTTTTAATTATCATATTGATGTACATATGTTTTCCCAAAAATAAGACTAGGTCTTATTTTATTTTGGGCCCAAAAATAAGCACTAGCACACTTATTTTTGGGGGGTGTCTTCCCCCCCCATGTACGAAGGCCCACTTCTTCTGCTTGCTTGCGGTGGGGCAGGAGGCCACATGGTGTGCCAGTGCCACTGCCGCAAGTCAGGGAGGGATGGAGCTGCCCCAAACTGACTTACCTTAGGGCCCCTGCAACCAGGCCACCTGTACCCCAATACCTGCCTCAACTTGTGGTGGTGGATCTGGCAGTCCCATCCAGCAGGCCCATTTCTTCTGCTTGCTCATGACAACAATGGAGCAGGAGACCGAGCAATGCACTGATGCCACAGCCACAAGGTGAAGGAGGTGGAGCTTTTCCTACATGCCCCTGCACTGGCTCAGGGGCCCCGCAGCCTGCCTCACCTCATGGCCTCCTGCCCAATGCAGCCATGAGCAAGCAGAAGAAGTGGCCAGGTGGCCTCCTGCTACACATGGTTGTTAATGCTGCTGCTGCAAGGTAGATGGCGGGGCATGGATGGCCTGGCTGCAGGGACCTGAGGTAAACTGGTGTGGGGTACGTGGGGCAGCTCCACCACATCCTGCCTCACCTCATAGCTGTGGCACCGTGAGCAACCAGATGGAATTGGCAAAGGTTCTTAAGTAGGGCTTATTTGGGGGGAGGCAAGGGTTTATATTAGGTGCATGTGTAAAAACATGCTAGGGCCTATTTTTGAGGTAGGACTTATTTTAGGGGAAACAGGGTATTTATTCCCATTGTATTGCTTTGAATACAATGAATCCTACTCCTAGAGCAGTCCCACAGTGAGGCAGCAAATAAATTTAACAAACAAACAAAAAAATAAAAGGAGCAGGATTCACACAAAGCAATAATGTAAATGTTGCATAAATATCTATGGTATGATAAAAATAGAGTGGTTCAGGGCTTTGTATCTTCCTTGACGGAGAAGGAGGAGGAAGAGGAAGAGGAAGACAGTATTCATGAAACTGTTGTTTTGTTTTATACAATTCTACTTTTGCATTTGCTTTTAACTGAAAGAATGTTTAAGATCAATGAGGCAGGACTGGGAATCTGGTAGATGTGAAAAAACATAACAGAAAGTACTATGGAGACTATATAAGTGTTAATATAGCCAGGAAATATTTATTTTATTTTTATTTATTTATTTTAGTTTGTCAAGCATGTATGAGAAAACAAGTATAAGTATGAACATAACATATAAGTATAAACAGGTATAAGTATATACATAAGAAATGAATATGAATAAATGTGAACAATAGGACAGGGACGCTAGGCACGCTGGTGCGCTTATGCACACCCCCATATAGATCGCTTAGGAATGGGGTGAGGTCCACGGTAGACAGTTTAAGTTAAAGTTTTGGGGGTTTGAGGATGTAACAACAGAGTCAGGTAGTGCATTCCAGGCATTGATCATTCTGTTGCTGAAGTCGTAATTTCTACAATCGACTTTGAGTTTATATCTATTTTTTGCCTGTGTATTATTGCAGTTGAAGCTGAAGTAGTCATTGACAGGTAGGATGTTGTAGCAGACAATTTTGTGTACTAAGCTTAGGTCAGACCGTAGGCAGCGAAGTTCTAGGTTGTCCAGGCCCAAAATTTCAGGGCTGGTGGCATAAGGTATTCTATTGCAAGCAGAGGAGTGGAGGACTCTTCTTGTGAAATACCTCTGGACTCTCTCAATTGTATTAATGTCCGTTATACAGTGTGGATTCCACTCAGATGAGCTGTACTCAAAAATTGGTCTGGCAAAGGTTTTGTATGTCCTGGTTTGCAGTACAATGTTACCAGAGAAGAAGCTTCGCAAAATTAGGTTAACAACTCTTAATGCTTTTTTGGCAATGCTTTACAGTGAGCTCTGGGGCTTAGATCTTTTGAAATGAGTATTCCTAGGTCCTTGACAGAGTGAGGGTCATCTATGAGGTCATATCCGGCCAGTTTGTATTTAGTGTTTTGATTTTTGTTGCCAATATGTAAGACAGGGCATTTGTTGGTTGAGATTTGAAGTTGCCAATTGTTTGACCATTCTGACACATAGTCAAAGTCGCTTTGTAGGGCAGCAGTATTGTCAGTAGTGTTAAATAGTTTTACATCATCAGCGAAGAGGACGCAGTTGCTTGTAATATAATCACAAAGGTCATTTATGTAAATTAGAAAGAGACTGGGTCCTAGAATGTTGCCTTGGGGGACACCGCTGTTAATTGGTACAGGGTTTGATAGGGCACTCCTTATTTTGACTACTTGTTGCCTGTTTGACAGGAATGCAGCTATCCATTTGTGCAATGATCCAGAAATGCCATAAGAACCTAGTTTTAACAGTAGTTTGTTGTGTACCACTGAATCAAAGGCTTTGCAGAAGTCTATGAAAATTGTGTCTTTTGCTTTACCCTGGTTGGCACTGCCGGCATCATGGATGATCTTAGCAGACTGCCAGCCCCGCGATCGCATTAAAGCCACTCAAACAGCGCTAATCGGCTGTTTGGTGGCTTGGAAACCTCTCCATCAGGAGAAGAAGGAGAGGAGAGCTGGTGGGTGTGGGTAGAGCTCCCCGAAAGCCCCTGGATTAACTCCAGGGGCTTGGAGGGTGAGAGTTCCCTGCTTAACCTACTGAAGCTCTGGATCCGGGATGACTCTATTTAAACAGAGCCAGACATCGTGACCAATTCTGCTGTCAAAGTGAGATTGATTGATTCTAAGAGCAGACAGAGCGGAAGCAGGAGAACAAGCAATTTGCAAGTATCAATGCTTAGCTCCGAGTTAACAATGTTTCTAATTGTATCGCTTTGAGTTGGAGGCTGGAAGATGGCACCTTTGTTGTGGGCGTGAAAGTGAAAGTTAGAAACAAAAGTGTATTTTGAGATTTACACTCTGAGAGTGATTAAAGCTGCTGGACTGAGAGTTTGGAAGAGGTGGAGGAAGGACTATTTTGCTTGATAAATTACAAACTATTCTTATTTCTGAAAATTGTCTGAAAACTGTTTAAGAAACTTTGTGGCTGTTAAAGGGAAAAAGATTTTTCTAGTATAAGATGGTTCCAAACAAGTTAAGTCAGTAGTTTCTAAAAGTGGAGGAGGCTCTCCAATAATGTCAGTAGTGACACAGTGAGCACAATTTCCAGTGGAATCACAGAGCCAGGAGGCTTCTTTAAAAGATTTTAAAGAATTTATAAAAGAAGCCATGAATAATCGAACTGCAGCTATGAATGATCAAACAGTAATTATAGATGGGAAACTTAAAGAATTTGCAGCAGATATAAAAGCAATTAAAGACGTTGTGGAAGAAAAGCATAATGAAATAAGACGATATTATTCTAGCAGTTTCAGGACTGGCAAAACACCTTGTTCAGCTGGAGGAGAGAGTAGAAGAAATTAATGAAGCTAATTTGAATCTGGAAAATAAATTAGGAGAAATTGTGACTAAAACAGAGAAAGTGGATGATGATATGGTCATGTTGCAATACAGCTCAATGGAATTTGCTCTGAGATTGAAAGGATTAATAGAAAACACTCGTGAAAACTTAAGGGATATTTGTGCTGAACCTTTGGCAGCGATAATTAAAGAAAGACCAGAAGAAGTAGCAATTCAAATTGACAAAATTTACAGGGTCAATTCCTGGGTGGCAAGACAAAGGCAACTGCCAAGAGATGTGGTGATTTACTTTACAACCAGGAGGATGAGAAATAACATTTTACAAGCTTCTTACAGGAACAAGGATCAAGTGGATGGACAAGAACTAGTGGTTCTGAAAGAGATTCCTCCCAAGATGTTAAGAGATAGAAAGGACTTTGGATTTTTGGTAAATGAATTGAGAAATCGACAAGTTCAGTACAGATGGGATGTTCCAACTGGATTAATAGTGAATTATGGCGGAGAAAGATATTGTTTAAACACACTCTGGAAGGCAAAAGACTTTTATGTCAATGTCCTAAAGGCGGGATACCCACCCTCATTTGGGGGGGGGGGGTAAAAAGAAAAAGGAGATGTCACAACAAGAGAAAGACGGAAAGCAGATACAAACTTATGCTGAAGTTGCAGCTGGAGGAATTGCTCTGGAGGAAGAGTTAGTGCAATTTGGGGCCCCACCACCAATCTCTGAACCACCTAAGAAGATAGAGGAACCAAGAGAACAACGATTGACACGAGCAACTTATAAACTCCAAGAACAACAACTAAAAGAGCAACAATCTCAAGTTTTAACCCAAGAAGTTCAAAAAACAGAAGCAGTGGGAGGAGTTAGGCTGAAGAGTAAGATGGGGGAGGATATTCAGCGTATGCTCATGAAGCTTTGAGGGGCCAAAGATGGCAACTAAATTTCTATCTTGGAATGTTAATGGCTTAAACTCACCGCAAAAAAGAAAGAAAATATTTCACTATCTGAAACAATTTAAGAATGATGTTATTTGTTTGCAAGAAACACATATTAGATTATCAGATCAAAAATATCTGATAAATTCTAGATTAGGCACACATTTTGTGGCATCGACATCAGAGAAGAAAAATGGTTTAGTTATATATGTAAAGAAGGGAATATCAGCTAATTTAATTGAGGCAGATGCTCAAGGCAGATATATTGCAATTGAACTACTAATTCAGAATGGAAAAATGGTTCTAATTGGAATATATGCACCAAATCAGCAACAGGACAAATTCTATAAATTTTTGCATACCAAAATAATACAATGGGACTATAAATCTCTTATACTGATGGGTGATTGGAATGGAGTAATAGATACACAGAAAGATTTAAAAAGTTTGTCAAAGATTTCAACACGTGCAAAATTACCCAAATCCTTTTTTGATATGATGGAAGATATGGAATTGAGAGATATTTGGAGAGTACGAAACCCTGAGGAAAGAGATTTTACCTTTTTTTTCTGATAGACATCAATCTTTTTCTAGGATTGATTTTATACTAACTACAAATGATTTCCTTTTTAGGGTGAAGAAGGCGAAGATATGTCCAAGAACCTTAACTGATCATAGCCCGGTTTGGGTGGAATTGGAATAGGAAAGGGGAGAAAGGAGGACTTGGAGGTTAAATGAAAATATATTTAGATATGAAGAAAATGTGAATGAGCTTAAAAAACAAATGAAAGAATTTTTTGCTATTAATATGTATAGGGGTACTTCTATGGAAATTTTGCTATTAATATGTATAAGGGTACTTCTATGGGATGCAAGTAAGGCCTATATGAGGAGAACTTTAATACATATGAATAATAAACATAGATTAAAACAACAAAAGAAGTGGAAAGAGATTGAGGAGGAAATAAAAAAGAAAGAACAATACTTACAAGTTGTAAATTTACTGGAGTACTTGGAAAAGAATAACCAAGTCCCTGCTGCATTTGTATTTTTGGACGCAGAGAAGGCATTTGATAAAATAAAGGGAATTGTAATCAGACAGCAAGATTATAGATTAAGAGCGTTTGCAGATGACTTGGTTGTTACTTTATCTCAACCCATAAAATCGGTTTCACATATGTTGGACATATTAGGTCAATATGGTAAGGTATCTGGATTCAAAGTAAATCAACACAAGACAAAGGTGATAACTAAAAATATGTCTATATCTCAACGAGAAGATTTAGGGAGAATAACAGGGTTTGAAATAGTTATAAAGGTTAAATACTTAGGAGTATACATTGCAGCCTCAAATACAAAATTATTCAAAAATAACTGTGAAGTTCTTTGGCAAAAAGTACAGAAAAAAATGGAAACTTGGAAAAAGCTACAATTATCTTTATTGGGAAGGATAGCAGTAATTAAAAATGAATGTGTTACCTAGGTTTCTATTTTTGTTTCAAATGATATCAGTGCTTAAGAAAGATGGAAATTTGAGGGAATGGCAGAAAGGGGTTAATACTTTTATTTGGGATGGTAAAAAACCAAGAATAAAAATGAAAATTCTACAGGATGTATGTGAGAGAGGAGGTCTTAAAATGCCTAATTTAAGATTGTATTATGAAGCAGCTGTCTTATCACAAATTAGTGACTGATTTAATCTAACTGAAGAGAGAATTCTAAATATAGAAGGTTATGATTTGTTATATGGATGGCATGCCTATTTGTTATATGAAAAAAAAGTGGATAAGGTATTTAAAGGTCATATACTTAGAAATGCTTTGTTGAGGGTGTGGAAAAAGTATCAATATAAGTTAAATTATAAAATACCTATATGGGCAAGAACAGTAAGTATCACCACAATCCTCCAGATGAATGCTGTGATGAATTAGACTTCCAGCTGATGTCGTGGCAAGATTGGACACGAGGAGCAGATCTCCACACTCCCATGCCGAGTTCTCCCTGATGGAAGGCTCTGAAAGCAGCTAAAGCCATCCTGTAGGGGTGGTGAAGAAAAGAGGATCACCCTGCAGGTAACAGAGAGCTGCAACTCTCCTGCTTGACCCACGGCTTCTTCCCTTTCACCCTTGAAGAGAAGAGAAGCTGGAATAGCCAAGGCAACAAAGAAATGTGCAGGAGTGGCGTAGATGAACAGTGAATGGAACTGGGTGAGAAGATCCTTTTTTTATTTAGATGCTAACTTTAAAAGAAGAAGAAGAAGAAGAAAATTGAGGAAAAGAGACCCTTAGAACTATTTCTTAAAGTGGCAAATAACCATAGAAAGAAAAATCTTAGACCCGAAAGAAAGGAACTAAGGGAGGGAAAGCTAAAGACCTTTTAAAACATAGAAAATTGGATTTTTAAACTGGGTAGACATTGTTTTGGAAAGGTGTTATAAAATGCTGGAACGTTCTACTTCAATAGCTGACTTTGTTTCCATAAATTGAACTAAAATTGGATTAATCAATTTATCAGACTTGAAACAATGCTGAAACCTAAGGTGAGGGTGCCTTAGGGTGCCTCTACTGGTGAATGGAAAATATAACATACCCCTAAAAGCCTGGGAAAATTCCTAATAAGAAAAATAAACAACATTCATCTGGAGCAGGGGTGGGTTCTATTTACCTTTACTAACGGTTCGCAACGGGGCCGCATGCACGTGCACATGCACTCTTCTGCAGATGCTTAGAAGCTTCTGCACATGCGCAGAAATGTTCTGATGATGTCGGAGTCGGTGGGTGGAGCCTCCCACTGGTTTTACTACTGGTTCTATAGAACCGATGCAAATCGGGGGCAACCCACCACTGATCTGGAGAAAGTTCTTTCCCAACCTGGCTGAGGACCCTATTCAAGTCAACTGCCAGATCCTTTGCCCCTTTTTGTACATTTTAAAAGTCAATGAACAATCAATGAAATGAAATGGCTGTTTAACATACTGAAAAACAAAACGTTAGTCTCCAGAATTGCTTCTATTTCCAGGAATGCCTCTCAGTTCCACATGACATTTTTATAAAACAAAACTAGAAGTAACTGCAGTACTCTCTGTTGGAAGCGTTTTCAATTTGTCCAGAGCATTGCAAAGGAGAGTGCTATGATTAACAAAAGAGTAGACAGGGTGCAGTCTCACCAGTGTGTGACTGGCTAGATCTGCCATGAACTCCTTTTGTGAATAGACTATCTCCACAATATATCCTTCCTGGCTGGCTGGCTGGCTGACAATACTTACAGCATGCTCTTAACATGTGAAACATGATGATTAGTCAAAAGAGTTCTGGAGCTTTGCTCTAAAGTGTTGTGCAAATACCATATATGTCTATTATAAACTTTCTATGCTGAAGCATCTTGAAGCAGCTGCTAGTTTTTAGAGAGAAAGAGATAGTCATTGTAACTAAAAACTTTCTGATAGATTTTAAAATAATTATTCTGCATTTCGTCACCAGAGGGCCTCAAGGCATCTTACAACAGTAAGATAGAATGAAGAACAAAAATTCAATAATATAAAAGAGCTAAGTTGACAGATTTAAAGCCTCACAGAGTTTCAGCTGGCATATGGAAGAGGTATCAGAAACAGGTGCATTGTAATAGGATGGAAAAATGGGTGTCAATACCACCATACCTCTTAAACCACAAGGAGGTAGAAAAAGATTCTCTCATATTCCTTTCTACTGTTGACAATCCTAAAATGTTGTAGATCTTACACAAAGGTGGAAACCAGAGGCAAACAATAGTATCAATAAATATTCCCTCTGGTATCAAAGTTTTCATACTCTTGTGTTATACACACCTATTGTGTACAAGTCACATGGTTATGTACAGTGATGCGTCTTATGAAGATGACCCCAATCCATGAGACTTTACAATATCATAAACTGGTTAATGCTATAAGGTTATTTTATTCTTTTGCTTTAAAGCAGAATTTCTCAAACTTGGACATTTTAAGATACGTGGACTTCAACTCCCAGAATTCTCCACTCCATTATAAGTAAAATGGGAAGCACAGACCATGTTAACCAGATTTCTTATCCCAGTTTGATTCAAATCATGTTTTCATCTTCAAGGGAGGAATACTGATCTCAAAGAGTCAGAATAGAGAAACTATGAAATGAAAGATTCTTGCAGAGTCAAGTTTTTTAAACTAGTTAAATACTAGTTTAAGGGAGGGAGAGAACAAGCAGTAAGATTACTAAGTTTGCTGATATGATCATTTACAGCATCACTGAAAGAAAAACAAAGAGCTTCTAACATTTATCTTATTGAAGGGCCATGGTGACACAGTGGTTAGAATGCAATATCGCAGGCCAATTGTGCTGACTCCCAGGAGTTCAGTCCTGACCAGCTCAAGATTGACTCAGCCTTTCGTCCTTTCAAGGTTGGTAAAATGAGGAGCCAGATTGTTAGGGGCAATAGGCTGACTTTGTAAACCACTTAGAGAAGATTGCAAAGCACTATGAAGCAGTATATAATCTAGGTGCTATTGCTATAATTGCTAGTCCAAATTGGGGAAATAGGTCTTAAAATGGCAAATATGAATTAACATAAGCAAATGCAAAATGATATATATTAAGGCAAACAGTCCTAATTTTCACAGGTCCTAATTTGATATGATGACCAGGAAATCCTAAATTAGTAATGGATAACTTGAGAAAGACATCTCTTCAATGTGTGGTCATTGTGAAAAAGTCTAATTGCATTTTGAAAATCACAAAGACAGCAGAAGTAAAAAATATCAGTACAATATTATGATATCTTTTCATAAATCCATGGTGCAACACACTAGAAATTAGTAAAAAAACAAGTTGCTACATATTCTAAAACTTATTTTAGACCTAGAAAGATGCAGAAAAGCACAAGAAAACTGACTGATGAGTTTGAGCATCTTCCTTATGAGAAAAAGTTTCACAATCTTAAGAATTCTTTCAAGATAAATAAAGTAAAAGGTGATAGAGCTATATAAACTTGTGGACATGCTGAAAATTGGTATAGGAATATTTTTTCCAGAACTGGAACTGGCATACCATGGACAGAAATGGACAGGAAGTATTTCTTTACACAGTGTGTAGGTCACAGCTAATTGTTGGCAGCACCTAATAATCTTTGCCCGTCTTAAAAAGCTAAGTGGATCTTGGTAAGATTTGGATAGGAGATCTTCAGGAAATTCCAGGGTTATAGATTAAATTGGGAAAATGGAACTGTACAAATTTGCAAAGAAGGACAAGGATTTAGTTTTTTGCCACAATTTGCTCCCCCTTTGCCTGTATAAGCCCATTACCAGTGATAACGCTTGGTTCAGTCATCTGACAAAACTGTGCAACATTTTAATGTTAGTCCTGATTAGCTACTTGAAAATATGATAAGCCCAAACAGCAATGTTCCCATGTAGTTATTGGTTCAATTCAAGAAAGATTTTCTTTCAGGTGTTAAAGGTGTTTCTCAACTTTGGCAACCTTAAAATGTGTTACCATGCTGGCTGGGAAATTCTAGGAATTGAAGACCACACATGCTAAAGTTGCTAAGGCAAGAAACACTAAATTAAGCTATGGGGTTTACCAAAACAAGAGACAGTGATAGCTATCTATTTGGACAATGTTAGAAAGCAATTAGCCAACTTCATGGCTCAAAAAGGCTTCTATCTATGCTGTTTATATAGACCCTTCCTTCTAGTTTTCAACAGCATCAACTGATGTTTATAAGTGAAAAACATGTGCACCCAGCCCTCTTATAGTTGCCCATGTGAGAACAGATTCTTGTATTTTGGT
Organism: Ptyas mucosa; assembly: GCA_012654045.1. Lineage (NCBI taxonomy): Eukaryota > Metazoa > Chordata > Lepidosauria > Squamata > Colubridae > Ptyas > Ptyas mucosa. The sequence goes on along the minus strand of WNWU01013599.1, from coordinate 354,968 downwards.
CCCTCCATATGGTATTATGCTTTGCTTCGGTTGTTCATTTTTAATGGTGCATGTACATAATATTGTCATTCAACCATGATCCTTTAACAATTTGTTTTTCTTCTGCTTTTTACCTCTCGTTTTAAACTACAGAAAATACAACTTTTCTTAAAAAAAAAAACCCAAGGTAAGATCATAACTTCAACAAACCAATCAGCTTTCTTGTTCCCTGCCTTTTCAAATGCAGCTTAGATATGCAGCAAAGAGTAGGCTACTACGGGCCCTCTTGGGCCAGTGCAAATGTCCAGGTTTTTTAAGCAAATAAGAACTGAATATTCTGCTGGGTTAAATGTACCTACTTCTTTTTAAGCTCAAATTGCTGGAAACACACACAGACACATAAACACACAAAGCCAGTCCTTCGGTTTATGGCATAACTATTCGTCTTGCATTCCTCAGAAGATTAAACGGGTGTCTTGTTTTTGTTTTGTTTTTAAGGAAAGGTGCACCTAGCAGTAAAACAACTTTTGATTCTTCACAGCGCAAGGACTTTTTAACATAACTTCAGGATTTTAAATAATGACATTGTATTATAGGATTGTGTGTATAGGTGTGTTTGCCTTTTTCTTTTATAAGTTTTAACAGTATTGCCATATATAGGCAATAGCGTATAAATAACAAGTCTATAAGTTTTAAATTTGATTTTAAATGTCATGCTGATTTCTGTGTCAGTTCCATTTTAGCTCATTTGAATTATTTTCCTTGATCATCTTAGTGAATGTTAAAATATTGCAGAATACTGCCTACATGTCTATGCATATGGCCCATTTACCAAGTTCTTCTAGCAAAGAAAAAACAGTAAGTAATGGAAAATTTAAAAGAATATTGCTAAATTGCCACTGGAAATAAGGAAAGAATATGCTGCCCAGCTCCGAATATGTCCAAACTGTGACAAAAATGTTAAAAGATCTTCTGTGCATAATGCTTTTGACATAAATGTTACAATGCTACTTTTTAAAAAGAGTTTTTGCAAACATATTCTTATTAGTTCAGCTTATCATGCACATTCCAGAGCTCAAAGACGTTTCATTGTTGGTAAAAATTGTATGCATTCTTATTTGAATAAGTAAGTAAAATACTTTTCCTGGTGGATGTTAAATGTTTGCTTTGAATCTTTGAGCTGTGTGATTATTAACCCACACCTTGAAAATAAATAGAGCAATTGGCTTTATAGGTGTAGCAACCAGGTCACAGGTTAAAAACAGATTAAAGGAAGTACAAGAGAGATGCAGACTCTTTAAATGATAGCATTAACCAGCAGGTAAAGTCATGAGATAGTTTGGATGCCGTCTGGAAACTAGAATCTTGCCTGGCATTAAAAAATAATCCACCCTATTGTTACAAACCATGAACCAAGTGTTAAAGAGTGTCTTAATAAGGTAAAAAATGATCTGTGGAGAATATACGTTGACCTGCAGAGCTCCATGCAAGGAATTATTAAATAAGGCCAGAATTAAGTAAGTCTGCCTTCTTAGGCCAAACCATAAGTCATTATATCTTGTTGTCAAGAACCATACAAATTAGCAATAGGGTATTTTGTTTTTCTTCTTCCTCTCCTTTCCCCCTTTTCCTTTGGCAATTTAATCCTGAGCATATCCAAGATATACTCTGAAGCCATTGATTAAACACTTTTTGAAATGCTTTTTGTCCATTCTTTTTAACAGTCTGTCTTGCATCTCTTTCTCAGTGATCACCTCTTTTCTTTTTTTTAATCCATCTCCCGCCACCTTTGAACTTTTGGAAGAAGTGAAACTGGGTGGAGTCAAGCTGTGGAGAGAAATGTCTGGGAAGCATACTGTATCTTCCAGGTGCCTCCTTAGAAAATAAGTACACTTTGATTACTTTTCCCAGGCCAGCAAAATAGATAGGCACTTTGATGTGGACTGGAGAGCAGAAAAAAGGAAGAAATAAGCATAAAGAAGGGGTTATAGGGCTAATAAAACAACTGTTTTATGCTACATTTTATGTAAGCTGATGCTAGTGTGCTTCTCTAGATTGCTTCTCCTTCACATATGCACAAAGGTCCCATTTTTGTCAGCATTTCTCCTAGTTTAATATTCCCACAGAAAGTAGTACAGAATAACTGGCAGTAATGATTATGAACTCCAAATTACTAAGAATTGCAATTATGAGTTGAAGTTGCCAGTAAATAGCTGATAGCAGCAATATGAACTCCGGTTCCCCTCTGGTGATTTCATTGTCTCATTCCTCTCGAAGAAACAGAGCCGATGGATGACTCACCACTTCAGTATGCATTGGTACCTCCCATGCTAGTGGCTTACCTTACCTAAGGTACCTCCCATGCTAGTGGCTAGTCCTTACCTAATAAGCAGATGACTAATTGCTTCAACCATCAGATCTAATACGTATTCGTGGCACTTAAAATACAGTAAACGAAACCATAGAATTCCATGTTTGAAATATCACAATCTACTGCTGTCTATGTGCAATTTAGCTTGGCCTTCACAAGTGACGTTAATTTGTTACATGGATTCCTTCCCTACGCTGATATATAATCTTCTGCCATACTATTAGGCTTTTAGTAAACATATGTCCAATAGCCTACCTATAATAATAAAGAGAGGTATGTGTGTTTCTGCTGGTCAAGTTACGTATTCTGATCCAAAGTACAGGCAGTCCTCGACTTACAACAGATCATTTATTGACTGTTTGAAGTTATAACGGCACTGAAAAAAGTGACTTACAATTGTTTTTCTCACTTACGACAATTACAAAATCCCCAAGATCATGTGATCAAAATTTAGATGCTTGACAACTGACTCATATTTATGACAGTTGCAGTGTCCCGGGATCATGTCATCACTTTTTGCAATCTTCTGACAGATAAAGTTAATGAGAAAGCCAGATTCACTTAACAACTGCATTACTAATTTAACAAGTGCAGTGATTCACTTAACAACAGTAGCAAGAAAGGTCTAAAATGGGGCAAAACTCACTTAACAAATGCCTTGCTTAGCAATTGGGCTCAATTGTGGTCATAAATCGAGGACTACCTGTAATGCCCTATAGATTTTTTGGTCTTTCTCCCAGCAAAAGTATGTTGTGCTTTTTACTTTGGAATGGGTGAGACCATTTTGAAACAAAAACAATTGGAATGACCAGGGTGCCAGCGTATTTAATAAAAAGTGGGAATAATAATTCCTGGCATGTTCAAGTATAGAGAGGACAGCAGAACGTAATATGTGTTTGGGTCTTGATATGGAGTCAATTCAATTATTCTACCACTGCATGGATACAGTTTCTGTTCAAAAGGTATCTTGTTGTATCTTTCTTCAGTAATGGCTATTGGAAGGACATTGAATCTGGCTAAGGAAAAGGCCCTTCTGAATTAAGGGATTGTTATGTGACTAAAATATCTGGCTGGTTGGAGAAGATGTACAGAGTAGTGTAGGAAGAAATATCCTTCTGGGTTCTGCTCCAAGTGGGGAAAAAGACACTGGGAACATAGAGACTGCTTGGAAAGATGGTTTAATGGTGGACAGGATCACATGGCTTGAGTTCCTGAACAGAAAAAAAGGGCAGATACAGCAAATCCTCGGGTTTTTATGCTCTCTCTGGCTTTGCATTTCCTGGGGCCCCGAAAGAGTATCCTGATTGGTTGTCAGACTCCCAGGGGGTGGGGGTCTTAGCTAGCCTTGCTAGCTGATGGTCACATGTGCTTCCCAGGTCACATGCTTCCCAGATCATATGTGGTGAGTTTTGGTTGCTAGATGAGCCCCATTGTGTTGCAGGTGAGTTTCAAAGATTGAAAGATTGAGTTTCTGCCTCTGGCCCATTGACAAAGGTGTGGGGGGGGGGCAGGAAGCTGCTTTGTCTTTAAAACATGTTTCTCCATTTCTCATCCAGGGAAATATAATATTCTGCCTTTTTAATATTCCCTAAAATATTTCATTCTTCCAGGAAAGGGGTGGGTGCTAACTTCCTACAGTAGCTCAGGGAGATCTTTCTGGATAGGATCAAAGAAGTCGGCTTGCAGCCCTAAATCAATGGCCCACTGTCTGAGATAAGTTACAGCACATTTGTAGCCCATCAAGAAAATGGTTAGCCATGAATAGACATAAAGTTGAAATTTAGCTTGCATTGCCTAGCTCCAGGAACACTGGAAGCTGTCAGTCATCATATGAGTCAGAACTACTGGAAAGAAAGGGGTCTTAAGCCAGTGGGAGAAGATGTAAACCAGACAGAAGTTTCACTTTTGAGAAGGTTAGCTTCATGGGGAACAGATATGTTCAAAATGCAGTGTAAAAAGTGCTAAATTCTCAGAAATTTAGACTGGACTCTTTCTGTTATGTATGTATCTATTTTGAGCAGGAGTTTCAAATGAAACAGTGTTTTGTGATTGGTTGATAGTTACTGTTGGAAGTGTATATAAGGAGGGCTGCTGCTGTCCCTGAAAGACAGTCTCCTGCACGAGTTCCAGGACGTTTTTGGAGAGGAGCTAAGCAAATGTGTGGGGACCCCCATTTCGTTTAATTTAATTAATTTAATTTAATTTAATTTAGACCCCAATGTGACCCAGGTCAGGTTAAAGGCAAGACAGGTGCCACTTGCCTTAAAACCAAAAATTGATGTGGAATTGGACAAATTAATTAAGCACTGGGTGTTGGTTCCTGTTGATCACGCCAAATGGGAGACCCCAATAGTTACCCCAGTAAAGGCGGACGGTTCTATAAGAATTTGCGCTGACTACAAGTGCTTGATAAATAAGGCATTGCAGCAGAGCGCCTATCCCATGCCAATTGTGCATCATCTACTACACTCCCTGGGGCCTGGCAAAATATTTGCCAAATTAGACCTGGCACAGAAATATCAGCAATTGCCAGTTGATGATGCCACCGCAGAAGCACAAACGATCGTGACCCACAGGGGTGCTTTTAAATGCACCAGGCTTCAATTTGGGGTTAGCGTTGCCCCGGGGTTATTCCAAAGCACCATGGAGCGCCTGTTTCAGGGACTTCCGGGGGTGGTGCCGTATTTTGATGACATCCTAATCAGCACGATAAACGAATCTCAACTAGGTGACAGAGTCAGGCAGGTTCTCACGAAATTTAGAGAAGCGGGACTTAGACTTAAAAAGAAGAAATGCATGATCGTTGTCCCATCTGTAGACTTCCTGGGGTATAGGGTCGACAGAACAGGCATCCACCCCACTGAAAGCAAAGTGAGAGCTATAAGAAACGCTCCCACACCTAAGTCAAAAACAGAGCTTCAAGCTTTTCTGGGGCTAGTGAACTTTTACTCTATGTTTCTTAAAGATAAGGCTACCGTAGCTGAACCCTTGCACAAATTATTTGGAAAAAACATTCCTTGGGTGTGGGGCAAAGCAGAATCAACCACATTTAATGCAGTAAAGAGACTCTTGTCAGAGAACAGTTTCCTTATACAATACAACACTGAACTGCCGTTAGTAATCGTTTGCGATGCATCCCCATTTGGAGTTGGCGCCGTCCTGAGACATAGTCTGCCAAATGGCTTAGAGGCACCTAAAGCGTACTACTCTCACTGGTAAGAAACTTTATTTTTATCTGGACATATTATATAAGATATCAATGGTGTGTCTCTATTTAAAAATAGCACACCTTAAATACCATTTGTCATTAAAACACTTGACACTAAGTGTAATTATTAGTATCCTGCATTCTAAAAATTATTTAAACATTTTAGTACATGAAGATTTGCTTTAATAAATCATTTTTCGTACATGATGTCTAATATTTTTAATATTTATTAACAGATTGGATGGAATGGCAATGGAAAAGCAACCTGTGCATCCTTAGCCTGTTATATATCTTTTTTTTTATTAAAGTTTTATAATGAGTACAGATATTTTCTCCCCCCCATCCCCCTCCCCCACCCCCCAACCCCCACCCCCCCCTACCTCCCTCCCTCTCCCACTCCCCTCCCACTCTTCCCCCCCACCCCCCCTGAACTTCCCAAGACTAGCACAGGGTATAACCTTTAACAAACCTAGAACTATAATAAACTAACAATACATTGAACTACTATTAACCCTAGATCTTTAACTCCTATCACCCAAAAACAATATGCATATAAACCACTGACAAGTTATACAGAATATTCACTCATAAGCTATTTGAAGTTTTTTAGTCCGATATTTACTCTGGATATAGTCAATCCATCTTCTCCATTCTGTTATATATCTTTCATTCGAATAGTCTCTAAGATATGCAGAGATTTTCGCCATTTCCGCCAAATGCACCACTTTTAATGTCCATTCCTCCATGGTGGGTATTTCTTCCTTCTTCCAATATTGTGCCACCAATAACCTAGCTGCCGTTACCAGATTCAGAATCAAGTTTGTTTCTATAACTGTACAGTCCGTAATTATTCCCAACAAAAAAAACTGTGGCGTAAACTTAATCTTTTTCTTTAAAATATTTTGAATAACTCACCAAATTTTCACCCAGAACGCCTTAATCTTTTTACAAGTCCACCAAATATGATAATATGTAGCATCCTGGCTCTCACATCTCCAACATTTAGGCTGAAAATTTGGATACATACAAGCCAATTTTTTCGGGTCTAAGTGCCATCTATAAAACATTTTATAAAAAATTTCTCTTAAATGTTGAGCTTGTGTAAATCTTACATTTCTAACCCAGGTATTTTCCCATGTATCGATCGAGATTACTTCCCCTATGTTTTGCGCCCATTTTATCATACAATCCTTAACTAATTCAGTTTCTGAATCTATTTCCAGTAATACATTATATAACCTTTTTATGTGCATTTGACTTTGATCACGTATTTGTTTAATCAAATTATCATTTCGAAACAAAATTCCCATTTTTTGGTCTTCTATCCATCTGGCCTGTAGCTGGCCATACTAAAACCATGTTTTAATCACTCTTTCATCTTTTAATTGCTGAATAGTTTTTAATTGAAGTGTATTCCCTTCCTTATACAAAAGTTCCTTATATGTAATCCCATCTTGTTTTTGCTCTATACTTATATTTTCTATCGCATGTCTGGGTATTGTCCATATTGGCAATTTATCATTTAACTTATATCGATATTTCTTCCAGACGCACAACAAAGCGCTCCTCAATATATGACTCTTAAAAGTAGTATCTACCTTTTTATCATACAATAAGTAAGCGTGCCAGCCATAGACCAGACCATAACCCTCTATATTTAATATCCTTTCCCCCGTCATGTTAACCCAATCACTAACTGCCAACAAGGTAGCTGCTTCATAATACAATCCTAAATTTGGCATTTTAAGACCTCCTCTCTGAGTCCTGCATTATTCACTGTTTTACTCGTGGTTTCTTCCTTGCCCAGGTAAAATATTTTACACCCTTTTGCCACTCCTTCAAATTTTTGTCTGTTTTAAGTATAGGTATCATTTGAAAAAGGAATAGAAACCTTGGTAAAACATTCATCTTTACTGCAGCTATCCTTCCCAGCAGCGACAATTGCAATTTTTCCCAACTCTGCAGATCGATTTGTATTTTGTTCCACAATGATTCATAATTATGTTGATATAATTTCATATTTGTTGTCAGGATATTAATCCCTAAATATTTGACCTTTTTAACAACTTCAAATCCTGTTATGCTTATCATCTCCTATTTTTGTTTTACAGTCATATTTTTAGCTATTATCTTTGTTTTGGCTGCATTTATTTTAAAACCAGATACTTGACCATAATCTTTAATTATATCCGTCAAAACCTTAATAGATTGTAATGGCTGGGTTAAGGTAACAACCAGGTCATCTGCAAACACACGTAATTTATATTTATGCTGTCTAATTTTAATTCCCTTTATACTTTCTAGCTCACGTATTTTATTCAATAATATTTCCAATGACAGAATAAACAATAATGGAGACAATGGACATCCTTGTCTTGTACCTTTTTCTATTTCAAAATTATCAGTTAGGCCTCCATTAATTATTATTTGGGCTGTTTGTCTCTGATATATTGCCTTAATTGATTGTTCAAAGTACTCTCCAAACTTCATCCTTTCCATTATTTTCAATAAAAATCGCCAATTCAATCGATCAAACGCTTTCTCTGCATCAAGAAATATTAGCGCTGCGGGGACCTGGTTATTCCTGCCCAAATACTCCACTATATTAACAATATGCCTAGCATTATTCTTCATTTGTCTACCACTTATAAATCCTGTTTGATCATGATGTATCATTTGTTGCATAATTTTCATTAATCTATTTGCTAATACTTTAGCAAAAATCTTATAATCTGTATTTAAAAGTGATATGGGCCTGTAATTTTTTGGTTCTAAATGGTCTTGACCTTCCTTAGGTCGTATTTTGATGACGTCCTAATCAGTGCGATAAACGAATTCAACTAGGTGACAGAGTCAGGCAGGTTCTCATGAAATTTAGAGAAGCGGGACTTAGACTTAAAAAGAAGAAATGCATGATCGCTGTCCCGTCTGTAGACTTCCTGGGGTATAGGGTCGATGGAACAGGCATCCACCCCACTGAAAGCAAAGTGAGAGCTATAAGAAATGCTCCCACACCTAAGTCAAAAACAGAGCTTCAAGCTTTTCTGGGGCTAGTGAACTTTTACTTTATGTTTCTTAAAGATAAGGCTACCGTAGCTGAACCCTTGCACAAATTACTTGGAAAAAACGTTCCTTGGGTGTGGGGCAAAGCAGAATCAACCGCATTTAATGCAGTAAAGAGACTCTTGTCAGAGAACAGTTTCCTTATACAATACAACACTGAACTGCCGTTAGTACTCGTTTGCGATGCATCCCCATTTGGAGTTGGCGCCGTCCTGAGACATAGTCTGCCAAATGGCTTAGAGGCACCTATAGCGTACTACTCTCGAACCCTGTCCAGCGCAGAGCGCAATTATAGTCAGTTGGACAGGGAGGCTTTGGCCGCTGTTGCGGGAGTAAAAAAGTTCCATGATTATCTTTTTGGCCGGACATTTGAACTGATTACTGATCACAGGCCTTTGTTGGGACTCTTAGCGGGGGACAGGCCCACTCCTATTGCCCTGTCTCCTCGAATGACCAGGTGGGCAATTTTCCTGTCTGCCTACTCGTACCAGCTGATCCACAGACCTGGACGGACTCTGGGCCATGCTGACGCCCTCAGCCGCTGCCCCCTTCCCGACATTTTGGAAGACCCTACACCTGAGGCACCTGTTCTTTTGATCGATGTCTTGACTCTGGGGCCAATCTCCTCTTGCAGGGTGGCAAGGGCATCTACTAAGGACACTGTCATTTGCACTGTGATGGGCTGGGTCATGAGGGGATGGCCGACCAAGGTGGACAGTGAGGAATTTCTACCATTCTTTAATAAGAAAAATGATTTGTCAATGCAAGGAGGGTGTCTATTGTGGGGCGATAGGGTGGTTATTCCCTCATGGTTGCGAACACGAGTCTTGGAGTTACTGCATGAAGGGCATCCTGGTATTGTTCGAATGAAGGGGCTAGCTAGAAGTTATGTCTGGTGGCCAAATTTGGATAGCGATGTCACAGAGTGGGTTGGAAAATGCAGGCCCTGCCAGGAATCCCGCCCAGATCCCCCGGTAGCACCCATCCGAGAGTGGGAGAAACCAAAAGCGCCATGGGGGAGGATCCATATTGATTTTGCAGGACCCTTCCATGGGCAAACCTTCTTAATTGTTGTTGATGCATTTTCAAAATGGTTGGAAATAATTTTAATGCCATCCACGACAGCTGATGCGGTCATTAAGACCCTCAGAAAAGTCTTTGCAACTCACGGGCTACCAGATACCCTAGTGTCCGATAACGGGCCACAATTTACGGCAATGCAATTTGAAGGCTATTTAGCCGAGTTGGGAATTAGGCATGCCTTGTCAGCTCCTTTTCATCCGGCTTCGAATGGCCTTGCAGAGAGATTTGTTAGAACGGCCAAAGAAGCCCTATCGAGGTTAGATGCAGGAGACTGGCAGGCCAGAATAGACCAATTCCTGGCAGTACAACATGCCACCCCATGCACGGCCACAGGGCGCAGTCCTGCAGAACTGTTGATGGGCAGAAAGCTGAGATGTGTCCTAGATAGACTACATCTCAATTACTCCCATGAAAACTTCAAAGGGGAGGGAGTAGGACTATGACAATTCCAAATTGGGGTCCCGGTGTTTGCCAGAAACTATGCCAATGGGCCACTTTGGGTAACCGGGACAATTATAGGGATCACAGGTCCAAAATCATACACGGTGGACATAGGACAAAACAAAATTTGGAAACGACACATAGATCAGTTAAGAAAAAGGTTAGATGACGAGGTCTATGTGAATCCACAAATAACTGAGCCTGACTATCACAGTTTCTCCAAAACAGCTACCTCAAGCCCGAGTAAGCAGGAATACTTATCTGACAAATCCTGGCTCCAGCGCTGCCCTGACGAGTCGACACTCCCAGCTAGGGAAAACCACGCCTGCAAAGAAATCCAGGAGGTTCCACTGGCGGAGCCGGGAGAGACAGAAGGTCCCTCTGACCGGCTTGATGCTTCCCCAACTATTGAACTGCGCAGGTCGACCCGAGCAAGAACACACCCTGGTCACCTGCAAGATTTAATTTGTAAATATGTAAATAGATAATGTAAGTGCCTTCTGGGAATGGAGGGGTGTTATGTATGTATCTATTTTGAGCGGGAGTTTCAAATGAAACAGTGTTTTGTGATTGGTTGACAGTTACTGTTGGAAGTGTATATAAGGAGGGCTGCTGCCCGTGTTTCTTTGCTGAAGTCTCACCCTGAATTAAAGAGCTGTTGTCACTACCTTGCTTCTGCCTCTCGTTATTCCTGCGCTATAACACTTTCCAAAGGAAGAAATGAGTTCTAGGGGCCCAACTGAGCTCCAAAAAGGAGCTGGGCTCAAGCCTTAGCTGTGAAGACTTTAATCAGTGCAAAGTTATAAAAAGTTAAAACCCACCCTTCTCTTAGAAAATGAAGTATTTTAGGAAATATTAAAAGGGCAGAATATTTCCCCTAAAGGGAGGCAGAAACTCACACACACACACACCTTTGTTAATGGGCCATTAAGGTCTGGGCCAGTCTATTCTACATAACAAAGATCTACCTCCTTCAGGCAGAGCCATTTAATTGCCCTTCATTGCATCACCCAGCAAGATTCAACCCACACAGACAACCTAAAAAGCTAGCTACAATTTTTAACAGCAACCAATCAGGATACTCTTCCTCTGCCCAGGAAGTTCAAAGCCAGAGAGGATATAAAACCCGGGATTCTCAGCATCTCTTCCCTTTTTTTCGCCCAAGATCTCTAAGGTATGTGATCCTGTTCATTAATAAACATTCTTTTCAAGCAACTTCCATGAATCCAGTGTCTTTTCCCCCCACTTGGAACTGAACCCAGAGCGATATTTCTTCCAACAAAGGTATATGCTGAGTTCCTTTGGAGAAGAAAAAGAACTTTAAGACTGACACTGTTTTATGTGCATTTAAAGTGATGTAATCAGCATGAGATTTGCAGTTACCCATAGCTTGGAAGACAATCCCCTGATATTTAAATTCTTGACTTGCTCTATGAGGTGGTTATTTAAGCACCAGACATGCGTGTTAGGGTACTTAGCAAAGACCATGATCTTGGTTTCAGTGTAATTAATTTCTAGGCATCTCGGCAATGCTCAGCTAGCCTTTGGAGTGCCCATATCAGGCCAATTTGTGTTGGGGAAATCAGGACAGCATCATCTCATACAGAAGAATGGAAATTTCCCAATTTCAGTGGATGAACAGATGAACTGTTCAATTTGTCAATAAGGGAATTAATATATATAATAAAGAGAAGGGAGCTAAAATATACCCCTTTATCACTCCCCACTTAACAGGAATTTCTTTGGCACAGTGTCCATGGGCACTGCATAGCATCTTCTTCCAGGAGTTCTCATACAACTTATCATATGTACTGTATAATTACCAACAGTCTTTCATCCACTGAGGAAGAGTTTAATTTCTCCCATAGTTTGAATCTGGAGATGGTGTCAAAAGCACTTCTAAGGTCAATGGACTCTACATAAAGTGATATGAGTATGCTCAAAAGAAGGTTTTTCTCAACTAGATTTTGGAGGATTAGAGTATGTTCAATGGTTGAGCAACTTTCTCTGAAGCCTTCTTGCTCATTAGCCAAAATGTTCTCAGGTCCAGGACTTTGTTATACAAGTGTCTGTCATATAATTTGCTAACCATATTGAGGAGGCTGATGGGACTAGAGGATGAAATTCATGGAAAAGAGGAAACAGACTGAAGAGTTATACATATCCAGAACAGAACTGAATTCTTGAAATGAGTGGCAGAGATTAATTGGCTCCAAGATTGTGTCAGGGAATACCTCTTCTTTAAATGTAATAGCTGTTTATATTTCCTCTTTAATAAGAGCAGGTCCTGGGTTGAGTAGGTGAAATAATCCTTTTTATATTCTTCAAAGCAAGAAATTAGTTGTTTCTTAGTACGTGGCAATCACTACTGAACCAGTGTTGGTTAAAAGAACTCTGGTTTTTATTAGTGCTAAATGGATAGGTAGAGAGAAGTGGCTGAAGAAGGTATCTAGCTGAATGTAGGTTGGCAAGACCTGTTCAGGGAGCTATCCACAATACCTGTATGTAATTGTGAAAGTGCTTCATTGATGGAGAGCACTTGAATTAATTTATCCTTTGTCTGACAGTCCTTTTTGTGTGTATTTGTCCCTTTGGAATGTCTTCAGATGGGACAGGATAGGGACAGAAAGAAGGCAACATATTGGGGCAATGATCATTCTCACAACATTTGTCAATATGAAATTGAAGAATTGAGAAAGGTAAGTTGACATATCACATAATCAATCAGAGAAATCCTTATACCATGTGAGAACCTTGCTGGATAATCAGTAATAGTGGTGCCATTCAAAATTAGCAGGTCCAATTTATAGAATGTCTGCAGCATCTGTGAACCCCTGAAATCTCCCATGTGGTCATGAGATTCTCCAGTAGGAGGGGGAGGACACAGTTAGGAATATTAGAAAATTTGTCAAATGGACAATTGCCCTTTGGGCCTAGTCTGACATTAAAGTCCCATGCAATCACGATGTGGGAAAGAGTAATTGAGGAGCACTGATATAATTTTACACTTTTCACTAAATTTAAACAATGTGTGCTTGAGAGATGGAGGCATATAGAAATTAATGAGAAGCAGTTTCTATCCAGAGAAATTTAGAATAACTGTTTATGCAAGGTTTTCAAGTTGTCTACTGACATATGTCAGTATTTAAAGTGGTTGAGATATCAAACATGCAGGATATCTTCCTTGTGTTGTGCCAGGAACTGCTGAGAAGGATAATGATTTATATAATTCAATAAAGAGATTATTTGTTGACCACATCTGTTGGAACAGAAGGATGTTAAATTGGGAGATGTAGCTCATAAAGGCAGGATCTCTATTTCTGGCTTCTCATCTGGCAATGTTCCAGGAAAGCAAAGATAATGATACTAGTGTGGAACTTCTTTATTGTCTCAGGGGGTGACTGTTGTATTGTGGTCTACGGATGTTGATATGAAATGTTCTTTCAGTATCTGGGAAGATATAATAATTTGCTTCCCCCTTTTGCCATTCTTGTGCTGTTCTATGGAGTCAAATAACTTTGGTGAGGCTTGGCATTATGGACATTAGGATATAGTTGTTTCATTTTGGTATAATTTGTTGAAAGGGGGAGTGATTCCACTTGGGGGCTGCCAGTGCCATAGGTCCACATGATTCCTCAGGTAAAAGTTTGCTTGAAGACTGAAGTGTGTAATAGTTATTGGGTATATTAAGCCACAGGAGTCCAAGTTGTGTTCCTGGTATGGGACATCATCTGATTCAGAGGATGATTCCCAGGGTTTTAGGCAGTCGAAACCTTCTTCTTGTATATCAGCAGCATATGGTTAATTATTCCCTGGAGTTTCTGCATGTTGTGGTACTTTGACAGGAGGCAGGATGGAGGGATTTGGATCTGCTTCAGAGGACCCTATATTGATGAACTGCAAGTCTAGGTTCCCTAGGTCAGAGGAGGGGGCCACATGCCTACAGGTCTTTTCTCAAAAGGCTAGCAACTTTCTTGCATTGTTGGTAAAAAGACATAAATTAAAGGTCTGGCTGTTTTATGGGTTGCCCCCATAGTTTCTCTCAAGTCATCAAGTCTTTGTATAATATGAGATGTTCTGAATCTGGCAGAACACTGAAATATTTTTTTCCTAGGAGGTTATATGTGCAGTGCCTTGCTGTAAGAGAGCAGATTTTTGGCCCCAGCAGCCATGTCTCAAGGACTGAATTAATAAGGTGTCCTTGTGATTATCTGAAAATGGGTGGTCATGTTTAGTCTTTCAAGAAGCATTAGTCTTGGGGCCAAATTTGCAGAGAAGCAGGCTGAATACTTCTGAGCAGAACACACGCTTTAGAAACATTGAAAAAGTTTGCAGAAAATGCCTCATTTTAAACGACGTACCAGGAATTGGAGATTGCCTAAGTGTAAGTAGAATTGGCTCTCGATCTCTGCTAGATGGAAGCCACCCAGCCTGTGGTAAATCAATCAGCTGCTCCTCTCAGTTTTGCAACTGGCTTAAAGATAAAAAATAATTGCTCTTTTTGTTCCCCATCAACTTCTGTTACTGTGTTATTTTATATTTGTAAGGTGATTCACTTATAAATAATATTTACGTAAATAATATTTACGTTTTAAAAGTCTCTCTCTCTTGGAAGCTTGTTTCTCATCCTTTCCCATGGAAGTGATCAACTCTTTAATTATTGTTTTCTCTTTTCCTTGGTTAGAGGTAAGGTTTCCCTTGGCTTCCCTTCTGTTTGCTTTTGTGGGACACTTGGTACAAGAAGCCTGTGCATTTGGCAGGGTTGTCATTTGGCTGGTTGTTAATATGTTTTAAGTCTTTTAAACAGTCCGCTTTGGTTGAAATTATAGACAATAAGTCAAAGATAGAGAGGACTGTTTCTATGACCAGCATACTTTGTCTGGTGAGAAAGTCAGTTGCATTTTCATTCTTTAAGTTTATCAGGTTGGTATTCACACTTTTATTCTCTGTTAATTGTGCAGCTTCAGAGCAGAATGCAGCAGGGTGTTCAGAGAGGGTCCAGGGGGGAAGTGGATAGAGAGGGAGAGTTCTCTTCTGTTGGAGCAGAGAGATGTATATACTGTTGACTTTAGACTTCTGCTTGTAAATCCTATTCTAAAGCATTGTATCCGATGAAGGGATTTCAGTGAGCAGGGTGGACTATGTGCTCATTAGGTACCATATTTTTCAGAGTACAAGATGCACATTTCCCCCCCCCCCAAAGAAGCTGAAAATTTGGGTGCGTCTTATACTCCGAATGCAGCCCCACCCACCGGCTGGCCCCCATGCTTTGGCCTCCGCGCAACCTCTTCCTGCCTGCAGAGATTGCCACCGATAATGGCTTGCATTTTTGGGCTCCACGCATCACATTTTCAGCCTCCAAACACTCCGTTTGAGAGCCCTTCAAGGCTGTGGGGATCATCAAAGCACATTGCCACCGATTACCACCTGAAAATGTGATGCATTTAGAGGCTTAAAACGCGATATGCAGTGCCCATAATGGCTACCTGGAACAATTGCTGCCTTCTCTTACCCCTTCCGAGCTTCCCTGGAGCTCCCTCTGATGATCAGCTGTGCTTTCAAAGCTTTTTTTCAGCCTTAATGAGGCACTAGCGATCTTCGGCGCTTCGCCTGCTTTTCTCATTGCTGTTCCCTCCGACGATCAGCTGTGCCTTAGAAACTGTTTTTAAGCCCCAACCAGTGCTCACACTCAAAACCAGCAAACTAATATGCTCAAGCTGACCAGGCTAAGGCCGCTAGCCAGATGAATACCTGATAGGCAGAATTTTTTTTTTCCTATTTTCTTCCCCAAAAACTAAGGTGTGTCTTATACTCCGAAAAATATGGTAACTTTTGACAAAAAACTAGCTTGCGTTGCAGAATATGCCAGACATCTTTTATGTCTTCTTCCATGATGATCAATTGTGTCCCAACACTTTCCAGCTTTTTTCAAGTATTGAGGCCTCCAATAAAACAGCAGGAAGATTGTATAACAAAGAAATACTCCTTTGGAGGAGTTCTTTATAGTGGTTGCTGCCTCTTTGCCATCTTGTCTCCCCTCCTTAGGAACATGTTGTGGATTCTGTCAGGAAAGGGTTGCTGAAGACTGAAATGGGGACTGTCCCAAATTACAAAAAGGCAGCTGTGGTGCAATAAACAAAGATAAAGCACTATTTTACCAAATGCTCCTTTTAACTCCCCTTCTTTTTTTCCTCCTACCCTTGCCTATTTTTGTTCCTTTTTTGGCCAAGTGAGCTAATTTCAAAGGCCTGAGCTCTAGCAGGACATTGTTGCTATATTCTAAGAAAGCTGATGGCACCTAAAGACAATCATGGAATTTAAGTGGATACCTGGGACTGGAGATTTGCTTTGCAGCATGCCAGCCTCTCAGTTTTTGAAAATGAAAAAAAAATGTTTTAAAGACAGAAAAAGACAGCTGGGCAAGAAACCTAGCAGATAGCAAAAGAGATGTCTTCCTTCCTTCCTTCCTTCCCTCCCTCCTCCTTTCTCCAGCCTTGCTAAATTAAATGGTTATGAAAATTATTTTACTGCTGAGTTTCAAACATACAGTTGATACTACAGTATTGTTATCCAATAGTAAGTAATATTTTTTCTGTTCATTTTAAAATATTTTTGTTTTTAAAAATTAATTTGCTTAAATCACTTTCAGTGCTCTTTATGATCTAATGTTAGAAGCTACATGTCTGTTCTAATATCTCATAGAGAGAATTATTTAGTCCAAATTTTAATACAGGCTGATTTTGGATGTGCTAAACTTGTCATGAACAAGAACTCTATTATCCTACAATTGTTGCTTTTATCTGAACTGCATGAAGGAGTTCCCCCAAAAAGTTTTCAAAAATGCATATATTATGCAAAATAGCATGCAAAGAGAGACATATACCATGTTTCCCCGAAAATACAATCTACTCCAAAAATAAGCCCTAGCCTGATTTTTGGGGTGTGGGTCTAATATAAGCCCTATCCCAAAAATAAGTCCTTGTGAAGGGGATAGGCGTGGCCAGCACAGGAGGCCGCCCATCTGCATGTCCCCTTACAAACACTTGCAGCGATCCCTGAGGCATGGCAGCTCCTTCCCTTCCCCAGTCACCTCACAGAGGGTCAGCCCTTTAATCACAGCTCTGCAGATCAGCTGAGCCAGTGAGGGTCAGGAGCTGCCTCTCATTCTGTCTCTCCGGGTGCCTGGAGGTGTTTCCAGCGCACTCTTTCCAGCCCCTGTCCTATCTGCAGCACCAGGCAACCTCACTCCTGCCTGGTGTGGGGCAATTCTGGGGGTGCAAAGGAGGAAGGGGAGATTTCCCCTCCCTCCTCCATTTGTCTGTCCCACTGCAAGGCTGCCACAAAGCTCCTGCCCACCGAAGCAATAGTTCATCCAACCCACTTTCCACTAGTGTGTAGATATGCAGTTAGACCGAATGGGTTTGCTTTGTTATCGCATAAATCATCCCCAAGGAAAGGAGGATAGGCAGGAAAATCCCCCCTCCCCGCTTTCAGATCAGTTTCCCCCTTCCCCCGCTTTCAGATCACAGAACCGTGATGAACAAAGTGGCCAACAAGATCCGAGAAGTGCCCACAATTCTGCCTCCCTGCTCCACTCTATTTACCTAAACCAGATTCCCCGCTCTGCTCATCAGCTTCTCCAGCCCTGCACACATGCACATGGCTTCAAACATAAATCATCCCTAAGGAAAGGAGGATCAACAGAAAAAGTGGGGAGGGGAGATTTTCTGCCAATGCACATCCAAAAAATGTTCCCTCCATGGCTTCACCATAAATCAAGGATGATTTTGATTTTGGGAGTCTTTCCAGAACCCCAGTCCATCACAGGGCTTTACATTACAATCTTCTCCAAGTTGAGTTTAACACCTGGTAATTTTATGGATATGTTTGAGTTGCTTTTTTGGCCCCACTGTGGCCAAATGGGATTGCTGCTCTCTTCTTCGGGGACTTCCCAGTTTCCCCTACAACTGTAAATTTCCTGGAGGTCTCCATCAAAGTACTAACAAGGCTGATTCTTCTTTTAATCCAGACCACTAAAATTACTGTTGTTATTAAGTAGTGAGTGCAAAACTTTATCACATTATTTAAATGAGATGAGAAGACCTCAATGTTGTTTTTGCCTGTTCAGATCAAGGACAAAATTAATATAACTATAATCATGGGCAGGCATTACATTTTGGGCGTTTCAGTGTTTGGAAAGAATATCAACTAAGCAACAAATGTAGTGTCTATCCACCAGTTTTGTCCTCTGTATATGATTTCACAAAAATCTCTTCACTCTGCTCCACAAATGAAAAAGAAAAGGTGGGTTGGAAATGTTGGTGTGCAAATAACCAATCTTTAATTCCATCTATCATGCATTTGACTATGAATTTTCTTTACATTTGTTATGTGGCATTTGACAGATCGAATCTCACCAGGCTCAAGGTTGACTCAGGCTTCCATCCTTCTGAGGTGGGTAAAATGAGGACCCAGATTGTTGGAGGCAGTATGCTAATGCTGTAAACTGCTTAGAGGCAGCTGTAAAGCACTGTGAAGCAGTATATAAATCTAAGTGCTATTGCTATGCATCAGTGGTGGCAAACCTTTTACTCACTGAGTGTCAACAGGTACGCACTTTGCTTACGTGCAGTTACCTGGCAAGATAACTGCACCATCTGCACATGTGTGCGGCTTTTGCATGGCTCCCCCCATGCGCTGTGTGTGCAATTTCACCATCTATGCGTGCGTGCGGCTTTCACACGGCTCCCCCTGTGTGCTGCACATGCAACTGCACCATCTGCACATGCATACAGCTTTCGCACACGCAATGCATGCATGTGAACGCCATCTGCACATATGTGCACTGCACACAGATACTCGCACATGCATGCACAAACACGTTTGAATGCACTGGAGAGCTCTGAAGACCAGCTGGATCTCCGGAATTGTGCGCATGCGCACCGGAGACCCGGAGACCAGCTGGAGTGCGCGTGCACGTGCAGCTGCAGGTGAGTAGGACGACAGCTTCTGTGCCTGGAAAGATGGCTCTGCGTGCCACCTCGGGCATGCGTGCCATAGGTTCGCCATCATGGCTATAGATTAACAACAGACACACAATCAAGCAGAAAACATATATCCTCATCAAGGAACTACCAAGGAGCAAAACCACACTCTCACCAACACTAGCAGGGCAAGCTATTGTACATAAACAGGGAGAAACTCCCACTGTCACTAGCACTTATGATATTAATTAGTTGGGTAATGAAATGTCTGTAAGCAAACATCCAAACTCAGAGAGTACCAAGGACTCCACAGTTCAACCCTGAGCTACGTATTAGTTTAATGACCCAATGTACCCAGCCCATGTCATTTGGTTAAGTTCAATGCAAGTTTGAGTTATACAAATATAAACTATATGGATTTCTAGCAATATTTTACTTAGAATGAACTCAACCTTAATACTGTCATTAAGCCTTTAGTACACCATTCAAAGGTGAGACTTTAGCAAGCACAGCTTATCTATAATACCAGCCTTTGGATGGCAATAAAATGATGTGAAAAAATATAGTTTCCATAAGGATATGACTTGTAATTTGTTAATACTGCTGCTTTAAGATCACATTCCCCACTGCTTAGTCTCCACAGAGTTGTAATAAACTCCAAGTTTATTACATGGGTGGAACTTCCAGAATCCTCTCCACATTCTGGAAAAATGCTCTGGGGAAGAGTGTGGCAGGTTTACTTCTAAGCATGACTGTAATACTAAACTGAGTGATAATAATGATGCAAGATAGGAAGGCTTGGTTCACAGAAGCACACCTGTTTCCTGTACTAGTTCCACCGTTACACAGGAGGCAGGTTGGGTTTTGTGTGGGGTTTTTTTTTTTTTTTGGCTACAGTTCTCTTTGTATTCACTAGCCATCTTTTAGTGAGTGAAGTTCATGATATTCTGATCAAACTATCTCGTGTCTTAGTACAGTAGGGGTAAACAGACTTCAGGCTTCAATCCAGTCGTTTGCTACAATCAGCCAGCTACAAAAGACACACATTTTAAATTAAACAAGAGGACCCCAGGCCAGAATTGTATTCCCAATCCCTTCCTAAATAAGTGTTTTTCATTTCAGCTATACTATTTAGTAGGAAATATCATTCTGGGATTACTACTGATGAACAATCAGAATTAGGAGAACTTTGCCAGACTTCCTCAAATCATCCAAAAATCTAGATAAGTTTTCAAATATTTTATAGTCACCCTATTAAAAACCATAAACAAATACCTGACAAATCTGTACAACCTTTAGCTTTCAGCACACAAAAAAACCCCTAGAGTTTTCCAAATCTCTTGCTGATGTCCAGTTATAAAAATGAGAAACATTCTGAATGAAATAACAGCTTGCCCCTTACCCTTCTCAGTACTTCATTTATATCCTTCCTTTGGGGGAAGAAAAGTCTACTGTTATATTTTTACGCATATATTTTATGGCGCAGTCTTTATACTAGTTCTATGCCGAAACCAATAAGAACTATAAAGAACTATAAATAAGAACCAATAAAAACTATAAACTATAAACCAATAAACTATCAAATAATAACTAGAAAGAATTATAAATCTTGTGTAAATAAACCAGCTGAACATTGTGTTATAAAGATGACAGGAAGCTTGTTACAGGAAGTTTTACTGTTAGCAAAGCCACATCACCTCTACAAGGATTCTTCTTATCCACACTACTATTTAGATAGAGCATATTTATTTATTAGAATTGTATCCTGCTTTCACCCAGGAGCAAAAGATAGCATACACAGTAATCACTTTTTCCATTTCTGCTCACAGCAAGGTAGGTTGGGTTGAGAGACAACGATTGGCTTGACTCACCTAATGAGCTTCTGTGGCTAAGGAAGGACTAGAACCAGGGCCACCCTGCTGCCAATCCAACTCCTTAACCTCTACATCAGGCTTCTCATTAGAACTTAGGCAGCTATAGAGATCACAGAACATACCCTGGCTGATTTACAAAGTGTTCAATCCACCCATGAAACTTTTCCACTGAGGCCCTGCAATAGCTACCAGTAGGGCTATTATGAGACTGCTATTTAAATATCCCCAAAAGTCCAAGGGAAGTTCTACATCCAGCCAGACATTTGAATTCAGTAATAAATAAAATATAAGAGCAAATCTGTGATTTCATTGAAATACATTTGTCCAGATTTATCCATATGTGCAGCTGTCTCTCTCTATAATCATTAGCAATTCAGTCCTAGAGAAAGATTGTTAGGTTCACATTGGCTATTGCTATAACTGGCTATTTTGCACTGGGCTACTTATAGGGATCATTTTTGTCTTTGAATCTGTCAGAAGATACTCTGTAGAGAGCCAGATGTAGGTACATGCTGAGTAATAGTGAACAAATGTTCATCCAGAACTAGAGAGTTACTGCTATCTGACCTCTACTTGTTGCTTGTCTTTCTTTAATAGTATGATACTTATTTGGAAATATATGTTAGGATATATATTATTTAACTTTCCCTGGTAGGAAGACATAATGGAACTCTGGCTACACTCAATTATTTCATTTGGTAGAGCTCTAATTCTTCAGAGTAAGAAGGTTCTGTCAGAAATATTAGTAGTTGCTATTCAGAGACTGACCTTCAACAATACAATATTAGGGTTCGACCGGAAGCGTCGCAGATCTGATGAGCTCCGCGAAAACCCAGACTGACGAACCGCCGCCGAGGGGTCTTCGGACCAGAACCGTCCTGTAGGGACAGGGAAGAAGGAGAGGCACCTTGGAAGACCAAGAGAAACAGGCAAGTTCCTCGAAGGTCAGAGGAATCTCTCTCCGATTCGGCGGAGAAGGCAGCAGCCATTATGGCTGTCAAGAAGCTGGGGCAACCGGACTAAGTATCAAGCAGGAACGGTGAAAGCAACGGAATTTTTGAAGCTGGGTGAGTGACAGCTAACTCACAGGCAAGATAACAACAACAACAACAACAAATTATTTTGAAACCCCCAGCATAAAATTAGCAGCTAACGGGCACAGGGGAAGAAAAGAGAAAGCAAGCGGAATTTAAAGGGACAAACCCAAAAAGAAAATTGATTTTTGAATAAAATTGACTGGAAAATTTTAAGAATTAGAAGACACAACCCCAAAATTGGCTAAAGGATTGGAAAGAAAATAAATAGATCCTTTCTTGTTGAAAACTAAGAAAAATAAAACAAAAGACAATTGGATATTAAGCCCTGCAACAGAAGTGCTTTATACCTAAAAAAAAAAAAAGAGGGGAAAAGTATTGTTTAATTTGGACTGGACTATAAAATTGATTTGATAATTTCTAAGTTAAAAAGAAGCAAAAAGAAGCTAGATTGTTAACAAAGATTGATACAAAATAGACACTGTTAAATAATTAAGAGAATTGTGGATTCTAGAGAGACATCTTCAGGAGAAAAAGGTGTACTGCAATTTGGAATTTTTGTTTTGGAAAACTTTGAATCATATCAGTGCTGGCCATGAGAACTTTTGGGGCAGATTGCTTTATCTGTAAGCGGCCTGACTTTGGATTAAAAAAAGGGAAAACAACAGAACTTTTAAATCTGGAACAATACTAATACAGAAAGAATAAAATGGCGCAGGAAATTAGAGAAATGATGGAAATGATGTATTTGTCATGGAAAGTGGAAATAAGAGGAATAATTATAATGTTACAAGGAGAATTGAAACTTGAGGATTCAAAAACTGAGAGAGAGCATGTTCAAGCCAACAAGGAAACAAAGACAGAGAAGCAAGACACAGAGACTGAAAACAAAAAAGAAGATAAAGACAATGAGATTAATTTTGGAAAATTAATTGAATATATAGATAGTAATAATAAAAAGAAGGTTTTTAGATATTACTTTGGGATTAACAATGTAAACCAGAAAGAGGCAGAAAGAGACAAAGAAGGAGAGAAGGGAGGAATAGAAAAAACACAAAAAAATTAAATGATTACACTGGGATTAACAATGAAAAGGAAAAAAAGAGAGGGAAAGGATGGGAAATGACAGGGAATGCAGGGCAAAATAGAAGAGTTCAGATTTGTGAATCACAGAATGATTACACTGGGATAAAAAGTGGGATAAATACTGGAGAAGTAGGAAAAGGAGAAAAGAGATGGGAAACAATGGGAAATTTAGGGCAAAGGAGGAGAGCTCAAGATTTCAAAATACAAAAGAAAAAAAGGGGAAAGAAAAAGATAAAAATAAAAATGGGAAGGGAGAAAAAGAAATGAAAGCAAAAACCATATGATTGCAAAAATGAAATGAATAATGTAACAATTGAAATAACTAGTATTACAATAAATTGTGGTGTTGAAATATGAATTGTAGTAAAAATGGGAAACTATGATTGCAAAATGAAATGAATAACAATTGGAATATTTGTATTGTGTTTTTCTTTTTTTTCTTTTTTCTTTTAAAAAATATGAATAAGTTTAAATTGTAACAATTGACAGCTAGAATATTTTTAAGTTAATTAGGGAAATTGTAATGGTTGAAATATTTTTAATTCTTTAATTTTATAATGTGAAGAAAGTAAAAATGATTAATTGTGATATACTAAAATGTTGGATTCGTATTTTCATGATATAAAATAAGTGGACTTATTATTATTATAAGAATTAAACTACTGCACCATTACATAATGAATCAAGGTGAGAATAGATATACAAATAGATGACAATGGGAAGGGGCAAAATATAAAATAGAAGGGAAAAACTGAATTTGATTAAGTTTGAGATTAGAGGTGAGAATGAAGGGTAATAGATGAGAAATGAATACGGCAAAAAGGTAATATAGAAACTGTAAACTTAATTGAAATGGTCTTTTTAAAAAATAGATGAAACTCAATTGAAATGACTAAACATTGTTTAAATTTGTGAACCTGCCAAATACTCTGTTCAAAGAAAATACATCGTATGTTTGTATGTGTGTATGTCTAAAGAAAAAAACTTTTTATAAAAAAAATAACAATACAACATTGTGTGTTACCTTTCACTCCATGGTGGAAACTTACTTGCCTTTCAGGTGCCATGAGCAACAACTCCTACCTCCTGCACAACACATAATTAACCTGTTTCCCTGTGTGGAACCTGGTGCTTTTCTCTATAGAGAGGAGAATAATTATATTCAGGAGCAGCCAAAACATGAATATTTGCATCCTTTGCATATGAGACATAGAATTCCACCCTTTTGCACCTGGATGAGTTTCTTTGTTCTTTCATCACCAATTGATGTTTGGGTGGTTTTTATCAAGAACCTATCTGGAGTCCTAAAATAAGGATATCTTAAGGGAGCTGGGAAAGAACTGTTAACAAAAGGCTCTGTCTGTGAGAAAGACTATTTGTAAGATGTATTCCCTTGTACCAAGGATGCCTTTAAAGATGACTCAGAAGTTTCAACTGATAGAAGATACAGCTATTTAAATTTTTGCTATTGAGGTTAGACATAACAATCACATTGCATCAGTTTTATACCCATTATACTGGTGTGCCAGTGCTTTTCTGGTTTAAATTCAAAGTGTTGATTTTGATCTTTAAAAGCCTAAACAATATGGCTTCAGGTTACCAAATATAATAGCCTCCCACCGGCCAGTATGCTCCCATAGAGAGGGACTCCTCAGGGTGCCGTCAGCCAGGCAATGTCGGCTGGCGACCTCCAAGGGGAGGGCCTTCTCTGTGGCAGCTCCTGCCCTCTGGAACGACCTGCCCCCGGAGATACATAGGATACCAGATCTCTGTGTTTTTCGCCGTGCCCTCAAAACTTTTGTATTCCATCAAACTGGGCTGGCGTACCCCCCCCCCCTTAGATATTTTAATTGTAAATGAATTTTAGTTGGGATGTTTTTAAATTTTGAGCTAAAATTTTGTTTAATTCTTTTAAAATTTTAAATTTTGTATTGGGATGTTTTTTATTCTTGGCTGTGCTCTGCCCTGAGTCCAGCTGGAGAAGGGCGATATAAAACTTCAAATAAATAAATAAATAAATAAATAAATACACACATACATACATACATACATACATACATAAATACAGTGAACTCCTGCCCTTTTTAAAAATAAGTTTCAGTGGTCCTATTTGCAGATCCCCATCAAAATTGGTGAATACTAGAATCACCACATTCAAGATGGTGTCTTCTATACAATAGAACTCCACAATGATACTTATGGTTGCCCTTGCCATTAAATCTTACCATTAAGAGGGCATTTAAAAAAAAAACACTGTGGGTTTTCTGGGGAAAAAAGATGTATAATATTTACCCATATTTGATATTTAAAATTATGCATTGTAGTTACTGGCTTCATTTAGAACTAGTTTAAGCATACTTCCATTATAATTTGTTATTCTGAATGTGTTTAATTGAAGAAACAAAATATCAAACCAAAAATTATTAAACAATTACAAAGTTGAAAACAAAATCTAAGCTATGAATAATAACAAATCAAAAAAGAAAAGAAACTAAGGTATGTATGATATTACAAAGAAATATAAATATTGTAATTATTCTAATAAAAGAGAATATTTGTAGCTTATGGTTGAAATGAGGGGTCCTTGGTGCTCTCTGAGCTTGCTTGTTTTGTTGCAAATGTTTCATTACCCTAACCAGATAACATCATCAGTACGTGTGTGTGTGTGTGTGTGTGTGTGTGTGTATACACACATACAAATAATTGTGATTATTCATATTCAACACTTATATCCAAAAGTACATTTGAATATTTCAAAGGCAATCAATTAGAAAGAGAGGGGGAGTCCTTAGTATAATTTATTTATTTATTTATTTATTTTATTTTTATTTTTATTTGATTTATATGCCGCCCTTCTCCGGAGACTCAGGGCGGCTTACAGTGTGTTAAGCAATAGCCTTCATACTTTTGTATATTTATACAAAGTCAGCTTATTGCCCCCACAATCTGGGTCCTCATTTTACCCACCTTAGAAAGGATGGAAGGCTGAGTCAACCTTGAGCCTGGTGGGATTCGAACTTGCAGTAATTGCAAGCAGCAGATGTTAATAGATGTTAATAACAGGGTGCTTTAAACCACTGTACTACAGGCTCTGTAGTATTATAATAATAAATTTACCCTCAATCTTATATAAAAAATATTTAGCATTCAATTTTGCTATGTTGTCAGTTATGCTAATCAGTTTATAATTTGATGGATCAGCCTTATCACCTTATCATGCTTTGATTTATGTAAATGAGAACCACAATAAAGAACTTAGAACTAGCTGGGATTTGGAAGGAATTATTTATATAGGTAAATAAATTGTCAAGTGAAGGAGTCCACCAATCATTGTGACACTGAAATAATTTAGGGGAGGGGGTGAAGAGCCTTGTTGGGCCTTGAGTTTCTAGTCTCCTGTTCGATCACTGGAGACCATGGTGAAGTGGAGCAACAGCCTCCTGTTAATCATTTTGTGGGTCCTCTAGTCCTCTACAGCTTGAGGCAGTGAATAATATTCCTCGCATATGGCCAGCAGATATAAAGGTATCCAGGGAGAACCTACATTCCCATAACAGTGCCAGAAAAAGGCTGGATTTGGATTTTTGGCTGCTAACTCTAAATTTAACAAGAGAGAGAACAAGTGGTGAGCCTTCTTGCACTTGACAGTTTTCTTGTATTCTTGTCTGCTAGCATGGTAACATGATTATTATGCTATGCTAAATACATAGGTGAAGGTAAAGGTTCCCCTTACACATATGTGCTAGTTGTTCCCAACTCTAGGGGGACGGTGCTTATCTCTGTTTCAAAGCTGAAGAGCCAGTGCTGTCTGAAGACGTCTCCGTGATCATGTGGCCAGGATGACTAAACCCCAAAGGGGCATTGAACACTGTTACCTTTCCACTAAAGGTGGTCCCTATTTTTCTACTTGCATTTTTTATTTGCTTTCAAACTGCTAGGTTGGCAGAAGCTGGGACAAGTAACGGGAGCTCACCACATTACTCTGCACTAGGGATTCGAACCGCTGAACTGCGAACTTTCGATCGGCAAGCTCAGTGTCTTAGCCACTGAGCCACTATATAGCAAGCCTTAATCTTTTACTCAGACTGATTCAAACCAATAAGGGCCTTTTATCAGGGACCTCCTAGGAAGGACTTTTTCAGTTAAGAATTTTCTTAGTCCTGCATCTATGTTTTCATAGGCTGTAAGTACAGAACTGACATCTGTGCAAGGTGAGGTAACTGTTTACCAATCAAGGCTTAATCAAATTTCATACATTCAGTCAAACCTACATGTCCTTTCTGGCCCATTTTATCCTTCTACACTCATGGACCTCTAGGTGAAGTCAAACTTGTCTTTCAGTTGTGGTGTGGGATTTCTAAATGCCCCAGAAATTCATAGTAACTGGTTAGTGGTCACTATTTTCTCTTACATAAATATGGAAGTCTGAGAAAAGGGACACATTATTATTAAAGGTAAAGGTTCCCCTTGCACATATGTGCTAGTTGTTCCCGACTCTAGGGGGCAGTGCTCATCTCCGTTTCCAAGCCGAAGAGCCAGCGCTATCCGAAGATGTCTCCATGGTCATGTGGCTGGCATGACTAAACTCCAAATTTGTATGGAACATTGTTACCTTCCCACCAAAGGTGGTCCCTATTTTTCTACTTGCATTTTTTACGTGCTTTCGAACTGCTAGGTTGGCAGAAGCTGGGACAAGTAATAGGAGCTCACACCATTACACGGCATTAGGGATCTGAGCCGCTGAACTGCCAACCTTTCGATCGACAAGCTCAGCATCTTAGCCACTGAGCCACCGCATCCCTCACATTATTATTAGAGAAACATATATAGTCTAAAGTACCAAACTGATTTCTTTCTATAGTAAGTAAACAAAATTTTGGACTTTGCCCCCTAAGATATGCAATTACCTTTGCATACCAGATTTAACAATTGTTCACTGGAAGTGCTTTTTTCCCTAGTCCCTAAAGTAATATAAAGGTAATATGATATAGCATTCTTCGGGAATATTTTGATTACTAATATGATCTTGCCCAAGCTTGCATTAAAATTTCCTAAAGCAATTTAACTTGGGAGTTTTTAGCTCTAACAGGGTTTACTCTAAATTCACTTATATATCAGGGGAATAATATATATGAGTCCTGGTGGCGCAGTGGACTAATTCACTGTTATTAAGATCAGCTGCTTGCAATTACTGCAAGTTCAAATCCCACCAGGCTCAAGGTTGACTCAGCCTTCCATCCTTTCTAAGGTAGGTGAAATGAGGACCCAGATTGTGGGGGCAATAAGCTGACTTTGTATAAAATATATTCAAAAGTATGAAGGCTATTGCTTAACGCACTGTAAGCCGTCCTGAGTCTCCGGAGAAGGGCGGCATATAAATCAAATTAAAATAATAATAATAATAATAATAATATGTAGATGTTTGTGAGAGTAAATGTAATATCATGATCACAAGAGAGCTATAGTAGAATTTAAAGCTGAGCAAAAAGATGAAGATGCATTTATAGATGCATCTATGACCTTCATTCCAAGTTCTTTCTTGACCAATATGGCCAGACCCCCTGTTGCCCAGCCTTTCTTTTTTACTTTGTGTACCAAAGTGACCCAGGACTTAAAGCTAAGTCTGAAAAACTGATAATCTCCAGCTGTTGGTCAGGTTTCTTGTACTACAATCAAGTTCAAATTGGGCAGAAATTTAGGTAAATTGCAGTTTATTCTTCTACCCTGCCTAGATTCCATGTTTATAGGAATTGTGTTATTAGTCATACCTATAGGGGAAAAAGAAGAAAACCTAATTGGAGGTGGGTTGTTATATGTCCCATTTGGTGAGCTGCCTACAAATATGAGATTGAGGGAACCTGATGTATTCAGGTGTATGCAGTGATTGACACCTTGGATTTTCCTTGAAGACTCAGCAAAGCAGGTTGCTTGGTCCATTAAATTCTCCACCATATTGATTTCCTTTTGTTGTAATGTTTTGTCTGATGGCCATATAGGTCTTCACCTGGTGAAGGTGCACTGGTGTAAAGGGTACCCATCTTAGGTTCAGTGCTACAAGAGGTCTGAAGATCACCAATATTTGATTGAGTTTGCTTGGCCTAAAGTGTTGCTAGACTGGTATGGCTGTGGCTTCATCCAGACTTTGAAACTTTTCTTCTGAGGAGTCCCTTTAGCCTGCAGTCCATGTGGTAGAACTATGACATCAAGGGAAGTGCAGATGTTGTTTGGGTGATGTAAAGTCAGCCCTTTTTCATCTGTTAAAATTGCCAATTGTCTTCCATCTGATTGCTTTTCTGTTGAGAATCCTCAGTTAAATCAAAGTTTATTAGCGGTGTTTGTAGATTGTATAATTGCTTTTGCAACCCTTGTGGGGGATGGTGACACTAATAAAAAGTTTTGTTAGTATAGATATTGTTAACAGGGTGAGTTATAAATTCCTTAATTTTCTCAGTATTTTTTTTTTGTTCACTATTAGGCAGTGCTCCAAAAGAATGAATCAGCTAAACTTTGTGAGAAACCTTTCTCACCAGATGACTTTTTGTGATTATCTCAGTTACTTGTTGTCAAGGCCAAATTCTCTAGGTTAACTGCAGTGAACACATTATCATTCCTGGAATTAGAAGGTGATCTTCAACTTGCTTAGGCAACAAAAAAAGGTGAGAAAAATTATCTTGCAACACACATATTAGTAATATTTGAAATTGACAAGAAAGAGTTTCATTTTAAGTAACATGCTAGGCATTGTAAAGCATTTGAGTATCAGTAAAAACTCTTACTTTCCTTTAGAGCAGGGGTGTCAAATTCAAGGCCTGGCGTCGGATCTGGCCCACAGGATGCTTAGATCTGGCTTGCGGGGCTGCCCTGGAAACAGCGAAGGACCGGCCCATGGTGCCTCTGCCAACAAAAACAGGGGCTGCGGGGGGATGTGTGTCTTCCTGAGCTCTGTTTTCGCTGGCAGAGGGTTGCAGCAAAACGGAGCTCAGGAACCTGTTTTCACTGGCAGAGTGCACGGGCCGCCACAGGCTCCCGCGACACAAGTGATGTTGAACTGGCCATGCCCACCCTGGCCACACCCTCCCTGCCCCCCCCAAAGTCAAACACAACCCTGATGCAGCCCTCAATGAAAACGAGTTTCACACCCCTGCTTTAGAGGATAATCATTCCACTGCCTCCTTGTCTACCAGATAAGGTTGGCAGCGGAGGAGTTGACACAAGATAAAACAATAGCTCTTTTTGTATCCCAATGTTCCCTGTCTTTTAAGATTATGT